>JAWUZG010000716.1:0-454139 GCA_036785705.1 Acanthornis magna | reverse complement strand
GAGCCCAGGTGTTGTAAAATGTCCAGGGAGACCTCAGAGCAGCCTTGCAGCACTTAAAGGGCAACATTTTCTCATCCTGTGAGAAATATGGGAAAAGAAAGACTTTTTAGCCGGGCCTGTTGGGATAAGGAAAAGGGTAACTAAAATTAAAAGAGGGTAAATTTAAATAGATATAAGGAAGAAATTTTTTACAATGACAGTGGTGAAACACTGGAACAGGTTGCTCAGAGAGGTGGTGAAGGCCCATCCCTGGAAACGTTGGAGGTTGGATTGGGTGGGATCCTGAACAACCTGATCTATTTGAAGACATCCCTGCTCATTGCAGGCAACCTTTAAAGGTCCCCATCAACTCAAACTATTCCATGATTCTATGGAAAAGGAGAAAATTAAAAGCACTGTCAATGGCAGCAGAGTTGTCAGTAATATCCCCTCCCATCTAATGGGAGGCAGCCTGGAAGAGCTCAAAGAATTTGTGTTTTGGGGGATCCTACCTTGCTTTGTGGTAACTTTTTCTCACTTTATTGTATTTTTCATCCTGCTTCCTGTGGAGAACTCTCATGTAGATCAAAAGGTAGGGGAAATGAGTCAAGCTGATGAATCTTGCAGAGGAAAAGTGGAGAAAAAGAGAAAATATTGCAGCTGTTATTAGTAAGGAGGCTTACTTGAAAATACTTAATTTCTGATTCTCAGTGTTTTTTCAAAATGACACTTAAAAAGAAGATGATAAAAAGTTTCTAAGATAATGAAGATAGTAAAAGGTAATGCTAAAATGACACTGATAACGCTTCTGAATTCAGTATTATTTTATGTGACTAATTTATTCATTATGATTTATGAAGAATATCACTGGCTACAAAAGCTAGATAATAGACAAGGGTTTTATCTTTTTAATAACCGATCTAATCCTATAATCATTATTTAATCAAAAGCTCTTCTTTTCAGACATTTTCTTGCATGTGTTTTTCTGAGTCAGGTCTGCGATACTTAAAAGTTTCCATAGGTGACAATTTACATTTTCAAAAAACACATCCAGAAACGGTCATGTTCTTCCCACATGCCAACATGATGAACAATTAAGCACTATTAATTCCCTTCTATGATGGGCATTGAGGCAAAGGAAATTTAAATATCTTGCACGAGGCTTTTGAGGGCTTGGTGTTAGAAGTGATGAGATCTTGAGGGTTCCTATCCCTTTTCAATCCCCAGCTGAAATACAATATTCAAGAGGAAAAGTACCACTCTTGTGCCTTTTTAAGACAAAATGGCAGAAGTCCTGTTGATTTTTAAGAGGACAGAGTCATTGGATAGATGACTCTTGAATTCTTTCTAGGTCAACTGTAGGCTCTTGGACAAGGTGCAGAATAAAGCTGCTGCTGCATTTGGGGTTTTGGGTTTTTTGTTTTTTTCTTTCAGCCAAGACATGTTTGTATTCACCTTTCCTAAAGATGGAGAAGGATCTAAAATTTGGACGAAATATATTCTGTAAATAAAGAATACTACTATGAAAAATATTGAATTATCTTTGCATTGTCAAAGTAATGAACTGTTGTAGTTATGATCTTCGTTGCTGTGTGAAGAACAGAGGAGGGACATAAAAAAGCTAATGAAAATCTTCCCTGTCCAACCACATGTGATCAATTTGCTTGTCATTCAGTGAGAAATGCCACAGAGCTGGGAAATCTGTCTGGCTGATTTCCTGCTGAAGGAGTTTGAGTTATGTTTCTTAATAATGTAGCTTTATATTTAGTGGCGACTAACAAAGATTTTTGCCCTTCTTTCCTGAAGGCAAGATATGATCCAAGTTTGCTGATGAGACGAAAGCTGGTGGCGTTGAGTGTAATCAACATGCATCAAATGGTCTTATGAGGAGACTTGATTGTACAACTTTCTTGAGGCTGACTCTAGGGCTTCTTGGAGACATCATTTCTTTGTAGAACACCGAACGGGCTGGAGGAATGTACAGCATGTATAATGCATGCTGCAGCAGCGTGCTGATGAAATGTGGAGGGAATCAAAGAGTAAAACTGGAGTAATTCTTGAAATCTGCTGCAGATCCTGAGTGTAATTGATAAATAACTACCAATAACCAGAGCAATAGCAGTTTTTCTATGCACATGCTCAGAAGCAGTTTCTGTTTTCAGGAGAAGTGGAAGCATGTCTGTGTTTGTCTCAGGTTCCAGTAGCAGGGCTGCAGTGCAGGTGAATTTTCCATGGTGCAGCAGCCATGGCCACAGGCCATGCTGGGAATGGGAACATCCTGCACAGAGACATTTTTGTACCCTGGTGGGCTCAGTTAATCAGGTCTGAGGGGGAACACACAGAGTTCCACTGTCCTGTCTGAAGTGCGGTGACTCTGAGCTGCTGGAATGGGATCACACCTGACCGTGGGCTGGTACCCTCTGTTAATTGATGTCAAAAGTATTTTGATATCGTATGATTGTGCTGTTAATGACTAGAAGGAGAGCAAACTTAGATGGTCTCTCTGCCATAGCTGGAAGATGCCTTGAATGTTCAAGCACCTTAAACACACACAGAGTGCTGGGTAACTTTGTGATTTAGTGTGATGATAGGAACTCCCACTGATGTTCTTAATTCCATTTGAGTTGGTGGCTCTTGGACAGTTAAGATCAGTAGCCTGCCAATGGTCATGTCAATTTAATGCCAGCTTCTAAATTTTATTTAATTGCTGTGAGATTCGCTTCAGGTTTCTGGTCCAATAACATTTTAGTAATTAGTGACCTAACAGACATACAATACTGCAACAGTCTTTTGGATGAAGGTTTTGTTGGTTTAAAGGAGATCAGGCACTATAATTGAGTGTGGAGGACCAGCACAAGGCAGCGCAGGCAAAGACAGAAGATCCTGGCTCTGCAGATGTGCTGGTGGGGCAGTGGGGTCTGCCAGCCAGAGGGACAGGCGGACAGGGAAATGTCTAAGGAGAAGGGGTAATTCCCATGAGCCATCAAGGCCTTCAGCCCCCCAAAGAGCAGCTGATGAGATTTACCTGCCCTCTGGCTGAGGTGTCCCCTGGAGATCTCCTAGGGCCGGAAGGGACCTGAGGCAAGGCTTTTGAGAGAGGTGGCTCTCACCTGCAGCTGAAACTGCAGTGCTAAAAGCAGTGTTTGTGTGAGCTGGGAGTGACAGAACTGGATCCTCCCACGCGCTCCTGGCTTCTGAGGATGTTTCTAACACAGCTGGAAAAGGACATCTTGAAGTCTGGGATGGCCATGGGGTGGAGCTGAAGGTGTAGCCACAAGCTCTGGGAAGGACTGGACGCCTTTGAACAAACTGGTGTCCCTGACCATTGCAGGGGGCTTGAAGTGAGGTATCTACTGGGTCCCTCCCACCCCAAACCATTCTGGGGTTCCATGTCTCAAATGTCATGCCATGTGTTGCTCAACTGGAAATTTGCAGAAGCTTTTTTAAAATAAATGCTTTTATTAAATCCCCCCATATCTGTGAGAATTAGAAGTTGCTAGTTTCAATGAATAGTTTTGTTCCAAAGAAATTCCTTAGGGAATAAAATGAAGGAGATTTTCTCATTTTGGTATCAATGCTTCAGTTAAATATTTATAAATAGAAGCTTCTCTGTTGTACTTTGAAGCCAGCCTGTTTCTTAGATATGTATTAGTGTCCAAATCTGTCACTGAAACATCCCAAATCCTTTAATTAGGTGTACCAGTTCATAAGCAAAATAAAGTTGCTTCATGAGATGTTTCTTTGAGACAGAAAAGATGTTTCCTTGATGTTTTGAGTTATTTACATTTTCTGCAATGCAAATTCCAGACATAGCCTTTCAGAAAGCTAAACGAGCTTGAAAAATAGAGGTCATATCAAAGTGATGTAGAGCTGAGTCTTGTTTGTGTTTGGTTTATGTTGTTTCTAAGTAAAAAATATTTAGAAATGAAAACAACTCCTTCAGCTCAAGAGTTCATGCGGTAGAAATTGCTATGAGACTTCCTTCTTATGTGGCAACACTTTCCTTTCCTTTCCTTTCCTTTCCTTTCCTTTCCTTTCCTTTCCTTTCCTTTCCTTTCCTTTCCTTTCCTTTCCTTTCCTTTCCTTTCCTTTCCTTTCCTTTCCTTTCCTTTCCTTTCCTTTCCTTTCCTTTCCTTTCCTTTCCTTTCCTTTCCTTTCCTTTCCTTTCCTTCCCCTTCCCCTTCCCCTTCCCCTTCCCCTTCCCCTTCCCCTTCCCCTTCCCCTTCCCCTTCCCCTTCCCCTTCCCCTTCCCCTTCCCCTTCCCCTTCCCCTTCCCCTTCCCCTTCCCCTTCCCCTTTCCTTTTCCCCCTTCCTTTCAATATTTTTGCCCAGATGTTACAATGTAAGATTCCCTATAAATTAGCAATATAAAACACTTAATTGATACACCTCTCTACATTTTCTAGCAGGAGCTGTAGCATTTTATAGCAAGACCACCCTCTCTGTGGATGGAAACCTTGTCAGAACCAGGGCTGCTGCCCGTGGTATGAAACAGCATAGCTAATGCCACGGAGCAGTCAGAGAGTCAGCATGTGGTCTGGCTGCCTTCTCCTGGCAGGCCATGTGCCAAAAAAACATAAAAAATTAAAAAAAAATGTAATGTTTTACATTGTATGTGAGCAAGTACTATTCCACTGGGTTCTACCATGTGTGTTGTTCCAAGGAACAGTTGAATGGAAAAAATGCTGGTTTGGCTCTTCTGAGGGCCCTGAAGGTCCAAAGAATAAGCAGCATTTCCCAACTTGTCTAGATTCAAGGATATTTAAATGGAGTGTGGGGAGGTTTCAGATAGACTTCAGTGAAAAATATTTTTAGAACATTTGTATTTTTTGTACTTAATCTTACTTTTAGAACTGAAAGTTTTATGTTGTTTTTTTTTTTCCACTAAAGTAGAAATGGAGCTTTAGATAGAAGTTCTCATGCTTTGCACAACTTTATCTTTCTGCAAGCTTTTTGTGTTGAACTGAAGTCAAATTTCCCATGCTAAAAGTGACATAAAGATTCAGACTGTGGAGTGAAGTTGATTATCAGTAACATCTGGTTTTGGTAACCAAGTGAAGACTTTAGAAAACGTAACTATTTCAGAATAGTTCCAGATCCCATTTAAGAACGATTTAACCAATTCTTGGAAAAAAACCCTCCAACTAAAAAGTGAAGAATATTTCGGCAAAGAAGATATAGTCTTGTAAATAGGAATTAAATGCAACAGAATTTGACTTGAATCTACCACACTTTGTATAATTCAGCTGAAATGTTTGATACTGTCTTCTAGTCTATAAGCAGATATATGCTCAAGGAAGACTGTCAAGAATTGACTTCGTTAGTGATCCCACATGTGCTTCTCACTGCACAGACCACTCAATTCATAGACCTTAAATTCTTACTAGAATAGATTAGAATCTATGCTCAAAAGTTTTTCTCCTATGTGATTTTCTCTTCATACTTATGTTTACATTATACTGTATCCTTCTTCCAGATCAACAGGTAAGCGTAAATTTTTGGGATTACATTATTCAGCATTTTATTCTGTAAAAATTGAACTTTTTGTTCTAAAAGAAGTTATCAAAGTATCTGTAAGTCAAACTTCACAGCCTGCCCCCCCAACTTAAAGCAATGGGTGATTTTGAGACATTTTAAGAGTAAACAAATAAATACTAATTCTCTTTCCATCCCCTAGTTTGCTATAGTTTGTAGGATTAAAGAGGTGAGCAGCAGAAGGCTTACAGGCCGTTCCAAAAGGGGAGCAGAGGGGTTGCAGGAAAAAACCCCTTTGGAGATTGGAAAATGTCAAGTACCTTTAAAAGAAAGTCAACCTAATTAAAGTCTATGTGACTGAAAATGGTGATAAAACACCTAATGTATAGTATGTGAGGGTGCTAGTTTTGACATTAAAGATATAAAGCAAATTCAAAATACCATAAACATTGTAGTGTTCTGTAAACTGTTAATAGAATGACATTTTCCTTCTTCTTCCTGGGACTGTCAGTGTCTGACTTCTATAACTTGTGTTACTGCCTTAGAGTCTTTTCAAACACAGCCACCTCATGGGATCCCTTCTGAGGATATTCCTTGGATATGAAAATGATGTTTTCTTTAGAATCAATCCCATGGCAGCCCTGAAGATACTTTTGGTTAGTTTTCATCAGGAACTGGAGACTTAAAAAGCTAAAAACCACTCTTAGAATTCGTCTTCTAAAAATGACATAATTTTCAGCTTCCAGTGAAGAATTAGCCTCAGGATTGGATGAAATTGGTTTAATGTTTCTACCTCAAGGTGACCCAAGTAGGTTTATGTCAGGAGGAGCTGCTGGTGCTCCAGTGGTATCAGCTTCGGCCAACTCATCACACCACACTGCAGCCCCAGTCCGTGAAGCCACGTGTTGCCTCTCTTGGATGCCAATTAAAGAGTCTTGGTCTAATTCTTGCTCTGCAGCAAATTAATGAGTTAATTAAGAGTTAAATAAAGTCTAAGAAAAATTTTAAAAATGAGCAACCTGTGTGTGAATCTGGAGTTTGCTCTTTGGTAAGATAATTCACATTTCCAGTTCTGGAAAAGGGGGAATCCTCTTCACTGCCACATACTGTATCAGTGCAGTGAAATGCAGATGGTTGGAATATTCCAGAGTATTTCAGAAATAGCAAAAATTTCCAAAGGAAACAGAGTTTTATAGAAGCAGCTATGGCTGTAATAGACATGTTTTGGGCAGTCCTGTGTCACTACTGAGTAGCTGTCCAGGGAAATAAGATTGAAGGCAAATTTCTTAAGATGATTAAAAATAATATATGCATAATCTTTGATAAGCTATTAATTAGAAAGGTGCCTGAGTTTAAAGCATCAACAGATACTGCAAAACAGTGCTCTGGAATATCTGCTTATGCCTGAGGTGGCAGAGCCAGGCTGAGCCAGAGGCAGACGGAAACGGCAGGAGCAAAAATCCCTCCAGATATATACAAATAATGCATTAGATTTCCATGAGGATTTTGTGGGGGAATTAACATCCAGGTCACCAAACTGCATGTTTTTGTCCCAGTCTGATCTGCTGGGGAGGGAGAGGTAGCTGGCACCAGTGCCACCCCCATGCTGCTCTGTGGATGGTTGTCATTAGTGATTACAACTTTCATGTCTTTAATTACTGAGATGCTTTAATTCAGTCTGATACAAATGAACTCGAGGCTCTGTGGATTCTCATTTGTGCTTTTTTAAAGACAGGGTTTTGTAACAGAGCCTGAAATTTAGTTCACTCTGAACTTTCTGACTCTGAAATTTCTGACTGTCAGTGAGTTTGGGATCAGTTTTGACCGAGACAGTTTATGGCTTTCTGGTAAACCACATGAAAATTTGAGGATTTGGAGGCGTTCCCTCATTCTCATTATTTCATGTCTGAAGGGAAAGCTCAGGGTATTAAATTTTCAGGTTACTCGGTTTTTTTTTAGTCCAAGTCAGTAAGTGCTTTTGTCCACAAGGGCCTTCCAAAATAGACATTATCTACATCCTAAACAGCAGAAAAAAAAAAAAAAGCACATGGAGAAGAAAGTGATTTATGAAGCTTGTAAGTAAGCACTAATTTATTTGCAGATTTGTAATACATCTAAACAAAAAGATTTTCCTAAATGCACTTGAATGGCATTATCATGTAGGCCAAGTAATGCAAAACAACAATCTGATTATCTTCCTTTTGTCTTGTGGCAGTCAGTGTTGATCCAACACAAAAATAGGAGGCAGATAAAGAGCAGCACTGAGCTAAGTGACTAATGTAACTCATCCTCTTGGTTATGCATTTCAGGAAAGAAAAAAGTGCTTATCTGCAGTCAAAGCTGCAACTGCCTGTAAATGGCTTAGAGAAATGCTCTTGGTGCAACCCTTAGAAGCATGTGCTTAATTTTAATTAAAATATGGATGCTTTGCTTTGGAATGCAAAGAACATATCGTAGTAGTAATTTTAGAACAATATAATTAAAAGTGCCCATATATTCTTTATATCAACAATGATATTATAGTCAGATCCCTATTGCACCTGCCAGGCAAAACGGAGAAACAGTGATGGATGGGATTACTGAAAATGTCAAGAAATGGATGTACAAATTACTAATGGTATTTTTAGTGCTTTCCTTCTGGGGTTCTTGCTTCAGGAGGGAAATCTGGGCTTCCACAGGTCCTTGACAAGAGTGAGAAATCAAAATTATGCTTGGAGTGAGGGACGACCTGCAGCTAGCTGAGGGGGTACATTAAGAAGAAAGGGTTTTCTCAGAACTTTTGCCATCCTTTGAGAGCTTGTAGGGAGGAACATTTGGCTGCCACCCAAGGACCTGAGGACCATTCCCTGCAACTTGTGCTGCATCCCTGCTGAGCCCCATGTTGCCCCCAAATGGGTCTGTATCTTTGGGCTCTCACTTTGCCCCAGTGAAGCCATTTCCTCGCCTTCTGAGTGGTCCCACAGTTGAAGCCCAAAGACAAGTAAAACACAAAATAATGCATGAGGGGAATCCTTAAATAATTGTGTACCACTGGAGACTTGTTTCGGGCGAACTAATTAGGATTACCAACATACAACACTTTTACTCTGCATTTGTAATACCTTATAGGAATTAGCACAATGTCTTCTGAAACCTAAATGTAGGAAAAGTGGCTGGCACTGCAGCTTTAGTTCCTGTCAGCAGCAGCAGCAAAAGCAGGAGAGCATGAAAAATGTGGTCTGTGAGCGTTTTGAGGTGAGACAAAGTGGGAGAAGAGGTGCCAAAGCTCAGGTGTAGATAAACAATTTCTACAGGGGTCAGCTGACAGGCTGGCACTCCAATGTATTATAAATCATCCTGCCTATAAGTTAGCACTGTTTTCAGCTGCTTCTGGTGAAAGCAAAAAGTGCAAGTTGCCTTACCAGGTGCAAATAAGCTTTCATCCTGCAAAGGATGAACAATACAGTACAATTTAGTTTTCTATTTTTAACCCATTACTTTGATATTATGGCAGAATCTGCTGGAAAAGGAAACATAAATCTCTACACTCTAACATATAGTCAAATAGGATTTTTGAATATGGGAATTGTAAACCCAGCTGGAACCAGAAGTTCATTAGCTCAGTAAAAGATTGTTTTCAAGAAATGTTTAATAGACTCTAACCACTAATCTTATCACCAGGTTACACGTGGTACATCTATCAGTGAAATTTAGGAAGGCTGAATAGGAGAATGTGTCTCGGGTTGACAAGAGCAGCACTGCGCTGAGAAAAGAGAAGGTGCAGTTTGTAAACAACTGCTGCTTACAAGGCAGAGGGGAAGAAAACTTCAGTATGGTCAATAAAAATCAGCTGAAACCTTTTGAGGAAAGCTGTCATGTCTCCCCAGCAGGCTGGTCAGTCTTCCTCTGTTCCAAGATCTTTTCCATACAGCCACTTCTGTTCCTTGCTGGGACAAATCAGCACTGTTGGTGCTGGGAGGATGATTTGCTGCCTCTCTGATCTGTGCCAACTATTTTTAAATTCTGAGAAGGGATGAGTAAAACCACCCAACTTAAATTTTCTACAGTCTTCATTATTTTATCTGTCTTCACTTTTTCAAAACCACATATTCACATTATTCCCTAGTGTCATAAATGTGATGCTTGGAGGCTCACCCAGTCCCCTCTCCTGTAGACAGCAGGCTTTGCAATGTGTTTAATTACTTTTGCGGAATGTCTGCTGAGTTGGGTCAGGCTGCAGCACAGAGAGGGTGTAAATGTTCGGTTTGGTGTGCGCCAGCAGTGATGCACAGCCCCTGTTCCTGTGACCTTACAGCAGACAGCTGACATTTCGGTCTGCTTTAGCCCACAGGTTCTCCCCACAACATCCACACTCTCCTGTTGTGTGGGGTGGGAGTGGATGGGCTGGTGAGACACAGAAGCAAAGGAATTTGCTACAAGAGCAGGTTGTTAACCCAGAGATAAAAATAGCATCCGTACTGTATGTCATCTAAAGTGAAACTGTTCAACGTCCCTGGACCAAGATGTTTAATTTTATCTCAGTTGTACAGTAGTCTGTGCCCTCCAAGACACGTTAATACACCGTGAAAGCTTTAATTTTGATGCCACCAGCCAGACTTCTCTCCTAAGGGCTGGTTCTTAGGCAGCGCTATAAAGAAAAAGAGAGGAAGAAAGAAAAAAGAGGTTTAAACCACTTTTTTTTTTTTTTAGGACTGCTATCCTGTGAAACTTTAAGGGATTATAAACCGTATCAGTAGCTACTGAAATCTTTAGTCACGAGTATTTTTTAGAGAAAATGTCAGAAAAACATCACAGAATGTGCTAACTTAACTTGCTTTTACCGCCTGATCCTGAGTGTACGTGCAAGTGTTAAAAAATGAGTATTTTAAAAGAAAACTTGGCAGCAGAATATCCAGCATTTTCAGGAGAAAATGTGTATTTCTTTTGATGTGGATCGTGTGTTAGCAGGGAGGCATAATCAGAAAGTACCATAGCCACTTGATATCATATCATACATAATTCTATTATAAATAATTCTCGGCAGATATGACTAATTTAACACACTTTGGCATTACCTGTTGGTGCTGTGGGATATGTTTGCAGCCATAATTTCAGATCCATAATGTTTATGGTGTGACTGTCTCTTTTGGTATTATTAAATCTTGTGTGGTTTTTTCAAAAATTCTCCATTCTTTTTTACTCCCATATGCTATTCCTGCTAGACACAGTTTATTAAAAACTCGCATAATATGGAATGTCAAATGATAAAGCACGTGTAGTTTTGCTAAAAATCACGGCAGTAATTGTGTCTAGTAGTTTAGATCCCTTGCCTGGCAGGGGTGTGATCACAGGAGGGATATAAAAGTCTACTATCATTGTGTTAGAAGAACATTCAAAAGTCATTTGGGCAAAACACTTAGCAGAGAGCACAACCCATTGTACAGGTGAGCACTCCATAAAAGCACTCTCTATATGTAAGCTGAGACACTGAAGAAACACTCGAGAAAAACTTGAATTATTTATTTCCACATGTTACCTTTTAAAAGCACTTTAAGATCACTCCAAAACACTCCTGTCAGCACACAGTAATCTCAGAAACAGGAGGAGATGAAAGACACAGTGCTTGGGAGAGGCTTTGGAGAGTGGAAGTGCAGATAACTACTGCTTAAATGGGCCAGCACTGTCTGTCTCCAGTTCTCTAGACACTGCGACAGGACCGAGACATTTATTTCAATTTCGCTAACAGTTTTGCCTTCAAATCCGGAGGCCCTGATCACCACATGACACTGTCCAGCTTTGATCCACCCAGAAAACTTGTCTGTGCTCAGAATGGGGCTCAGCCATGCAGTTACCCCACAGCTTTCCTCCTGGTGGGATGAGCTAAGGGAGAGTCAGTGTCCTTGCCCCAAATGGCTGCGAAAGGGTTTGGATCTTCTCCCCAGTTTCATCCGAGAGAGAGAGGACAGGCAGCATCAGAGACCCTGAAAGAACAGAAGTTATTTCACTGCCTGCCAAGAGCTGAGGCACGGGCAGCCCCTCGTTCCCTTGTGCCATTTTCAGCTCAGCCTCCTTACAGAGGGACTTAAAACAATTCTCTGAAAAATGTGCAAAAGCCCTGCAGCTTTACTCCCCTCGAGGTGTCTGCTGGGGCCATGAATGTTCCCACTGGATGTGGTAATGGGGCTTGAAAGGCGATGAAACACGATGCCAAAGGCAATCCCAAAGGGTCACTCTTGCTGTCCTTTGCAATCCCAAAGGGTCACTCTTGCTGTTCCTTGCAATCCCAAAGGGTAACTCTTGCTGTCCTTTGCAATCCCAAAGGGTCACTCTTGCTGTTCCTCGTGCTGGTGGCCAGGATTTGTGGCAGCATTTACTGCCATAGGTGCGGAGTCCCTTACCTTGCTTTGGTGCCGCCACAGTGTGCGGGTGTGCTCGCATCTGTCACCAATCTCTCTTCATTGTTTCTTCATTTCTTTGCATCAGTTTTGTACTAACATTTTATTTCTTCCTTGAAAAGATAAAAAGAGTAGATCAGACAATTTACTCTTACCATATTTTTAGATTTCTTCTGTCATTTTAAATCAGAAAGAAATTAGAGAATGAAATTCTGGGAGAGTCAGTTGAGTGTAAATGTTTATTGCTAACAAGTGTGAAATTCTACAATTCCAATTTCCAATCATACATTACCTCTATGGGTTTTTTTAAACTGGCTTTTTAATAGCACAGAGAGAGGGCTGTCAAAACAATTATTTGTCTGGAGCTCCAGAAATCACAGATGTGATTTACACTCTATTGAAAATCAGTGGGACACATTTAAAACACTGTTGTGCTTTTTAAAATCCCACCAAGGATGAGGGCTTCCAGGGGTGCCCAAATACAAATTCAGCTGCTTTGGACTATAGCATCATTTTGAGGTAAGTATTTTGTTTGCTCTGTGGGGAAGGAAACACACAGATCTGTTTTTGACAATCTGCACTGCAGATCTGGAGGCAGGGACTGAGCCTGCTGGTCACACATCTGTCTGCCGTTCAGAAAGTGTCTGTGGCTGTTCTGCCTTTTCTGTCGGAGCGTGGTGATGTGACAGGCGATATGGCCAAGGTTGCAGGACAGAACACTGCAAAACTTGGGGAGTTTTGTATGGCCATAGAAAGGCCATTTCGGAAATATGACTGAAAGCTGATAACCGAATTTGACCTGCTTTTAACTGAATGTCCCATTAAAATCTATGGTATTTGGTGCTGTTAAAAATCAGATAAAGTATTTGCAACAAGACTTTGTAATTGGAAAAGGCTCATTTGTCAAAATGGGAAAGGTTTCTTTTCAGTGTGTTGCTTTGCTCATGAAATATGAGGAAAAGAAACTTTGAAACTGTGTGAATATTTTATTTAAACAATTTTGTGACAAACCCGACATTTAGTATCCTCTTATGATTTAGTTTGGTGATGAATACATTTCTAAAAATAAACTGAATTAAAATAAAACATTTACAAAAATTGAAAAGAAACACTTGCCTATTAAATGAGAGTGATTCAGGACATAGATAATATGTGGAAGCACTTGAGTTTTTCAGCTTTCTTATGCAGAAACATAAAGCCTCAGCCCAAAACAAGAACAGAATATGGATTTCCTGGAAATGCTGTTGAGCTAAAGAAAGCAACTCACCTCCTCCCACCAAAGAACTCTGTGAAAGTCTCTGATGCCACTAAATCAAAAGTGCACTTAAGTTTTTAGACATGACCTCTCAAGGATTTCTGTTCCCTAGGTTCTCCAGTAACCTCTGCTGATAGGTTAAATGAGCTTTTCTGTTCTGTAATGGAAATATCTAGAAGACAAACCTGTGATATTTTTTGCACTTTACTGAAAGGAATCTGTATTTCGCTTCTGATAAAAAAAGGAGCTGAAATTATTGCATGCAAGATGGTTTATAGACTATAAAAGATAAATTGTGGAGAAAATTCTGTCCTCTTTCAGGTGAACAAGTTTTCATCTGAAAGGAAAGCTGCACAAGTGGGTATCAAAATTAAATACAATTTGATCTAATTAGAACTTTATATGCCAGATGAATCAGACACCATGTTTACAAAATTCAGCATTAAACTCTGTGCAAAAATTTTAAATATGCATTAGTGTTTAAAAATTACAGTAATTAGCCCAACAATTATGCATTTGTCTAACAAGTTAATGAACTACCATTGTCCTTACCTGCTCACATGGAATGTCATAATTAAAAACTAGATAAACCAAACCTTCTCAGGTTCTGGGATTACTCATTGATTGCATGTGGTTTTCTCACTTCAGATTTAGTCACACCTAGGTTGGTATCAAAAATCATAAATGTTTTTGTGTATCACTATCACCTTTCCTGCTATGGGTGATTAAATTTTAACTTCTCCTGAAATAGGATTAACATTCAACAAGCAGTAGGAAAAAAAGCTAAAGAAATTACTAAAAAGTGCTAAAGTACACCTACTCTTCTTGGTGTAAATTGGGGTCCTTGAACTCAATGAATGATCAATTTGTAAAATGAAAGTCTAGGAAGTGATTTAAAATACTTTCAATCTGCAAAGGATACCTGTGCACTACTTCCACGACAACAAATGTTTATCTTCCATGGTGTTTGGATAACAATAAAAATTACAGTTTTTTCTGACTGCACACCACCTGTGGTACTCGGGTGTCAGCGCTGTGCTTAACGAGTCAGTCTCCTCCTGTCCCTAATCACGGAGTGCCCAGCAGAAATTTGCTCCCTGCCTTCTTCCCCATTATCAGTTTAATATGCTAATGAGGATCTAACCTTGTTCTAAGAGTACCTTGCAAACCTTGTTCTAAGAGTACCTTGCAAACCTTGTTCTAAGAGTACTTTGCCATTTCCCTCCAGGCCTGCTCACTAAGGGCAGTTTCTCCCGGTAGGCAGCTTTGCTAATATGGTAGATAATTTAGGGTCAAAACCTTAGGTCCTGTCGTCGCTGGGCCAGAAAATTCCTTGGAAATCTATGGATACTTCCTGCTGCCTGGCTTAGACCTGCCTGCGTGAGCACATGTGATCTACCAAGATAAAGAACAAATGGTCCAAATTAGTTTTCATGTTAACTTGTTCTCTGTTTTATTTTAGCTGGTACTGGTGAAAGGATTTGATTTATAGCACTGTGTGATAGATCAGATTCAGATTTTGGTTTGACTTGCAGTAACTTTCCCAAAAGTATTTTACACTTATTTTTCATTTGTGCTCAAGCAAAATAATCTAAAAAATGCAGTCTAGGCAGTCCAATGTCTCTTGCAATATTTCTTCTATAGTTACTTGGGAAAAACTTTTTAGTGTGGACCTGCTTGAGGTAAAAGCTGTTGTAGTGCAGAGAAAGCAGGACAGAGGTTGTAATTATGATTCTTGGGGCTTGTTTGGGTGAAATTCCTTGTCTTTTGATACTGCACTAGAAGTGGGACAAAATAGCCAATTTAAATGCAACTATGCAAATAATTTTTAGCTTAAATGTGGTTAGAATTCAGTGAATGCAGATTGTGGAGGCTGAGTATAATTTAAAAATGCAGCGACAGGAATATAATTTCTGGTAGCTAAGACAAACTTCTGTCACTAATATTGATGTGTTTAAGATGCAATGAGAAAAATCCAGTTCTTTGTGGTATCTTATGGAGGCCTGTGATAAGGAAGATAATAAGGGCATCTTATTGTATATAAACTTGATGCTTCCAGCTGGAAAAAAATTCTCATAAAGCCAAGTAAGATTATCTAACAGCTGAAGAGATGTCAGTTTTTTGGTTGTGGGTCATATAAAAAGATAACAGAATTGAACGTTAGATTTACTGAAAACTCTTACTTTAGTTCTGGAGGTGAAAGCTTCCATTTTGATATTCTTTCTCAAGAGTTTGTGTGCTGTAACCTATAATATAATGTTAATTTTATTCTAAATGATAGAATAATTCAGGGAAGGACAGCCCCATTTGTCAGGCACAGGTGTTTGCTATTTTGGATCCTGGTGTAGTTTCACACCTGACTCTCTGAAAATCCATATAGATCCAGATACCAGTAAATTTGTCTGCTGCCCTTCATTCCTGAAGCTTAAAAATCAAAGTTTTTTATGATTGGTACTTGCTGGAGCCAAGAAAGGACAAAGCTTCCCTGTAGTGCTCTAGTATAGCTACAGTCTCCAACAATTTCAGTGTAGTTTTGTAGGAAGATCTAGGCTGGTGTACCATATGTGTGTTTATCTTACTCAGAATTTAGTTACTGTAAAGAATGAGCTCAGTAAAAGTATGTAAAAAATGATTGAACACATTTCCTTTGATATAAATTCCTAAAACATTCCTTACTTTAAGCTGAATCTAACAAATGCCAGAGAAAAGTTGTAGAAAAGGTTTAATCAAGAACAGGACAATTTAAATAATAGAATAATATAGAATAATATATAGAATTCAGTACTTTCAGAGGAGAAAGTGTTTTGATTTGTTAATGGAAAATAAGTTAATTCCTGTATGGGCTTAGCTCACCATTTCTGACAGACCTAACCAAAATCAGTGTAAATAATATTGTAGCAGCACCAATAATGCTATAGGTCTGCAGTAAACCACATCCATGAGCTGAGAAGGCACGGGACATTAATGCAGCTGAAAATCCTAAATCAGTGAGCTACGCCATTGGAAATGAATGTGGCTGAAAACCCAAATGCCGGTGGCGCCTGGGATGCCTCAGGACCCATCAGCTTGTGGTGGAGCCAAGGCTGCTGCTTCTGGGGACACAGCAACTGGCAGCAGCCAGTTTTTGATGGAGCTTCCCATGGACTGGTTTTTGGGATCAATGATACTTCTAGGCTTTTATGAAAGGCCTTGGCACAGATATGAGCGTGCTTGTATGATTTGCTGAAGACTCAAAGCTAAGAGGGATTGTCAATAAGGCTTGAGATGTCCTGTAGAGAGAATTTTGTGACCTTGATTTGGGTAACAGAAGTGAAATGAAGTTCAATAGTACAAAGGGAAAGGCCTTTCTTCTGGGGGTTAATGGCAGTAATTCCAGGTATTGGCTGGGAGCTGATTTTGTTATGGGATAGAGGCTTTTAGTGTACAGTGGGTGCAGTCAAGCCTTTTTATTCTGACAGTTGTCATCTTTTAAGCTTATGAAGCAGGTTTTGTGATTACAGAAGAGTTAATGCATATTGTGTTTTGAATCATTTTTCTCATGACTGACATTAGTTGTGTCTTACCTGATTCATGAGCTGTTATGTCTGCCTGCAAGAACATAAACCTAATGGGGTGAAGGAAGCCAGGAGCCTTCCTCCTTGTTCTTCCCTGTGAGACAGACAGGGGAAAGAGCAAAGCAAGGAAAGAAAATTCAGCATTCACACACTTCATCTCGATTGGCAGCTCATCAGCTCATTTGAATATTAGCTGAATTTATGTTTTTTTTGCCCATCGAGATCAGAGGGCTCCTGTAAGAGCTCGAGGAAAGCTTTGGGCTGCACTTGAATGCTCTGCTCCCCAGACACTAAATGCTCTCAGACGCCAGGGCAGCTCTCAGAAGGGGTTTCGCTCCCTGCCATGGGCTCTCCATGGAGCCTGTGCCTCGAGAAGCATCTCCTGGCTCCTCTGGGGCCCCTGCAGGGGCTGCAGTGGATCACCCACCCTGGCACCTGAGCTGCTACCCTGCCTGCCCCAGGTGCCACAGGGCTGCTTTCCAACCTTCCCTCGCAGTGCTGGGCAGTGTTTGGTCCTTTTTCAAATCCCTGCTCCCTGAGGTGCCCCTGAGGGGTTTCAGCTGTGCCCTGGGTGGGACTGCTGCAGAGCTGACCTTTCCCCAGGGGCCCTGCGGCACACAGGGGAAGTGGCACAAATCTCAGGAATTTGGGAAATCCTTGGAGCTGATGTGTGTGCCTCAGGTTGTTTTTGGCAGACTGTGAGAGGAGACACTCAGGAGATGCTGTCCTATTCTGAGCTTTGGGGCAGGGACTGTGTGGGACCACAGATTTCTCAGGACGGCTCCTCCTCTGCCCTGATGCCACAGAATGAGGAAATGTAAATGCAAGTCCAGCTTGCACTGAGTGAAAAAACTAAAAAAATAGGTGTGTAACTTAAGTTGCAGTGAAATGTGCAGTGTTACTGATAGGAGAGATGTTTAGAAGCCTCCCCCAGTAATGCTCCTCTGGCTGCCAGGTGGGCTGGGTACCAGCTGGATTTTTTATCAGGACAGACAGGACAAGGTGTTGTGGTTTTAAACTGAAAGAGAATGGATTTAAATGGGGTACAAGGAAGAAATTGTTCCCTGTGAGGGTGGGGAGGCCGTGGCACAGGTGCCCAGAGAAGCTGTGGCTGCCCCTGGATCCCTGGAAGTGTCCAGGGCCAGGTTGGACAGGGCTTGGAGCAACCTGGGACAGTGGAAGGTGTCCCTGCCCACAGCAGGAGGGGTTGGAACAAGAGCTGTAAGGTCCCTTCCAACCTGAACCATTCTATGCTATAATAAATGGGTCAGGAAAAAATTGGAGTGCTTCAGACTTGTTTAATATATTCATTAATGGCCTTGACATAAATATTACGAGTGTACTTAGAGAATTTGCTGAAAATGCAAGACCAAGAAGCTCTAGAGGAATAAACCTGCTGGCCTGGGAGGCCTTGTTCAGTTTGGGATGACCTGAAATTAATTTTTCATCTTTTTTGGTCATTGAACTGAGACTGTTTTTCGCACTGTTCTAGCAATAATAGCATTTATTTACGATGTGCTTTCCTGCCTTTGATATAGTGCTGCTGGCAGGAGCAGAGAGGAAAGATGAACATAAATGTTCCTCTATTTCTGGAAGAAAGCAGAAGACTGAAAGAAACCAAACGGGGAGAAAGTATGTTCAAACTAGTAAACACCATGGGGGAAAAATGTTATATATTGTGCCAAAGCATCACTGCGTAGATTTATTACAATGGAGAATTTTCTTCTGGAGCAAGAGCCAGGTTTAAGTTTGTATCAAGGTCTTTAAAAACTCATATGGCCGCTACTGGAATAACTACAAATATGTAGTGGAAATTTTGAAGTAGTTCAACTACAAAACTTTGTGGGTGCATTTCCTCACCAACAGTGGTCTGTGACTATCCTGCTCCACCATCAAGCATACCTGCTGGCCCTGGGTTTGGGGTTCAGCATATTCCTGGGTTCCACAGTCCCCTGAGCTATTCCAAGCAGGATATATTTTGCTGGACAGTTCTGAGACCAGCAGAGGTGGACAGTGAGGTCTGCCATGATGCACCACTAAGGGAGCATCCTAAAATACTATTATGGCTTCATGGAATTTCCACTTTAAAAAAAAATAAAGCTTACCAAGAGAAGGCTTAATTCAGTGTTGTGCAGCACATGAGCTTTAAGCGTGGGAGCATTTCTGATGGGCTTTCAAGGTCATTTTTTTTGTTGAACATTTATAGCAGCTGTGTAACAATTACTGTGTAATGGATACCTGCCTTCTCTAGAGTATGCAGAATTGATTTTTTTGTGAATTACTGATTGGATTGATTTTATACTTAAGACAGTACTGGACAATTTGAGTGCATAAGTTAGTTTGATCTCGGATGCTTTGATTAACTATGGCAAGCTAGAGCTTTAGGCATATCTGTCATGACACTTACAGAATCTAGGGACTGAAAAGGCCTCTTAACCCTAGTCCATCTCCTGGCTGGACAGGAAGTTTGCCACTATATGCTTATTACTGGTTTTCTCCTCCTTAGTTCTAGACTAAGCTTATGAAGGCCTGTGATTTTATTTTCCCTTAATGTATTCTTTTTTCCCACAGTATACCAGTAATTGGAATATTAAGCACTTTGGTGAAAATTTAATTGAAGCCATATCTTCTTTCTTTGGGACTAAATCATCCTTAGTCATCTTTAGTTAGGTTGATTTTCCTGATTTTCAGATTGAATTTTGTTCCAGTTTTGTTTGTTGCCTTTCTGGACTGAGAGGAAGGTGTGGGTGGGTGGTGGCCCTGGTGGTTATTGCTGTTAGTGGGGTGGAGAACTTGTTATTAGATTGGGAAAGAATTATACAGATGTTACAGCAAAAGACAAAAAGCTTGAATCTGCAGAAAATGTGAGGAAGGATTTACAAAAGATTAGTCACAGTGTGAAGGGTACTGAAGCACCTATATTTTCTTTGCTTCCATGAAAAGGGACGGGAGGGGACTTCTCAGAGTGGATATTTTCACTTTCTAATTTCATATTAATAACTTGACAGCCTTATGTTCTAATAAAGTGCTAAATTCTGCATTTACCTTGTGGACTCTGTTTTCTCTCTGGCTGGGACAGGCACCATGGTGGTGCTGTGTTGTGTCTGAGAACCCCTCACATCCAGTGCCTTCCTGCCCTCAGCCCATCCTTCCTCCACAGTACTTGTACCCCACTGCTGCAGCATCCAAACACCTCACCATCTTCATTGCTTGTTCCAATTCCCCTAGGAATTAGGCAAATGCTGTTATTCTCATTTCAGAAGTACAGGACTAAGGCACTTAAAAACTAAAGGCTGTAAAGTGAAAGATATTTATGCACTTTGCACATTTAGGTGCCTAATGTGATTTTCTAAAGCATCCAAATACATTAAGCATCCAACTCCTGCTGACTGTGATGGAAGTTAAGTACTTAACTCATCCGGATGTTGTGGAAAATTGTGGATGGCTGCCAATCTGTCTCTCTTCATATTTATTTAGATAAATTCTTAAAAACACTAGTCTAGATGACTTGCTCCCTGCTACACAGGGAGACCCCCAACTGATAACCTATTACATTTTCTTTTTTAGTTTTTCTCTTTTATAGCAATTGGTTATTCTACTTAAAAGATAATTTGGAATACTTTCTCCTAAAATATTATAAACCTGGTACTTTAGCTATCAAGTTTCTTAGAAATTCAGCAATAGTACCTCACTTGGTTTGAATCATGTTTAGATTATCTCTCTCCTAAACCAGCTATTTTCTTAATGGCATTTATCAAAGCAGTTTTTGAAGTTGTTATAGCTGAATGTTTCAGTGAGGAGGAGGGAGACTGTGTTGCAACACTTACCTTTCTACATGAAAGCTATGTTTCATATTTCTGTTATTTAAATCATAATGGTATTTGATGAAGTGATAAAATATAACAGCTGCATTTTACACTCCTGAATTAGTTCACTTTAGTCTGGGATGCTGTGTTATTGCACCTTTATTGTGAGGTTTCTGAAAGCTCCGGAGAGCCGCAGGTGGGACTTACACCTGAAAGCTCTGTGAGGTTCGTGTCAGGGCTTCCTGGGACATTGTGTGCTCCAGCAGCTGCTCCATGTGCACTGAGCACATCGTCCTCCTCCTCAAAGCAGAGCAGGATGAGGAACAGACCCTAACCCTGAGCACATCTGTTCTGGGGTCTGCAGTCAGACCCCACTGGACCAGCTCACCCCAATGTGAGCATTCTGATCTCCCTCAAAGATGATACCACTAAAATGTACCTGCATATGTTTAACATCATAGATCCCTTCCACAAGAAACAGTTCTCACAGTTCTCTCAAAGAGAGAGAGTCCTGATGGTGTTCAGATTTTTGTTAAAGTTTTTTTCCTCCTCTTTATCACACTGCAGAAAGGGCTTGATTTGAAAATTACTTTAAAGGGGCTGCAACTTTGTAAAAGCTGCACCAAGTCTCTTTATCAAGTAATAGTTTGTTTTCTAAGTGGTTTAAACATAATTGAAGTCAAAATAATTTATAGCAGCAACATTTCTGCCGTGGAATTCAGATCTATTTATAACCTACAGCATTAAAATTGCAATTAAAAACCCCACGCTTGCTTTTAATGAAATGATCATTCATCTTCCACTCTCCAATTTACAGAATATAATTGTATTTTTTACTAAAAAAAATTTCATTTTAAACTACTGGAAGTAGTTAATTCTGTATTTGATTTTAGCCACCTTCAGGGGATCATAAAAAAAAAGAACCCATCTTAAAAAGAATTTTGTGGGTGGGCCCTTTCATGTCAAACTGAATTCACACCTCAACTTGAAATAGCTAAAATCTACTCTGGCAGTGAATTGCTTTCTTATTTTTATGTGGATAAAATTTGGGGATTTTTTTTTTTTTAATCACCGAATAATTTCATATGTTCAGCTGGAACAAAGCTGAATATATCTTTTAGTCAGATTCTTCAGACAGGCTGTTCTGAAATAAATGAAGAATATGCAAACTGTAAAATCTGACTGTGCCTCCCGGTGGCAGCACAGTGCAATTCCTGCCTGCTGGAAGGAGAGCGACTCTAACTCCGCTGAGAAATAAATGGATTATGGAGAGAACGTTTAGCTGCGTGAAACTCAGATTTTTCTCAGCTCTGAAAGCAATCAGCACCACTTCTAATAGATAAAGAAAATCAGCATATTTTCTATTTTGCATGTGGCTTTCATATTTAATGAGATTTTCATCAGTATAAACATCGTTCTTTTGGATTGCAAGCCTGTTTTTACCATAAAAATATGGCTTATGCATGTAATTTAATAAATGTGTCTTGACTCTGAATGTTGCTGAAAATCAGTGCCTATGATGCTGAAAAATAATCTCACAAATATTTAGCTGCATAACCACTTCATGTAATTATTTTGAAGTGTCTTTGTATTTCCTAAAATTGAGAGGAAAACAAGTTTGTCTCAGTATTTCTGAGTAAATAAAAACCACCCAGCTGCTCACGTTTTCTTAGGAGATCCATCTCACTGCCTCGTAAAAATCTCTCAAGCTATGTTCATGTGTGGTGTGAAAATTACTGTCACTTGTGTCCTTTTTGAAGATTAGAGAGCGAAGATTAACTTTTCCAGAGATCAGCAGAGCAACTTGAAGGTCAGAAAAAGATCAGACTGGGAGTTATTCTTAGTGCTCCTGGAAGGTGAGGTAGTGAGGGACATGTCCCCAGACGCTCACACTTCCCTTTTGTGTGTGGGGTTGGATTGAGAGGCAACTTGAGTACTTGCAGCTCCATCTAATTGTGAGAGCACCGCACCATTGGAGCAGAACATTTCTGCATGTGCCAACAACAGGGTCCTCATTGCACAAATGTGATTGCAGGTGTTGCTTTTGACATTTGGTGCAATGGCTGTGGCTGTCATGAGGAGTATTTCCATTCCTTAACTGGCTGGAGATTGGGTCTGAGAGCCAGGGCCTTTTAGTTAAAACTGTACCTTTATTTTGCATGATCAGAAATAATTCCAATCTTCCATGGGTATCCAATCCTATGGCAGTAGTCTCACGTAGCATATTGGGTCTTTCGGCTTAACAAATCAAAGTTTCTCTTCTGTTTTCCAAAGCCTTTTTGCTTTCTTAATGTCTCCTCTTGCTATTCATTTTCTTCTCCTGATGGTTATATCCTGCCAACTCTCCATCTCATCATTTCACAGTTTGTTATCTTGTCTTCACTTGAAATATTTTCTCTGCTGCTAAAATTCCTCAGAGGCTTGAATGACTGCATTTAAACAATGCCATCTTTTTGGCCCACCTTTCAGATGTTTTGTCTATCTTAGATGGGATAGATGGCTACCCCTTCCCGAAAATACATGCTCTTTTGGTTTTTTCCACCTCCAAAGTCACTCACTCATCTTTCTGTAGTTGTCATGGATCACTTCCAGGTGAATTCTCATGTATAGAAATCATGGCTTTCACTGTAGCTAAAATCTGTTGATGTTTTCAGCAAACTCTGCATGAGGAGAGGCTGTAGAGGAAAAAGAAGTACTTCTGGTGACTGGAGTCATAAAGTAGCATTCCTGATGAAAAATACTTGTGTGTCATCTTTGTGCTATGGGATTTTGTAGTCTGCCTGGGAATAGACCAGAATTTGTGCAGAATGACTGAAATTTATTGCTATGACAAATACTGACAAAGAAAATTTTCTGGGTACTTTTTTGTTAATTTTTAAAAGGAGGTGTTGAGGAAACTTAGTTGAAATTATTAAATACAGAGGTAACTGTAATACATTGTGAAGCTGATCCATGCAGAGCACCCCAAACCTGAAGATGCTGTTCCCTGGTTTTGCCCTTCTGATTTATTATTGATACAGCCCTTTGGGACTCTTTCAGGAGAGGTGATAGTGCAGTTGCTGATTTTGTTCCTTTGGAAATCTTTGTGCCATGGAAATTCGAGCTTGTTACCCCTCCTTTTCTTCCACTCTTGCCTATATTTCCTCATTTCACCTTTCTACTCCCTATTTCTCTTTTTCCCCCTTATTTTCTTGTCCCTTCCTAGTGCTCGTCATACCCTCCTGTTGCTGCTGGCAGGTGGTGTCCTGTGAGGTGATGTCCTTGTACATGTGTGGCTCAGAATTGCCTTTCCCCCCCATCCTATGGCACTCTCAGGAAGATGCAGGTGGCTCTCTGGAAATCTTTCAGCCATCCTAAAAATTTGTTGGAAAAAATTTCACCTCAACAAGGAAGCAGAAGGCAAAACAAGGGCACGGTCATATAAATGGAAATGCTGAACAAGTAGTGAGTTGAAGAAACAAGGTTTTAAGTGCTGCAATTAATTTTAATTCTTCTTTACCTTGATGTACAAAAATATATTTAGAAGCAAGTGTTTGAAGATGAATGTAATATTTAATGAT
Organism: Acanthornis magna; assembly: GCA_036785705.1. Taxonomy (NCBI): domain Eukaryota; kingdom Metazoa; phylum Chordata; class Aves; order Passeriformes; family Acanthizidae; genus Acanthornis; species Acanthornis magna. The sequence continues at coordinate 430,136 of JAWUZG010000716.1, read as the reverse complement.
ATGCGTGTGGTCCTTGTGAAAGTTAATTACCAGAGCATCCATTAGAGCCAGGAACAACATATGTTTCCTCTGGAGTGCCTTTCTGAACCTGTCTAAACATTTTTATTCTGAGAGCCATGCTGGGAAGCCTGTCTAGCATGTGATGTCTGCAGAGAATTGTGGGCTAAACTTCTGTCGTTCACCCAGTGCTTTTGGGTGAGCATTATTAGGGCCCAGCATCTTTATCCGTATGGGGTATTTCTCCTATCTTTTTCAATTTTGTAATTGAGTGAGGTGGGTAATTTAGTAATTATCCTTGGTAGCATGTGAAGACAAATTAGTTTTGCTGTGAGAATGGCTCATTTATGAGCTTATGCATTTTTGCTGACACTTTACTTCCTTGATGTGCAATGTGCTATTTCAAATGAAAACAGGAGAAACAGATTGTTTTCAAGGAAAAAAATGCAATGGTTGCACTGGCCCAGCTGTCATTTATGGGTGCATCCCAGGCTTCTCAGACACAGAGGTGTGATGTGGAATTTGAAGGAGTAACTTGCTCTGGGGCTACCAAAACCACCCCAAACAACAAACCACCCCAAACTGAGCAGCGTTAGCTGTCAGCGAGGGCAGTGAATGTGTGCTGGGTATTTGTATCTTTGTTATGACTTCTCTGGGGGAGGAAATGTGCTATTAAATCAATTACAATACCTTTTCTGTGGGGTTGTAGTCATCTGTGGGGATTTGTCAGACCTTACGAGTTTCTGTTGAACTCCTTAGGTAGCAATTTTTTCTAATAAACTTCTCACATTTGTCTAGAGTCTCATTGTTTTCATCCTTATTACAACCCAAAGTGACCCTCTGGGATAATTTTGAAGTGAAAAGTGGCTCACAAGTTTGAGAGCACCAGATCATCAAAGCAGCTTTGAAGGAAAGAAATATTCAGAGTGACTGAACTGTAAATTTACTGCTAAAGGATAGCTTTCTTTAGGAATTCATGTGTTTAGAAGCTGTCAGTATCAGAGCCTGGTACACAGACTTTCGATGGTGGCTATTTTTTTGCTTTCTGAATGAGAATCTGTGACTGAAATTTGGTTGCCAGCTGCTGGCAGCACTGCAGTCCTGTTGAAGTGTTTGCTGGAAAGTTATGCTCTTTCAGCAGCCTCTGCAGTTACTTCCATCAGTCCAGGGCAATGAGATGTTCTGAATTTAATTTGATCAAATATTTGTTTTGAATATAGCGTTTAGAATCAGGAAGTAAATGAAGCTTTCATAGACACACACACACACACAGTTGAAGGATGTTGTTATTTATTCAGTTTATAAATCAGCCCTGTTTTGAGCTGCTGAATGTAATCCAAACATTGGCAAAGAAAAATAATGATAACATACATCATTGCTGCATAATTTTAAGGCATTTTATAGCCTGGAAAATGTGGTGTATTCTATAAAAGTGACAAATGACACAGCACTGTAATAAATAGCCATAGTTTATGCATTGTGAATTGGAGTTTAGATTCAAATGGAAATTCTTTTTCAGCAGATTTGATGTGAATTCAATTTCACAGACTCTCTACACAAATTATTTTGGTGTTCATATATTAGTCGGTATTCTAATCAATGATGGTATGCACATTCTATTATATATAAATACAGTAAAACTTATATTTAGAAGATATTTGAAATCAGTTACTATGAATACAATATACACATGTAAGATATTTAAATGAATCTCTAACAATAAGACAAACTACCTTGACTTAATTCAGAATGACTTTGATTAATTGCCTGTTTGGAATGTTTGGATCTTACTGAGTTTGAAAGTGAATGGTTCAGGTATGTGCTGCATCTTTATCATGGTAATTAAGTCCATTGTACTGGAAAAAATCTATTTCCACTTCCACTTAACATATTATATAAATATTTACAAGGATAGAGTTGTTTGAAACTCTTATTAAAAGGTAGGATGACTCTCCTGGAAAACAATGTTCCAGTGGTAGTCTTGTTAATATTGGACAGATGCAGCACAGTCAAAGTACTGCAGTGTTTTTATTATTCAGTGGAAGTGCATTGGCTACAAAGAATTGTTAGGGGGTGGAAAACTGTGAGCCAATATTAGACTTGATACCTCATGGCTAATTAAACAATGTAATAAGTAAACATAAGGCTCAAATATAAACTGTGGGCTTTGCTAAATTATTCCATGAGTAGCTTGACTTATACAATATCATCTAATTTTAGTTTGTATGGAATATTTCTGTGACTGCATAGCTCTTCCTAAATGAAAAGTAAACTTTGGCTGCAATTATATTGCTGTTTACCAGACTAGAACAGATCCTGCTCAGCCTTGAACAAAATTAACTTCTAATGGTGCATCGTATTCAGGTTCAAAACTTTCCTGCTGCGGCTGAATCAGCTTGAGTTGGTCTTAGTGACACAAAAGCCTTTCAGGTAAAAAAAAAAGGTTTCTTTCTGTATCAGTAAACCAATATCGTTGGGGCCCAACAGAACCTCTCAAGACTCTGCAGTGTAACAAATCTGAGAGTAAAATATGCTTTTTGGAGAAGGTTTTGCGTAGGATTTGTCACAACGCTCTGGGCTGCGCCAGACCCAGTGGGGTGTTCTACTGGTGCCTGTCATGAGCAGTATTTTTGTCAAGAGCAAGGTACAGATAATCCTGTTATAGGAACTGCAGACTTGCCTTTGGAAAACTGAAAATCATCTCCCAGAGGTTTGTTAAAACTATGAACCATTGTTGTTTGTGCTCTGAAAAGACCCACCCCACCAGTGCCACATAAGCTGCTCAAAATTGCATCTGCGCATTGAGGAATGAAGCTGAGGAGAAGAACCAGTATCAATAAAATAACTTGTACAGTCTATATTTTGGATGAAACAGTAAAGTTAGCATTGAAATGACTGAGAAAATCCATCAGAATGTTTATAGCCTGCCTTTAAATGTAAATTAAGCACCCCTGTGACCATCCCCAGTGATGTATGGGGATTTTTTTAAAGACTTTTTTTTTTGTTTCACTCTAAAATAGGAAAATATAGAGAAAATGATAAAGGGTATTGGGAACAGTCCTCCAAAACAAAACACAATCTGCAAAAGAATGGTACAAAACATGGTAGAGCACAAAGTTAATAGAAATTTCTCCCGTACTCTGTATCTTATAAAGTTTGAAGTAGAGCATTCTCTGCTAAGGAGTTTATTGCAGTCTTTCAGTGTAGAGCAGTTTAGAAGACAGTAATTGTCCTATAAAGATGAAAAGCTTCCCATGATTTCAATGCTTAGATCCTTAAGCACATGCTATCCTGAGTTTTGTGACCATTTAAGCTCCAGGTCAGTAAGTCACTTTAACTTGTGCATTATTCAGTTCAAGAGAGCTTATTTGAATGTAGGCAGAGCACTTTGAGTCAAGGCAGAGTGTGTGCCCAAATGTCCCTTGAAATAGGTGTCATTTGTTTGACTTCAAATTACCACCATTTAACAACTTTTTTTCCATTTAAAGCCAATAAAACTCTGCACTTTGAGTTCTCAGAGCATGAATTTCTAAGCAGAATCATCCAACCCATGTGACAGTGTCCAGTGCTTCCCTGACCTAGGAAAGTGAAAAGAGTATCTAAAGCCAGAATCCTTTGGACTTGAAACTCCAGCAGCTGGTTTTAAGTATTTTTTTTTTCATGCAAACATAGTTTTTGACCTATTACACTTATTCTAGAATGCCAGGGCACCAATAATTTTAACTGTGAACTGTGCGTGACAGCCATGAACAGGAATCAAACTGTGACTAAATATATTGACTGTAAGTGGCAAACTAAAAGTGTTGTAGAAATGGCATTTTTCTCCAGGAAAATAACCAACTTTGCAGATTGTTGGCTCAATAATCTGCAGTCCTCAGAGCTGCCTCATGTGCTGTAAGTCTGTGGCCTTTCATGCTGTTTCCTGGCAATTCTAACCTGTATTTCAGAGCAGATTGAGGGTGGTAATGTCCTCCTGGATCTGCAGGAGGGCCCTGGCTCTGCTGCCATCTGAAACAAAGCTGCAAAAACAATGTGAGGAATGGAGCAAGGGTCTGTATGTACATGCATATATATATATATTTTTTTTTAAAGCTTTTAAAAAAAGGTATATCTATATAGTAATAATATATTTCTATTATGTGTTTAGCTGTTCTTTTTGCACACCATTTTTCTCTTTCAAACAGTAATAATTTCCTAGGGGGATGCTAATAGTTTTGCTTCTTGTATCTGAATCTGGAAGGATGAGCTCAGCTGGGAGTTAGGAGATTTTTAGAGTAGTTCCTGTTTTGTTTCCTCAGCTAAGAGGCCGAAAGTTGCCATATATCTTGTGTTCCTCCTCATGTTACTGTTAGAAAATCATGTAAAACAATGCATGTGGAAAAAAGCTTTTTTTGCTACATGCAACTACAATACTGAGCTGCTTATCTTCTGTGTGCTTGAGGATTTACAGCAAAATAAATTCATGTGGGTTGAGTTAGATACCTTTTATTCTTGTAGCTTCCTATAGCTTCAAATAGTCAGTGAAATGAAAAGTTCATTCATAGTGGACTTTGAAGACTGCTTTATTTCTTCTGAGATGCTTGTGTAGTGTAAAGTGAGCCATTTTAGACTGTAAGTGTATACTTGCTCATTAAGTATGGAAAAAGAACATCTTCAAATACTGACACTACAGAGTTCTTTTCAAGTAAAGGGAAATTCACCCTGCTACTCTCTTGCTTATAGTCTCATAATTTGTTTTGAATAATGATCAAATGTATTTAAATATGTGATGAATTATTTTACTTCGGGAAAAGTCTTCACGGGTTTATTATTCTGCTTTTATTTTTGCTATTATTGTAATTTTTTTATCTTCTTCAAATGGCAAAGGTGTCACTGTGCCCAGATCTTGCAGCTGTGTCTTCCTTGATGGCAGTTCTCATTTCAGTTTTTCAAAGCAATCCTGACAGATAAAGATGTACTTTACTTATTTTATAACAAGCTACTGCCTGAAATGTCCATTAGTGAAAAGCATTTCAAGTGCTTACAAACCCCTCAGCTGAGCATGAGTGGGGAGGGTAAGGAGGAAGGTGGCGTTTAGACTTCAGGGGTCCGAGATCTACTGTCAGAGCAAACAACACACAGATGAATTTTTAACACTGAGTTAAGATGTTAAAGGGTTGAAATTACTGTTCTCTTCTCAAACTTTGTACATCTTGATGCTGTTAAGAGCATCACCACCACATTAAGTAGCACATAAGGCAACACGTGCACTGCTGATACTAAAAAAAATCCAACTAAGTGACAGTAAATGCCCTACCTTTTGTCTGAGGAATTTGTGGGTGGAGGCCAGTGGGAATTATTTAATGCACAGCAAACATGGAGGACAACCAGAGATCGAAAAAAAGGGCAGAGAGAAGGGCTTAGGTTAAAAAGAAAAGGCCTCTGGGAAATTTGAGGTGATAGTGTGTTGAACTTTGATTTAGTTGCTGCATTCCTGGCAGTAATAGACTTATCTCCAGTGTATTCCCTAGGGATATAGGTACAAAGCATGGGTTTGTACTGTTTTCTAAAGTGGCTTTTTGTGGTTGGGCAGTAAATTTGACAGCAGGTGTTAGGAGAGGGTTAGAAACGATGAAGTGGAGATGCAGCTCAAGGTGAGCCCTGTGCAGGAGGAGTGGGGAGCTCATGGCGCGGGTGACACTGGTGGCTCTGGCAGGGCTGTCCCGGGACACGGTGCAGCTGTTTGGGGGAAGGCTTTACAGTGGGAAGAGGGAGGCACACATGGGATGCCCTCTGTGGGCCCTGGCTGTGCCCTGGTGTGGGGCTGGGCACCCACCCATGGTCTGGGGTGCACTTTTGGGGTGTCCAGAATGTGCCATCCTGGGGTGTGCTAGCTAAAGCCTTAGGGTATGTCTACCCAAGAGCTGTAACCTGCTGCATGTGAGTGTTCTTGGACATCGTCCCAATAGGCAACACCAGAGAATCAAGACTTGGAAAAAAGTTTTTTATTTTGCTTTTTAATTTTTTATTGTATTTATTTTTTTTTTAGCTATCCTAAGATGTATTACATGAATCAAGTAATGTTAGGCCAAGCAGAAGTGACAAATCTACTAATGCATTTATGATGATTTTATGTTGAGGAAATGCTGTAGGTTAGATACTTCTAAAATAAATGTATGCATATATATGGTTTCAGGTAATAGGGTCTATTTAGATGGGTTTGTTTGTGGAATGCAAGCTTTTCTCTTTTAAATATTGCTTGGTTTAGCATGGGAATGAAAAATCTTGTTACCTCCACTTGAATCAGAAAACTTTTAATAACTGTAAATTGCTACTATATTTATACTGACTTTGAATTGTAAGGATGAGATTAAAATAACTTCTTGTAATGACAGAAGGTAGTTGAACATTTATAGGGCCTCAGTCACTCTGCCTTTTGAAGAAAATGTTTTTTATCCCTTTGATTTTTTTATTTTTTATTTTTTTAAAACTTTGATGTGAAGCAGTTTGGTTTGGCTGTTTCATTTTGGTCCTCATGTTTCTCATGGAGGAGAGAATCACCATGACAAATTGATATTTTATGGATTTGATGAATGTTACTTCCTATTCCATATAATCATCAGGCAGTAGTTTCAATGAAAGATGCTGGGAAATGGAACTTTTCACTTCAGATAACCATCCACCCTGTCTGGCAAGAAAAATGGATCTCAATTTTCAACATATTACTGTGGATCAAGGCCAATGGAGGGAGGACACCTTTTTGTAGGTTGCGAAGGGGAGGATGGATTTGAAAAAGTGCCTGTCTAAATGAAGTTGTGAATGAAATTCTGAAGGAAAAACCATGCACATGCAATGTTTAGAAACCTGATTATTGAAGAAAGCTGATTTTAGTACATATCCATCCGGGAAAGGATTACTGCTTATAAAAGGCACCCAAATGTAGTGGTGCATTTTTGATCCTACATATTAGGAATATGTCAGGAAATGTTAATAAGGATTAATTCAGGAAGAATAAAATGAATATTTTTGTCTTAGGTTAGCTTAGAAACAGTCATCTATGATTTTATTATTTAAGTTCCATGTTTCTAATTTTTAGTTTTTTTCTAAAAAGACTTGTATTGTAGTGCCAATTGGTTATTATATTGCATTAAAAGCAGGAGAAATCCGGTAACAGCTTTGTCAGAGTTTGCTTCACCTCTTGTTGTAAATCCTGCTAGAATTATAAGCAGATTGGCTTTTACAAAAAGTTCTGGGGAAGTTTAGGGAAAAGTTCTATCTTAGAGAATTGTGAAAAGACTCACAAGAGTTGGTGTTCACCTCTCCTGTGTTAAGGACCATTAGAAAAGATACATAAAAAATACTCAGTCTGGACAAAAGTGTTTCTTTTCAAATCCTGTCTTGTGACTGAAGACGTGAAAATGTTCTGCATTATAATAAAAATATTGGAAAATGTATTCATTTGTCAATTTGTGAAGACTGAGAGAAGTGCTGTGTTGGAGCTCCACCAATTTTGTTATGGTGAATGGAAATGGGCTGTCAGGGTCTTTGGCTTTATCTAGTCATTTCCACATAGATATTAATTTAAAACTACCTTTAATTGCAGCTTAAAACATAATGACTTTTGTCTTTTTGTCTCCTTGTTTTTTTTTAAAGTACATTTAGAGCAAATCCAGAAGAACAAATCACACTTTTTATTTTCAGACACGTGAGGGGGGAGAATATTTCTTCTTTTAAATTTCTCCTTTCATTTTTTTAAAGGATTGGATGTAAAAAACTCCAGGAAATCATGTATCCTTGATGTTATTCTACTTGCTTAAAGGACAAACTGTTCTGTGGAATGTGTGCAGAGGGAGATGAGTGGTGAAATGCCTGTAAGATTGCACATGAAAATTATTTTTTAAATGCTTTTCTTAGTGACTGATATATAGAAATGTAAAAAATTTCTTTACTCACAAGTTCTGTTGACTGATGTGAAAGTTTTATGCATGTGAAGGAAAAAGGTTTAACCTGTGGTGGTTCCGTGAGACAGAGCAGCCACAGGGGAGGGATGGGTGGAATGAAACTGCTTGGATCAACAGCTCTTCTCCCATGTAGTAAATCTTCCTTCAGGACTTGCAAATAAACATTTGTGCCTTAAAAATATCCAACTGCAAGCAGTCAGTGATTAGTTGTATGGAAGAGCTTACAGTTTGTCAGCAATAGGTGGTCAAGAAAAACCCATGAGGAGGATAAATATTTGTAATAATTTTTGTTTGGCAGTCCCCAGGCGTGGGCTGAGATCGCTGAGCAATTATTTCCATTAACAGTGACACCACAGGGCCTGTTCTCCTGGGGCTTTATACCCTGAGGATGAGTTTGTGTGTTGATTTCCTCATCAGTGATAAAGAAAACCTAAGATGCAGCTTTTCAGCAGTAGCTTTTCTGCTGATCCTGCCTACAAAAATGGGAGATTTGTTGCCAGATTTGGTTGAGACTCACATAAATCCAAAAGGTGTTGGGGTAGGGACAAACTGACTGATGGACATCACAGGCCTAAGTTCTACCCATGGACATGATACTTGATTTTCAAGCTGCTTCTGTATTTTTATTTTAGGCATAGATGAAACAGAAAAGTCCACAGTGACATGTTGAGAAGGAATTATCTTATGCTGTGATGTTCCAGTAAATTGAAATTTATTTCTATTATAGGAGAAAAAAAAAAAAAAAAAGATCAACCATGATATCTGTGCTAGAGGTATAGTACTACAGATGTGAAGCTTAAGAATTCATGAAATTGAACCAACATGAAATTACCAAACCCCCCCTCACTTACCAAGTAACAATAATTATCTTAATATAAGTATTTAATTAAACTTCAGTTTGAATAAACTGAGACATAATTTTAACCTCATGATAATATAAAGTACATACTGAGTGAGTTTGTTTAAAAATCATGACAATTACATGACAATGAGGAGAAAATGCCATAGCTCCTGCTGTGTTCTTTATAGAGTGGTGTAACAACTGAGAAAAAAAGCAATTTTTTTGTGATGTGTGTTTTGATGGAAAAGTATGGAAAAGAGTTTTTTCAACTTGAAGCTATCTTTGTGTTTCTTTTGTGATGAATGACTAATGTGCTGGAACTCAGTTTGAATGCAAACTGAGTGACTAATCATCTGAAGTTTCCATTACTATTAATTTATACTTCTCCAGGAATTCAATTATGTAGGGCTTCCGTTTTCAGGGGGAATGTACTGGTGGATTATTTTACTCCCATAGGTATGAGTTGCTTCCATGTTCTGTAGGTTCTGAGGAAATGAAACAACAAACTGCAGTGATGGAGAAAGAAATGGCTGTACAGGTGCTATGATCAGAAGGACCACGCTGGCTGCATACTGAGGAGCGTGTTTTCTGCAGCCTTTGCGGGAGACGCAAGAAAGGGATTTAAGGGATGGCAATTAAGTGTATTTTCTAATGTAAATCAACGTCACTGTCTTCAGACCTCAGTGCTGATTTCTCAAGTCCACATAAACCAGTTCACCGCAATTTGGATATTAAATCTGGTGTTGTGGGTGTGCCTCGGTGCTTATTTTGCATCACACTCACAATCCTCAGCTTCCTGATGGAAGAGCTGCTGATCCTGTCAGGATTCCGTGCACTGGCCTCCTTCCCCCACTAGGGTGTACAAACAGCCTGTGCAACGCCAGGCGATGGCACAGACAGCATTTTCATTCTGCAAACGCTCCACTAGTAACAAGCCAGCCCAAATTAATCATTATTCTCTAAAACAAGCAAGCAGATGGAAAGATGTTGATTTCTGAGGCAGAAATTGCTCAAACAAAATCTAGAAAGCATCGCGTTTCAGAGTAAATTAAATGCATATATTTCAGTCTCTGCAGCCCCTGGTAACTTGATGTATTGTAAATGTTACCATGCATTTCGAACCTCTTGAAAGCTGCCATCTATTATGATGAGATTAAAGGGCCGAGAGCCTCATTCAAGTAAATCTCATACAAATCTAATTTGAGTGGATCCCTTAAATGTGTTGAGTAGGATACTTAAAAGATAGGAGTGTCTATGTGTAGGAGTCCCAATCGTTATTCCCCTACTGGACCTCACCTGAATAATTTAACGATAAATAGGATAGGAACTAGAGATAGAATGTGTAAAAGTGAAGTCCTCACAAATGACTACTGATTTGGTGACCTGAATTTCTATTTCCTCAGCTTAAGTTACATTTAAAGGCTTACTTCCCAGAGGATCCCTATTTTCCAGTTTGATGTGAAGCACAGTGTGCCTGAGCACATCCTAGTGAGATGGGAACTCGCTGCATGCTCTGTTCCTACATCCTTTACAGCGAGACTGTGCTTTCTAGTCCCCCGAACTCTTGCACTCTGCAGCTTTACTGGGGAGCTTGTAAACCTCACTGGGAGCTTCTGCTGGGAAAACCAATTTACTGTGCCTGGATTCTGATACTTGCTCTGTCTGAGGTGCGACTGACTTGGGCAGGGAAACTGAGGTGTGTGCTGTAAGGAACTCAGGGGAAGGAGTGGTGGGGAATATGGGACCTGAGCTGATGGGGAAGTGCTGTGGGTATAGGAGGAAAGGGAATGCAAGTTCAACTTGGTGTTGGTCTGTTCAGCCTTCTCAGGCCACTCACCTGCTTGAGTTGAGAAGATATTTTTATGCAAAAGATCTGCATTTTCTGTGCCCTATGCCCAGACATCCTGTGTTGTTTTGTTGGTTTTTTTCCTGTTTTTTTATTAAACTGAGAACTCGAATGATTTAAGGTTATGTCTTTCCTGATATATGGCTTAATTTAGCACATTCAAATTCAACACCACTGCGTGGCCTAAACACTCGAAAGCTATTTAGAAGCAAGAAAACTGGAAGAAAACACATCTGTTTTTCTGTTAGGAATTTTGTAATTAGTCACACGAAGACATCTGAGCATTAAGGTCAGTCTTCAGTATTTGAGGAGGAACAGGAGTTTAGAGTGCAGTGTAATGGGTCTGGTAACACAGTTTTTTGGAATTCATTATCAGCTCATTATTTTAAGCTGATAACTGATACTCCAGCTGAAAAATGAAGTTAAGGAGATGCAAAAGGCATAAATAAAAATGTGGGGAATGCCAGTTTGCACTCTTATTTCCCAGCTGAAAAGAAAAGCTTGCACTTTGGAGCAGAGCTGTGAGCTTACTTGAGGCAGCACTGGAATAAGTAAAAGAATGTGATGGAGAAGTTGGGAGAGAGGTGAAATACAAATTCTCAAACTAAAGTTTCTCATTTTGGGCCACATTTTGTGCACCTTCCCTTGTGGCCCAGCCCTAGCAATTCCTCTTGTGGGACCATGCTTTTTGTTGCTGCTGTGAAACAGATTCTCCCAGAAACCAAGGACAGCCTAACTAACATCAGCACATGACTTCATTTTGTATTGGAAGATTATCAGTTCAGTTTTCCACCTGAATACTAGCCCAGAGTGTCATGGGTGCTTTTCTGGCTCTCCCCATCATTGCTGGGGAGGGCTGGTGGCCTCTGTCCAAGGCAGGAGTAAGAGGTGAAGCTGGGAAGCATTCAACTGTATTGTAGAGAAAGAAGGAAATAAGAATCGTAAGGGGAGAGAGACACACACCACAAGTTTGTTCAGCTAATTTGAACGCTACCATTTTTCCAGGGGAATAGAAAAGATGCAATCAATTGACTGTTAATTTAATTATACATGCTCAGAGTGTTAATATTCTTAGTTTACCTTCTCATCTACAAAACAAATACAGCTTATTATTAAATTACCACTGAAGATTAAGGCAGCTGTCTGTAGTGCTCTCTACTTGGGAATGCATGAATGCATGGATGATAATGTGGTTTTCAAGAAGAATGTAGTAAACATGCAAATTCCTCTTTTTTTCCCTCCCCCCACATTTCTGAATTTTTGAGATTTGTTCGTATACTGTGTTAAATATGTAATTTATTTTTGATCAATCCTCTTAGTCTATGACTGTCCCAGCTGACATTTCTGACTGGCTGCAGGTACAGTTCTGCACCCCTCTCATGTCCAGCCCTGCTTTGCTCCATACAGAACTCAAACTTGCGGGAAAAGACCTTCTGCTAGTTCTGTGTTTGGGAATGACTTGACCCAGCAGGGTCTCTGGGTGATAAGGGAACCTTTTCCCTTCTCAGGCTTCGTTCCATCCTTGTCTGCATGCTGTGGCCCAGCTGGCTGTGGGGGAGGTGGGCACTGACCAGGCTGCTGAGAAGGGATGGAGCACTGGCGTTTGGAAGAAAGTGTAGCCAGGATGAGGTGGCTGAACTTGCTTATGCACTTAGCCATGGCCACCAGAATTTAAACCTGGGCTTACATCTCTGGAAAGTATTTTTAGGTGCTTATGCAGTGATTTCTGCGCCCCCCTCCCCCCCCCTTGTTGACGTTTATTCGGAGACTTCTTTTCCTTAATTAAAAAAGTTTCCTGATAATGCTTTCCAGATGTGACTTCCTAGTGCTTTTCTTTAATTGTCTTCAAGGTAGAGTTTTCTGATCGTGCTTCTCAGGTGTGGTCTTCTAATTGCTTTTCCTTAATCACACAATTTACATGCAGCTACAAGGTTGCTTGAATAAGTCATGTATACATTTTTGGTTTAATTTCTTTAGAATTCATTTTGCATTGCCAGTGTTCATTAAAATAAAAATATATGAAAGTAGCTTGTGATTAACTTATTAATTTCTAAATAGCAGTGACATTTTTTCTAGTGCTGGCAATTTTTTATTTAATTCTTTTCAGGTTATAGCAATACCTGAACCTGTATTTTTGCTATAATTTAAGCAAAGGTGTTGAGAACCTACCACATAAAGTCATGACACAAATTACCAGAGTAATGTCTTTATTTCCTCTCTCCTGTCAGAAGGTCAGAGTTGCAGGTGTTAGCTCTGGTCAACACTATTAGCAAGGATCTCTGGATAACACTGTTAGTTTTTGACAATTTTTTATGGAATGTCAGATGAAAAACCGTATGAAAGAGAAGAAAGTGCCATATGAGGGCTCTCACAATGAGTTTTATGTACATGTATAAACAGCTGATAAATAGGTAGTTAATATAACAAATGATTATTCAGAAGATGCTCCTGATTTTGTCAGACTAGTAAAATTTATCCTTTGCAAATACAGAATTAATCACAACTCTTGCTGTTTCCCTTATAAGAGAGTCAAATTGAAACCTTGGGGACACAGTCAGGAGAATATCACTTTATTACTTATTTTAAAGGCAAAAGAAAAAGACAGCTTGCTTCAGATTCATTTTTCTGGCCAGCAGGTCAAACAAGAAATACTTTTTGCTTATTTTCGTTAGATTTAATTTTTGGAAAAGGGGTGATTTCATTGCTAAGCACTAATGACAAGCATTATGCCCATGATAAATAGGCTTAGGACTAAGGATCACAGCAAGAAAACTCCTTTTTTGAATGATAGTGGATGGAAACAGGGGGACAGAGACAGCACATGGATTTTCTCATGCTGTGGTGTGGTGTCCTGCCTGGGGCATCAGTGTGCTCTCACGTTCTCTAATCCTAAATTTCTCTGATAGCAGCCAAGATGTGAGCACAGGTCCAGCCAGATATGATTTAGGATGTAAGGCATGTTCTACTGATGTTTTGAAATGAAAAAGTAGTCTGGGAGAAATTAAAAATTGTTTGGGAGATCCCTGTTTGAAGTGCCCTTTTTCAAAACTTAGTTTTAGACCCAGAAGCTCCTGCTGAGTATCAACACCTGCAAGTGCTAGCATTTGTTAATCTTGGAAGAACTGAGCTCAGCTGAGCGATTGAAGCTTTGGAAGAGATAGGGATCCTTTCATATAGACAGAATGCAGATAAAATACTCTCAGAGTTCATGAAATGGCCAAATTGTCACAAATCAGCCTCTGAAAGGAACTTAGACTGTGAGTGTAGTGCAAGACTGGGAAGCAAATAGAACCCTTGAAAAACAGTGATTAAAATCCCTGCATTTGACCAGCCCATATCCATGGGCACAGCAGAGCCTGGATTAACCTCCTCAAATTTCAAGAAGGCCCTTTCTTCCAGAAGAAGTCTTTATAGTGTTTGCTGCATAATAGTACCTGTGTTCTGTTGTTTTGTGTTGAGAGAGACCACAGACTGTATTGCTCTATAATTGTAGTAGAATTTATTGAAAAACACTTTTTGGCTTCAGTGTTGCCCCTAAGTGCCAATTGGATGGTCTTGTGGATTTATTTACATGTGGTAAGCACTTTGTCCTGGTGTTATTTAACTTGTGCTCTGAGCTGTTGAAATATAGGTCTACTTTTATATCAGTATCTCAAAGGAACGTGTTCTTTAATTCAGCAGAGAAAAGGCTTAATAAACTCCCAGTGATCAGAATTTAATTGAATTTGCTCAATTAGAAAACAGCATTAAATGAATTGAAAAAAAAAAGGAAATATAATACCGAAAAATTAAGCTTTCAGAAATAAATTTAAAATTAGACACCAAAGAATATTTCATCATCTTCGCATTATTAATTAAAAAGGAAATCAGATTTAAATAGGTTGCAAAATTGTCTGAATGTGGGAAGCCTGCTCCTGTGCCCTTGTGCCTAAAGGAAGGGAGCAGCAGGGACAGACAGCAGAATGGGCATTGCACAGGTAGAACTGAAATTATTCTTTGTACTTGTACCTTTATACAAAGTGCCCTTTGTTACATTCCCACCTCTAGAATCAATAGTAGGAGTACACTGGTGGGGTTCTACTGGGTAGACTCCCATGAACTTACAAAGTTCTCTCTTAATATGTATGCACAAAAAGTCAGGATATACAGGGTTTGATTTTTATTGGTTTAAAATGCTTTTTTAGTAGTATTGCCTAATTGATGTGTTAGTTGCATTTGTGGGGTGCTGATTTAATTGGAGGGGAAAAAGAAAAATCTGAGAGAGCACTTCTGTTTTTCTTGTCAGCGTAAAAGAAATGCCCAAAATAGATGTTGTGCTGAGAATATTATGTGGCTGAAAATTAGGTCTAATTTTATTAACGGAATTATTGATTTTGGTGCATGGTTATACAAGGTGGTATGTATATGGAGAGTTGTGTTCTTTAGGTAAAATTGGACAGGTAATAAATGAATGTCTTACCATAACTCAAGTAACTTGACCAATTAGCGTGGTGTAGGTAGCAATGTTTATAAATGGGCACACTGTGTCTCTGAAGTTTGTGCCTGACTCTGGCTTGGCTGGTGTTGTTCCTAAGCCTTGACCCAGGTACATAAAGATATTAGGAAATGTAGAAATAATGCTGCCTCTTAGCATTTTCTTCTACCATCCCAATGAACTCTTTATGCATGTGCCTAACAGAATAATGAGAGTGGTTCCCTTGAAGATTTTTTTTTCAGTGCTTTGCTATGTTAACAAATCTACATGCTGCTCCAAACATGCCTTATTTTAAAATTCTGAATCGTTTTTTTTAGTGTGGGTTGACAATTTCTAGTCTTGAGCATTACAGAAGGTGCAAATTTACAGCAGCATGGAGTAAGCCTTTGTAATATGAACCTGTGTGAACTAGTGCAAGAAGCCATAATATCTGTAGTTCATTGCATTTTGCTGTCATTATTGGTTGAGAATAGATTTGGGCCTCGGTTTTGGAGGACAGATGTGTAAATCATTCACTGCCTAAGTCCTTGTGGGTGTTGCATGATGCAATATCTAAGGCAGTGTGCTGGGAGAGATGCATGAAGGATTCTTGCTGCATTCTGCAGCGATCGGAGGCTGTGCTCTGTTCTGAGCATCACATTCCCTGAAAGGCACAGGGAAACAGAATTTGGGTGAGGTCAACAGATACAAGTGTTGTAAACAATGAAAGAACTGCTGCTTATTTGGTGTTGGTGGGAAGGTGAAGCAAGACACACCTCCAGGTTTAAGACCTACAAGTGTTGATGAGACAGAGGGTAATGGGATTAAATTTAAGTGCGGGAGACTCTGAAAATCTTTCTGTTAACATTGAGGATAGTGATTAATGAATAGGTTCCATGGGAAGGCTGTAAAATCTGTCACTGGACTGTGAAAAATCACACAGGTATGGCAGCAGGGATTGGACTAAGCACCTCTTTTGGTTTTTAAAAAATATTTGAAGATACTGGACTGTGAACACTGCTATGGGAATGCCTGTGGGTTAGAGTGTCATCTCAGCATACAGCACTGAGTTGGGAGCCACTGAATTTTGCAACTATTTGGCTTATCCTTTGGGCTTCCAAATTCTGCTGCTCAGTGCAATTCTGCCCCAGCTGTATTTAGTGAGAGGATGCTGAGAAGAACATGGAATATTGCTGTCAGGGTAATGATCTCACTGAAAATGCTTTTATATTTTCCAGTATTTGATCAACAGCATGAAGTTATATAAAGTTTTGCAGATATCTGAACACTTTAACAAAATAACTTGCCCACAAATGAGTGGGGCCATTTAGAACCCTGTGAATTGCCAAGTCAGCCAAAAGATCCGAATATGTCCTCTCTCACTTCTGTATATTCTGACAAATGCATTAATTCTGCAGTTTCTGAGGGCAACTGTGTCTCATGTCAGGAATTCTGACAAGTTATTTGAACCTTCAGGTTTTTAAGAGCTCTAATCTCCTGTGCTCTTGTGTTAGTGGCACCTTTTTAAAACCTCTTTTGTGACCAATAGCTCCAACTCTGCATGGCTAAGATGATCCCACTGCTAGCGACTGCTTTTAATAAAGATGTGGCATAAAAGAATCTGAATAGAATAGACACAGACAAATCAGAATTTTCTTCAGTGATAATCCTGCTTGACCCTTCCTCTGGCAGTTGTATAATAATTTAGTTAGATTGGCCCCATGTGAATGCTGAGGTCTGCTGGGGTTTCACAAAAAAGGAGATACTCAATCTCCTCAGGATTTAACCTGAGACCTGTGTGAACCAGCTATCATTTTGAAGGCTGTATCAATACCAATAGTTTTCTGGTTACTAGAAAGCTATTGGCTTGGCACTACATTTGTCAGTTCTCTGATAAGGTTTGCACATTTATATAAAAGTAGAAGTTCTTTAAAGACTGTTTAGAGATTTAAAAAAAAAATAAAGAGAAACTGCGTTTAAATCTGTAGTTGTGGTACAGAACTGCTGAAAGCAAAATCTGTGTTTTAATTTTTCTGGGAACAAATCTGGTTGTCATTAAATTCTCGGGTTGGGTGGTTCTCAACTGAAATATGTCTGTGGCCTCAGGTTTTGGGGTCGGAGAATGACACTGGCTGCATTGAGCCTCCTGTCACTGAAGATGCTGGAAACAGAAACTGCCCAGGGCTGCTGCTTTTCAAAACCTGCCACACTCTGGGCTTGCCCAGGGTCCATGCTGGGCTTTGGAGTGCCATTCCTGAGCTAGTTAACAACGCAGCTTTGGAGCTGAAATCGGGCAGAGTTGAAGCTGTGGCTAAGCTGCTAGATCCTGTGGGGAGGTGGAATAATTACCTTGAGCTAATAGTGAGAAATTGCAGTTAGAGCCTCCGGTCCTGAGCTGAGAGCAGCACAGTGCTGCACTGAGCTGCCTGGTGGCACTGCCATAAGTCTGAACTCCTGTTTTGCCTTGGTCTATTCTATCTCTTAAATTCCCCCTTTATTATTTTCTGTTTGAAGATGACCTGAGGTTTTAGTGCTTTCTGTCTTCTAATGCCTGGGGAATTTGTCTGCCAAAAGGAAAAGCAGCACTAAAAAAACCACAACTGTAATTCCTTCACTGTTCTCTGGGCTAGGAAATGCTAAATATGAAACTTAAAACCCAACCAGATCTCTTTAATAATAAAATATATATTTCCTGAGAAATGCATTATATATATTTTAACAATAACTTTTGGAATATTTAATTGTAATGCTAACTGTAACTGTGATTTGCAATGTCTCCGGGTGCAGTTTTTCTCTGTTAATAACTATTCATTACAGCCAGCTACTACGTGACATGTATTATGACATAAACTTTAAAATGTAATATACACACAGGCATTTCAAGCTGCAGTAATTCTGGAGCCTCTGTATTTGGTTATCATTAGTTTCACATACTTGTAACAGCAAAACCTAATGGCTGTATAAAAAAAAAATCTGAACACTGTAAAACCTGAATGGAAAACACATGAATTGCAGTTGATGAATTGGGGATAACTAGTGAAACTCAGCTTATGGTGAATTTGGAGGGGAGAAAGGTGCTCTGGGTCACTTGTAGAGAGTATTTAGTGAGAATCCAACTATTTATCTACAGGGAGGAATGAAGCTATGAGGGCTGTTGATCTGTTTCTTGGCAAATTGTTATTTACCTGATAGTAGTTTAGGGTTTATTTTATTTATTTTCTTTAGTTTAGGGTTATTGCAGTAGAAAGAAAAGGTAGCTGGAGCCATGGAGTGGAGCAGTGCAGAGGGTGCGTGTCCAAGTTCGTGTCTTTGCTCAGCTGCAAGTGCAACTCTCGAGGGGCTGATTGCATTGCCTCAGGGCACTCCAGTTCCCCAGTCTACCCCGAGCAAATATCCTCACTGAAATCCTTCATAACTTCTGTTCTATTGCCAAATGCCTGCATTGTTAGGGTGGGAACAGGAAAGAAGTTTGCAGCTTCTACATCTCTTATTTTCTCCCTGACAGACTCTTGTTGTTCTCCTCTCTTGCTCAGCAGCTGGAACCCCCACTGAAGCTGCTCGTGGTTCTTTGAGATGCTTTTACCTTCTGATTATTTTTCCTTGTTTTCTTTTCCCTTCAGACCCCCATTTTCCCCTACTACCTGTAGCATAAACACTCTCTTCTGTTCCCTGAAGCCCTGTTCCTTGCAAGGGAAGGCGGAATTGTCTTTCCCTTCCTAACACACTGTCAGTCTTTGTCTTCTTCCAAGGTCTTTCACTTGGTCTTTTTTCCTCGCAGATCTTGATTTTTCTTACACCTACCAGAGGTTTCTTTCCTTGTTGCCACTGTTTAATGTCTGCTTTTCTCAAGGAACTTGTCTTTCCTTCCCACTGCTCTCCTGCTTTGCCTGTCCCCTGGGCAGTGCTACTCAAGGAGCCTTGGAAACTCTCTGCAGCCATTTTTTTCTGAGATATGGGTGAGTCTGTATATAATTTGATGTACTCGGGTCATGCCTAGCTTAGCTACAGCCCTGACATAAAAATAAAGAAGAAATGGAATCATGAAAGTCTTGGAGAACCTTTACAAGTGTGACCCTGTGTATCCAAAAATCTGAAGCGTTTTTCATTCTGTGTTGTAATGATGTGTATGCGATGGTAACAATACACAGTGATTTTTATTTAAAATAAAAAAAAAATTCAATTACTACAAAAAAGCAAGGTCTGCCACCCAATCCATGGTAAATGTAGTAGAACACTTTTATGAGGCTTCCTGGCTAAAGTAAAAGTCTATTTTAAAGTTATTAAAGTTCTATAATGAGCTAGGTTTCTAAGCTCACCGATAAAAGTACAATATTCTGTGGCTCAGTGTAATAATTCAGTGAAATTAACCAAGTAAGTGGTCAATGAAGCAAATGATTAAAAAGCAGAAGATTGAAAAATGGAGATTAAGAAGGGAAAAAATTGCATTTTCTATTACTGTACATTTTGTAGGTCATAATTAAAGTCCACCACATAAAGAGTAAAAACACCTATATAAAATGTACAAAATTATGTAAGGGTGCTTACATCTTTGCCTGCTGTATCAAACTACGTATGTGTTGCTAACTTTAAAAGGCTTAAAACAATTACAAGAGTATTTGCAAACAAGGGAAAAAAACGAATAAATTTTTAAATGGTCTTAAACAGTCATTCCAGCTTTTCTGCCTTTCTACTGGTTTCTTTTTTCTCTTTTTTTCCTAAATAGCTTGAGCTGGATTATCCAGACACTGTGGGACATAAGAATGGCCAATCTACTTGAGGACAGATTTTTTTTTTCAGTAGCTCATATGAATATTTAGGAATATTATATTATTGGCCCACATTATAAGATCTCTTCCTTATTCAGCACTGAGGAATGATCCTTGTGAAACCACTTAGTGGCTTGGGAGAGTTGCACTGAGTTATTTTGTGCAGTGGGACAAAAGATAGTATCAAATCAGGAGGCTGCGGAGTGGAGATTGCGACTGCTTCTATTTTCTACCTTGCTTCTGACCAGGGTGACTTCAGGGACTTGTCTTGGGTTACCTTGGGTTGTTTTTCCCCACCCATGGAGTGATGTGACACCAGCGACGTTGCCTCGTCCTGATCTTATCACAACTGCATAAATTCCTAATACTCTTGAGCTGTGAGAGTCTGTTTCTTCCTAAGTCTTCACAGAAAATCTACCATTAAGCTTGGCACTAATTTGCAGTTTTGGTATCCCAGCAGAAATGCATGAAAGTTGGAGGGATTTTGTTTTTATCAGATTTTTATTTGACAGGTTTCTCTTTCCGGGAACGCTAATTGATTATCCTGTGCATTACACAGATATTTATAGTGAGGTTCAGAGACCATATTTAAGCATTTTAAGGCTGGATATTTGCTTTCATCCTGTGGCTGGAATACCTGTGACTTTATGTACTCTGCACCAAGAGAAACTTTTAACTCTGTGCATAAACTAATGGCCAGGATGGATTTTATCAGTGTTAGGCTTCCTCAATTTCTACTGGTATCAGTGGAAACCATTTGAGTTTAAGAGAGCTGAATTTCAAGCCATTATCTTTGAACACATCAACAGTGGTCCTCAGGCAGTTGGGTGTAAATGTAATGGCTTGAGTCTTGTAACACTGATTCTATAACCAATTAAGGACTATTACTCAATAATTTTGGCATTATTAATTTCTTTTAACTAATATTTACCAATATTTCAACACGATGGGTATTAGACAGGGAGCCTTTGAAAGTCTCAGAGTATTCAGTTTCCATAATTAAGTGTGATTTTTGCGGTTACCTTTAATATCCCAACTTGGGGACCTCAATTGAATCTAATTATGTTTCAATTGAAAATAAGATATTCCACAGACCAAAGCTGTACATCAGGACTCATTACTAAAGCAGCTCATTATTTTTAATGAGCAACTTCATTATATCTGATTCTGCAGAGAACAAGACATAATTCTGTCGAAGCTGAGAAGCTTGTTAAACTTTGGTAGCCAGCAGCAGATGACTAACAGCGTGAACTGGGCAACGAGGATGAGTAGGGTTAAAACAAACTCCCTCTCAGGATTCTAGCCCATCCCCACAGCTGAGTGAGTCTGCAAAAGAATTTTCTGGTTCTTTAACTTTCCTGGGCTGGAATTTTGTGGTTATATATCCCACCTTTTAAGTTGTCTATTTTAGAAAGGGAAAATTCACAGCAGAATATAATTTTTCAGGGAAGTTCTGCTCTAAAGAAGGAGGTAACAGCATTTTCCTGCCAATCTCAGCTCCTGCTGGGAGTGTTACAATACGTGTTCTGTTCCCTAACGCAGCATTTTTGTGTTGGGGCTCTGAATTAGCTCACAAATGTGTAAAACTGTGTTACCTGACAAGTGCCTGGGGAGGGTACAAATTAGCAAGGTGCCTGAGGTAAGCATGCTGTTAGTGCAGCACAGAGTATTTGTGTGCTCCTGGCAGGAGCTCGGTGCTGTTCTGCTGCTCTGCATCTGTTGGGGATCCCCTGTGAAGGCGCAGGAGCTCTGTGCTGGGAGGAAGAGTCTGTATTTCTGCAGCTCTGCTCCTGGATTTCCATTACTCCGTGTTTAATAAGCAACAGGTATTAAACAGTGAGGATACAGTTAGAAAATGTGCTCACTTATAAGTCTGAACAGCCTTTTTGTGTCTTCTTGGACACAAAAGGTGCTTAGTTCAAAATTTACATTTTTCACTAAATTTATTAGGATCTTTTAGCTTATTTCTTAGTGCCTAGAGTGATAAAATTGATGATGTAGCATCTCTGGCTTTGATGCTCCAGCCCTATTCAGTGTTTTAATAAAAAGGTTGGCTGGTGGAATACAGAATGAGCTCAGTAAATTTGGAGGTAGAGTTTGAGCTGAATTTGCTTATGTTGGAAGAATGTCCTGAAAAATCAGAGAGAGTATAGAACAACCTTGAAAAAACAGTGAAGTGGTCTAAAATCATCAATATGAAAACAACAATTGTGTGCTGTATCTGGAAAGGTGGAGCTAAATGCCCTAATAGAAGATGGGGAGAACTTGCTAGGAAGCAGTAGAGTGGAAATTCATGAGGGTGTGAGCAGAAAAAAACTACATATCCATCAATAGTTTAATGATGATCAAAAAATGATGCCTGATACTGGCCAAATGGCAGTAATTTCCACAATGATGTCATTTCCACAAATGACAAAGCTTCTCCATGTTTGGGTAGAAGTTTTGTGTACTTTTCAGTGAAATGGGAACAAAGACTTGTGCCTCTCAATTCCATTGTCTCTTATGTGTCATTTTAAGTTACTGGAATCAAAACCAGAAAAGAGCTTTCATTACTGGTGTGAGTGAACTATTTCTAAAACATCTGGCTCATCCCCCTGCTTACATAGGTGATAAAGCAAAATGCAAAGCATTTCATGTGCAATGCATTTAGAATTCTATTTTTCCCATTTTAAGGAGGTTTTCTGTTGCAGAGATGTTCATGCAGTGTGTGAGCATTCCAAAATCAGAATTAATCTTGGAGTACACATAATTGCAACACTGGAGCCACTGTGTTAAACTTTTATGAAGGGCAGTGTAACATTTGTCTGAGGTCTCCAGTGCTTCTGAGGCACTGACCTTAAGTCCCACCTAATCCAGAAAAGTCCTGCTTCAGTGTTACTGAAGTTGATATAATTATCATTGTCCCTATTGTTATTTCTCACTCTCTGCAACTTCGGACATCAGATTAGATGGGGAAGTGTGCTGGAATCTCATTGATTTTTAACAACAACAGAGTCAAACCCTCTGCACTGGGTTGGCTGCACTGTCTGTCAGTGCAGTTTTGTGACTTGTCTTCTGTGACTGGAATGAATGTCACTGGTAACGCAGTGTTTGTATGTCACATGCATGAAATTTTTATGCAAATCCCTCAAAGCAGGTAAAAACTAACAGGAGAACTATAGGAGTGTATTTTTACATAAAAAGGGGTCAGGTTTATTTCCGACCTCATAAGTATGCTTTCGCTTTCTTTTTCAAGTTTTTCAAGCTCTTTTTCAAGAATTTCAAGTGCCTTTGTTCTTTGGTCTTTTAAGCTTATGACCTTCCTACCTGTATATCTATCCAATTTATTAATTTCTCTCCTCATGGAATAGTAGAGCATTTCTACAACATGTAATCTTCTACTTAAGCAATTCCTTCTCAAAGTAGAGCTGAATGAACACAATTTTCATTGTTGAAAAGATTCTTTCAAGTTTATTTCCAAATCAGAACATGTCAGAACTAGAATTGATCAGAAATGATGCTGTCTGTTCAAGTCAGAAGCAGTTATCAGTAGACTCAAAAGATAACAGTGTCTGCAAGAACAAAGGCAGCTGATAATGAGCCTGAAATTACATTTGAAAGGTGTATTTCATGCACTGCTTTATATCCTATAAGACACAGTGAATACACAGAATGCCTTTGTAGCAGCACCCAGTAATGTAATTTTTCTGTTTTCTAGAAATCTTGATATCTTGGGGTCACTCCTTGAAAATCAGCCTATAACTCTGAAAAAGTTGTTTTTTGAGCAGACCGGTGCAGAAGCCTTCTGTAGCACACACATCTCAAAACCTGTAAATGTGATAAAACGGAAGTTAGGCCTAATAAAAATCTTTTCTGTTTGGTTTTAGTTATGTCTGTTTAGTTCCCTGGGTAGATCCAGGTTCCATGGGTCTTGAGGAATGCTGTGAAACTGCGGAACAAGAATTGGCAGTATATTAGGGGAGAGAACACGAAGGAGAATAGTTCACTGCTCCAAATCTGGAGCTTCTGCTTCCTTGACCCAGCCATAGGTTCTGCAGCAGGACTGTTTCAGTCTTCAGTTCTGCCACATCACTCAGTTGTTCCCATTACGAGTGTGGAGCATCCTCAGAGCTCAAACTGGACTCCTTTCTGGTCAAACGGCATCAGTCAGAAGTGGAGCTGTGCTTTCTGACTTTACCTTCACCATCCTTCCCCTTTGTGATACAATCTCCTCTTTCCTGGATTCTGAACAGGAGATGGAAGAATGTTTGGTTTATTCGATTTTTTTCCTATTACTTTAGTACTGCCGGACACACAACCACCAGTTTGATAATTTGGCTTGCATTTTGATACACACTGCTGTGGTAGGGAATTTTTAGGTATTTAAATATTTGCATGGAATACAATACATTTTGGAATTAATTCTCAGATTTTAAGAAATGGAGGATCTGTGTGCTCCAAGGTGCTTTTAATGTGGCGTAATTCCGGCCGGGGTTTTTCCATGGTAGTCTTTAATCTCAGCATGGATATTCTATAGGAAAGGGCTGATGAAATTTGGGAACAAATGGAAATACATATTTGAGTGAGTGTTTGTGTAGTAACCAAGCAGAAAGAACTAGTTTCTCTTTTGGTCTTTATCAGACTTAGTGTAGGAGCCACGAGTATGAAAATCAGACTTGCATATGAGAAAAACACAGTTTGAGCAAGAATGATTACGTTTTAACTCATTTCAAGGCCACAGTTTGCTCTAATTAACATTCTCATAAACTGTCTGTGCTTTGATTAGGATGGCAATCAAATACCTGAGGCATTACACATTTGCCTTCAGAATAATTTAATGAGCAAAAAGGTAAAAAAAATCAGCCTTATTTTGACAAACAAGTCTGTGCAGTCCTCAACAAACACCCACACCAACCAAAACTCTGTATTCAGAATGCTGAAGTGAAGAACTACCCAGACTCAGGTATTATATGATATATATAGTTAATAAGTATTGTTAGTTGAGAATTCTGTTGACAAAAGGAGGTGAAAAGAAAGAAAACAGTATGAAATTTTAATCATTTTTGAAGAATAACCTGCCTGCGAAATCTAATATCATGTTGACATTCTACATCTTCTGTTTTGAAACTTTTTCCCCCAGTCTCCCCAGAAACAAGAAGTGTGGTTGGATTGGTAACAATTTGGGAAGCAGAAAATGTTACTGTGGGTCCCTTTCTTGAGGAAAGAGTGAGAAATATTAAAATAATTGAGTGAGATATATTTTAAGAAGCTTCAAATGAGTTTAAGAAAATGTATCAGAAAGGAAGAAATTAAGTTTATACAGCATGGACACAATCTTCTATGAAAAATTTAGAGGGAAAATCTTTATAGACAGTTCATAGATTTGAAAGATAGTTTGTTTGCTTCATTGAAATGGAAGTCATTAATATCTATTTTGCTTCAAAACCAGACAAAAATTAACCCCCACCCCCCAAACTTCGCAACCCCCAACAGGACAATGTGAGCTGTGATTTATGTGAATTAATAATGCATTGCTAAAACAATACGTCTTTATCTGTCTTTTGCATTTCTGTCGTAAAATTATTTTTCCTGGGGTCAGAAAGGATTTATGTTCATTGTATATTAAAATCACACAATAATGCATTTTATTTGGAGAGGTGGTGCTTCCTATTTAGTATCCTCTATAAATAGGCACCGAATAAATCAGTGTTTGTGCAAGAACCTTAACAACATTTGTGCCTGCCTGATTGCAAACCGGTTCATGACAGATGAACAGCACTTGGAATATTTAACCTGAAGTATTTTCTGTACATGAATATGTAATTTATTTTTGCCGTTTGTTTTCAAATCTAAATGGACGCCTCATCCTGACTGTGGTATGAACAGATACTGGGTTTTTAAAATTGGTGGGAAGGGGTTGATTCAGCACCATCATGAAGTTCTGTGTGTACTGAAGTTGCATAAAGACTGATTATGTAGTTTAGGAATGACATTGCTTTGGTTTGAGTGGCCCTGTTCCAAATATTCCAAACATCGATGGGTGTTACAATCAAAGGATCATAATGAAATGAAGACTGATATGCTTAGCTGAATTTTCAAACTTAAAGTGGGATGGAAATGTGGATTTCTGTTTAATGAAATAAATTGGTTCCTGTTGAATGATAGCAGAAGGCTCCTTTTCTAATTCCTTGCAAATAACCTATAACATTTTTTAAACATGGACTTGATTGTAAAAGAAATGGATTGAAATTTGACTTTCAAATGCACAGTCCATCAAACTATCAAATGAACATCAGGTAAAACTAAGTTTTGTATTTTGAAATTGCTTCTATATGCAAAAATCAGACCTGTACAGACATTACTTAAATTGAAAGAAGAGATTTCTGCTAATGGAGGCGTGGAAAAGATGTGGTGAACTAGCAAACTTCAGTGACAATGTTATACATAACACATCTGATCCACTTGAAAAATTTAAGTTTCAGCAAGGCAGGAAAACGTTCCTAGGTTGGCTCAGAAAGGTGATTTTTGGAACGAGTTTATAGTATAAAATGTATAAAATGGTTATTAATTTATTAACATTAATGGTATTAATTAATAGTAGAGATATTTTAATTTCATAACTATATTAAAAAGCTAATACAGTCCAATTTTAAATGCCAAGTTCAGATTTTATGCATGCAACAATTCTGAAAACCTCATACTTTTCATATCAGTTTTTCTTGTTTTGAGCTAAGATTCAACTTCCTTCAGAAGTTCTTCAAATATGTTTAAAGAGATCAGAAGTGGTTTCAGTCTAGAGGAAATAATTATAATTGATTAATCCTTTTCAGGCTCATTTTGCTTTTTCTTTGTGTGACTGTGATCCATATTGTCCAATTACAGTGAATTTGTATTGGAGTGAGCTGCAAGAGGAGAGCATTGACCCAGCATTTCTCCCAGCACGTCCCACAGGCTGCAGCTCCTTCAGAGGGCTGGAAACCCTGAATAATCACTGAAATTGATCACTTCTGTTGATACGTTGCTGACGAAAAGGAAGATCTGGGTGTTCTATAGGTGTATACTAAAATTTAACAAAAATTGCTGTTTCCAATGACTGTGAAGTCAATGGACTAGGGAATTCCTAAGTGCCTTATGGAATATTCTTGCTCAGTTTGTGTACTATTATTCTCCAAACAGACCTCAGTGGGTGCAAGGTTAATGCTGTAAAAGGTGAAAAGAGTCAAGAAAAATAAATGTGCAAACATGCAGTTCTGTGCATTGTTGGGGAAGACAGTTCCATTGTTGCTGAGCATAAAATAGGCTTTTTGAGCAGTGTTTGGAAAGAAGCTTGCTGGTTGTTTAGGTGTGCTGTTTGGTGTTTCTCAGGAAAAAATGTTCTATTAACGGAGTAGTGTGAAGTGGATTTCTTTTAGTAAATTTATATGTGTTTACAGGTAGTTTATGTTAGCAACTGCTCTAGTAAGTAATTTTAAGGCAATTTTAAGAGACCAAAAGAAAAGGAGCCTAAATTCAAAAGTGAGTAAAGGCAAAGATTTTTCTCAACGCAGATTGTGAAAAGAAATGCTGCTGTACAAAACATGCTTTGAATTCCAAAAATGCTGGTTGTCATGCAAAAAGCCTGATTTCAAGAGCCAGCTCATGACTGGCAGAGGGACAAATTTTATGGAAAAACGTCAAAATTTGTGGTTAAGTTAGCAGTGACCTTGTGCTCTGCTGTGCCAAGCAGGGTTGTGTACTGCAACCAGCAATGCAGACAGAAACAAAACAGCGATTAAAGCAGGTGCCCAAGTGGCACCTGGCCATGGAGATCCAGGGGAAAAAGGGAGCTAATCATTATCGGATTAGAGTTTCTTAATGTAGTCCGTGGATTACTGCAGCTGTAAATATTCCTGGAGAGAGCCCTGCTGCCAGGGCTCGGTGATGAATGGCCGCCCTTGGAGCTCTCCTCCGGGAGTGTTTAGAAACTGTGAAGGTAGAAATAGAATAAATAGAGCACACTCCCTTTCCCATAATTTATCCTACCATTGCACACTGAGTTTTTCATTGGTTTGGGAATTTTTTTTTTTCAGTGGGGAAAATACAGAAGAGCCCAAATAACCTTCAGCCTTGCAGTATCCTGTACTTGCAGCTTCTTTTTGGCTTATGTCTCATGGAGGGTTTGAAGAAAGGTGCCACTGGGTCAAGGAGTCCTGGTTTTGGAAGCTCCTTCACCAGATGTACTCTGAGAACATCTGCATTTCTGCTTTCCTCTCTCAACACCACACCTTTTGAGAAATGTTTGCATTCTGAATTAAATAAACACATTGTTTTAATGAACTGTGTTGGCTAATGGGAACTGCCTAGATTCCTATGAACTCATGGATTTAAATAATCTCCATTTGCTCAAAGAGGTAACGGTAGTAACATTTAGAGACAGAAGACAGAGACAGAAAGTGTGGTACATATAAACTAAATTTGTTTTAAATAGCATATGAAGATCAATAAAAGAATGTATTTCCATAGAGGCATGTTTATATTTTTATTTTCAACATAACTATATTTAGTTAAAGATTACTGGAAAATAACTCACAAAGGAACTATGAAATATTTTTGTACTTAGAGCATGACACAAGTGATTTATAGAATTAATAGCAATTAAGTTCTCAGAGGTCATTTGTGGCTTTAAAAAGTAAACCTAAATACTAAAACTATTCTAAAGTTTTAATATTTAGGGATTAGGAGATTACTCTACCTTGCTCTTGATCAAAGCCTTGCTGTGGTTCTACCAGCTTTGTTTTTGTCTTGTTAATGTCAGACTCTGGTGCTCTCAGTTGCAATGGGTTACCTTTAACCACAGTAGTTAAAGCAGTGTGACTTTTCTGTGAATATGGACCACATGGTGGTTGTAATTCCCATGGCAAAAATTCACTAAAGGGTGATTTATTGAGGCATACTCTCAGGAATTTTGACAGCCTGGATTTATACCTCCATCTATACAAGACCTACTACCTGCTCAGCAGTTGCATGAAGGAACAAAGTACCAGCTGATTGCAGCTGGTTGACAAAGTAATGGCTTTTTTAAAAACATGAAGATATTTTAGAAATGTCAATTGCAGTCCTCTTTCTTTTTTTTTTTTCCCTCCTAGTGAAATGTTCAGTTAAAACTCAGATAACTCGTGATAAATAGATAACTTAATTAAAGAGATCTACGTTGCAAGCAACATCAAGGTTCAAGTCTTTGTTTTCAGCAGAGTAGGGATTGACATTTTGCATAAATGTGGTCCGAGCTGGGTCTGGAAGGAGCACTTTCTAGGGAACTTCCTCAGGTCAGTCTCTAATTTCTTCCCCCTTCCCTCCAGAATTATGCTAAAAATAATTCTCATTTCCAAATTCAGAAGGAAAACACGTCAAAAGCCTGACATTTTTTGTGTGAAATAGAATCCTTGGTTTCTGGCCAGCCCTCTGCTCATGTGTGTGGCAAGCACTTAATACTTATTTCCTGCAGTAAGTCCTGATCCAGGGAAGCCATTAAGGGTGTGTAAAATGGGAGCTGAGGAGTCTCTCTGATTTAAATGGGAAAATCTTCTACACCTTGTAGTTAGGGTGATTTGGGGAATCTAAACACCAGCAGGTAATCAGGAATCTGCTCTATAAGCAGTAATTCGTGCCTTCTCAACCAATACCTTGTGAAATGATGGAAATAACCCCAAACTATTCTCATGTGGATTTCAGTATTTCTGACACTTGGTGAGCACCTACAGTAACATCCCCTACCTTAACACCAGCCTGTTCCATGGAGCTCTTTGGGATCTGTGCTGCCCTGGGGAGGCACACGGAGCCAAGGAGTTGCACTGTGCTGTGGCTCTGTAATTCAATTGATGTACTGCAGGCTCTCAGCTGACCTTGGAACTCTCAAATTCTCATTTTTCTTCCCTTGTACAACTGGTTCATGACGTGTATGTGATTTAAATGCCTACCGCCTTTCCACAGCATCCAATGGATTTTTTCCTGCCCTGCCCATTCAGTTGGGTGCCTGTGGTGGTTTTTCTCTTGTATCTGCTTTACTGGCTTATCATACTCTTATTTTTGTTCACCAGCATAAACATATGTAAAGGTCTGTCTGTGTTTTCCTTTTCAGATATTTTTTAAAACTTTGTATTTTTGGCACAGAAATTTTGTGCACACTGAAATTTGATAATAAAAATCACTTATGAAGAAAAAAAAATCTAAAAATTCAAACAACCGAAAGCTTCAAACTACATAGTGTCGTTTATTTTCAAAATAAGAATGCATCAGCTTCTGAAACTCTAAACTGAGGTTCCTTCAATTCCTACAGATTATGAATTTTTCAAAGGGGAATGATCAACGTGTTCTGAGAAACAGTATCTATTTCTGAGCACCAGAAAGCACTGAAACTACCACCAGAATAAATTACCACCCATAGAAACATGAGTAGCAGAATATGATTAGTTGATCTGCCTCTTAAATTGATTGCTGAAGCATTTTTCCTGCTATTCACTACAACTTTTTATCCTATAACTTTCTGAATAGATACGAACTTTAAAAGGGAATGGGATGTTATAGTAAATATTGCACTTCAAGCTTGGAGAGAGATTGTTTAACCAGTCTATTTTACCTAGAAAAAAGTGATTTTTACATTTGGCATCTGTAAGAAATTAGTTACCTAATAATGATCAGCATGGCAAATAAATATTGGGACTTAACACACATACCTGCAGAATT
Organism: Acanthornis magna; assembly: GCA_036785705.1. NCBI lineage: Eukaryota > Metazoa > Chordata > Aves > Passeriformes > Acanthizidae > Acanthornis > Acanthornis magna. The sequence continues at coordinate 399,592 of JAWUZG010000716.1, read as the reverse complement.
TGTATATATATATACTTTTATGCATAGTATACACATAGATGTATTTTAAATTCTTGCAACTATCACTAAGGAGTAAACTGACTAATGATTATTTTTCCTTTGGAGAAAATAATTGTTACATAGTTGTAGAGTTAACAAAATATATGCCTTTGTCAGTTTTGTTTACTTCTGCAGAACTCACTAAAATGAGACTTCCAGCCTGACTAGGATGTTTTGTTCTAATGTAATATAAATGGGAAAAAAATGGCAAAATTACTCTAAATGTCCTGCTCTTCACCTTCCTGTTTGGTTCCCTGAACTGCAAACATTTTAGGTTGATGATTATAATTATCTGCTTTGACAGTGCCTGAAACAATACACCAGAGTTCTAATAAAAAAAGACTGATGAAATAATCACTTCATAAGTTAAAGCTGTGACTCTGCTCGTGGGTCTGTCATTTCAAACTTGCATCTAATTGTTTTTCATCTGCATTTATGTTAGGACTACTATCCGAATTTCTGTTTTTAATCCTCTGAAATTTAACATGACATTCCCTGAAGTATACATACACTCTGGGCCCCCACCTGTAACTTGTCTGTTATGAGGTGGAATTTTAGGTACATTTCAGGTGCCTTTAAGGTAGGTAGAGCTGGTTGTGGCTTTAAGGAGATGAAACTTAATGAAAGCTTATATATCCTGTTTTTGACCACCTAAGGTGTAAAATTGCTTAGGGTACCCTCTCAGCTGCTCAAGTGTGCCGGAGCTGCTGGAATTTGTGTTCTGGGGTGGAGAAGTGAGAGCAAGGCTGTTACGGGATGAGGAGGAAAATGGCAGTGAGGAGAGGATGGATGGACTGAACTGGAAATTCGGACCTGAGTTCTTGTCCCACACGCTTTGAGATACACCCTGAGTTCCTCTGTGGCACCCCGGGTCCCTGGGAGGGAGAAGCATCCTTCAGCTCAACTCCCAGGCTCATTTTGCTGCCCTGAGCAATCCACAGACCCAGCCCTCTGCCCACATTGTGCACAGAGATGAAAAGCCCTCCATAATAACAAAAAACCACAATGGATTGTATAAAGCCTAATATTCAAATTTTTGTTATTAGGAGTTATGCATAAATCAAAAGGTATTACCAAGACATTTTTTAGTGGAGAAACCTTTAGTTCATACTTGTATGGAGGATTTTGAAAACACGAATACACAAAAAACCCTCCAAACACCAAGCCCTTTCTCAGATGAGAGCAGCAGTAATTAGTGGTGTTGTTCTTGCAGACTGGCAATAACATACTGCCTGTTTTATTTGCCCTGTAATGTGTAATGAGTATTCCATTTGGATTATAAAACAACACGATGGATGAATTGGGCTGTATCGATTGAACTTCTGTACCAGTCAGTAATCATTTGGTTCCTCAAGCTTTTATGCCTTCAGAGCAGGAATTAAAAAATGGTTTAATTAGAATGTGGGGAACTATCCCCTTCAGTCAGCATCTGCTAACAATAAAGATAAAGGGCTTAAAGCAGAAAGGCCCATGACTTGTTAAAGAAAGTGGGAAGTCATGAAAGATGGTCGTGTTCTTTATCAGACTCTATGATTATTTTTACTATTTTTTAATCTAGTTTCCTTTTTTTTATCAGCTTTTCCCCATCCATCATCTATTTAAACAAACTACTATTTCTCAATGAATGGCCATTTTCTTAAAGAATTGGAATGAAATTGTCATTTAAACAAAAATATTTGGAACTTGTAGTAGTAACTAAATAAATTAGTTCAAAACTGAAAATCTTTTGTTAGTAATCTCCATGACCGGCCTCTATCTAATCTTTCTAATTCCTCTACAAGTTAAAAAAAGCAAACCAAAGCAGAGCGGAATCCATTAGAAGTTAATGGGATGTCCCCAGGGATGTGTCCTTTCTGCCACTTACATTTGGCTTTTCCACAGAGCTGTTGACCAACCAAAGCATGCTTCTATCAAACTTAATTTTCTCTAGGTTATGAGCATGCTAAGGAAAATAGGTGGGAATTAAGACTCAATGGAGAGCCGAAGGGGAACAGAGGCTCAGGCAGAAGTTGTTTTGGGTTGTGCATTTTGGAGCCACCTCGTGCAGCTCCAGGTACAAGGAAAGGGGTCAACCAGCAGGGCTTTAACAAAGTTTATATCAAGAAGATTAGGTCTGTTTTCCTGCAGGATGATACTTGTCCATCTTCGGTTCTGGATGCTGGGGGGAAGTTGGAAAAGAGAAGAGAGGGATGTGTGTTCCAGTAATGAAATTTAAGATGAAGCACTAGTGATTTTCTGTAGACTTCGTTGAATGCCCTGGGACAGGGATGCAGGGATGGCAGAGGATGTTACCTAGCAACTGCTGGGATGTGGTTAACTCTTTGCTAACCATCCTTTCTGCCCCCCAAAAAAACTGAGTATAGAAACTGAATTTCTACAGTGAAAAACTGGGAAGGTTTCTGCTATTTGCAGTGTAATGTTTCCTAGAGGCTGTAATTAAAATGTGAGTAAATAAAAGTAAAATAGCCCTGAAATGTTATAGTTCCTATTTAAACTACTGTAACTATTTTAGGGCTTGGGAGTAAGTTGTTTACAACCATTTTAGGGTCTGTGTGTGGGCTGTTTATAACCACGACTGCCATGTCTATCAGCAACTATAACACTCCTGCATTTTTGCAGCTTGAATTTCTGTAACAGGTAGCATGCACGTGATACGAGTCATTTACTCACTGTCTGCAAATGTGAATCTCTTGAAGATCTGAGTTTGTTTGGATTTTTTTTTTTTTTGCTATAAATGAAAAGTATAGAATACATCATATCCATTTTGTAGATCAGACTCCCAGCAGGAGCCAAGATTTTCTGGTCAAGAACAATGGCTGTAACTCCAATTAAATCACTTAAAGCCAGTAAAATCATAGGACTTAAACCAGTTGGAGATGTAACTGGGAATAAGGCATTACTCGGTAACAGAACTGTTGTTGAGACGGAAACTCATTTTAGATGCTATGGTTTTGACATTGCTAAGTAAGATTCTGTGAAATGTATAGAGAGATGGAGGGTGTTTAGAAGGCAGTAGAGAACAGATCAGACTGAATTACAAGTATTCTAAACTAAAATAAAGACAAGGTGATCTTAACTCACCCTGATATACTTTTCCTTACCTAACCTGGATAGCAGTTGATATATGTGTGAGGGCGTTTGTGGTTATATAGTATTTTTTAGGTATTTCCATTGGCATGTGTGTGTTTTTAGTTGCATGGAGCATATCTGCAAAGAGGCACCAGAGAGGAAAGTCCAGCAAGGCCTCTGCCAACAAAAAGGGCAGGAATTCCATTGTCCAGTTAGGTGTATATAATCTTACAGGTTTATGTATCAAAGTGAAATGAGAGAGTGTTATACATAAATGAACACACTTTTTTCTCCCCCAGTAACGTTCCTATATTCCTGCATTAGATGCAAATTTATCTTGGAGTTGCAGGCAGCATGCCTTAGTAGTTTGCAGTCTTTAGAGCTGATGGTTTGTGAGCCTCCATTCTTCTCAATGTTCTCATGAAAACTGAGGTGCAGAAAGTCTCTCATCTGATTTATTATTTTGTTGTTGCTTCCTTGCTTTTATTTATATTTGCTTAACCTCTTACAGTTTTCTCTAGGTGAGCAGGGATTTAATAATAGTAGGCTTTGCTTACAAAAGCAAAGATTGGTTGAAAACAGGGATGATAACTCCAAAGAATAATAGAATAGGATGTGCTAGGAGCTGCATAGACAATTTTAAATTACATCAACAGACTGTAATGTTGTTACTGTTTCTATAGCTGAATATTGACTTTGATTTTGATTGCCACAGCTAATATTTTTTTACAATTTCTCGTATGAGAAATGTAATTGAAATTCTAACTTTTGGCATGTCAAGTATTACGCGTGTTTTAGGTGACAGTTTAGGAGTTTCATACAAGAATATTTTTCCTTTTTTCTTTTCCTTATTATTCATGATTCTGTCTGACCTGTCTGGCTTTGCGCTGAAGCAGAGTAAACGTGTTCACCTGAAACTGCAGTTATGGTTTACTGTGCCCATAATGGAGGTAGTCCAGCCTTTCAGGTGTAATGAGAAGCTCTGAGATAAACTGAGAGCTAAAAAACCTTTTTGTTCTTGTTGTGTTTGCTGTAGCTGGTGGTAACAAGGAAATGGTGGGGTGATCACTGAGGTAATTCCTCCTGGTTTTAATTTTAATTTTGAACCTAAATGTAAAGCTTTGTAATTTGTGATTTTCTTTGCACTGTAGTGCAAAGAAAAACAGCCAGCTGTTTTCAAGAAATACTTGCCTGTGGAGGGGTAGTTTGCAGGGTTTTGCAGGGATTATAGAAACTCAAAGCCATAGGACTGCAGGAAATGCAGTTCACCTTCAGTTACATTGTGTAAGCCCTACAGGAACAGAAGCATAATGGTGTTGACAATTTATTATCTGAAATATGGCGTAATAAAACATTTTGTCTAGATCTATGTCCCCCTGTAAGTCCAGTCCTGGGAAAGGGATGCATCTGAAATTTGGGCTGCTGACCATAACACATTCACTTTCAAACCATTTTTCTCCAAATGAGTTAATTTCTCTGAGCAGTTTGACTGTGGAAAGAACAACTCTTTGAAGGAGGATCATGGATACCACCATAGGTTCCATCAGAACTCCTTCAGGCTGCTCTGGGGACTTGTTCTGTGTTTTTGGGTATTCCACATCCTACCTCACTTCAACTGCAGCGCTGCAGTCCCAGTAGGTTATACCCAACCTTTCCCTCCACAGCTGAGACGGATATTGCAGGTCCATTATTAGTTGTTGATTACAGGCTTTTTCACTCTCTAATTATCTTCCTGACTTCATGGAATGCATTTAATAAGCTTAAAATTGGACAGTTATTGTATATAGTTTTATGAAATGACTCAGCTGTATTCAGACTGTCTAAATGCCTGTGTGTGTCCTCTCTTTTTTCAAGACTCTTTCTCGGAAGTAGCTATTGAAATTGGAGATGATCTACATAAAAGGAAGAGATGTTTTAAGAGTCTCAGAAATTGATTTTACTAAATACTTCCTTATTGTAAATTTAAAAGCATGACATTTTGAGATTAATTATTTACTAAAGATCTAGTTGCATTCAAATTTATAGTATGGATTTTTTCAAAATAGGCAGACAAGACTGAAGTCTGAAAACATTTCTCAAACATAAGTTTAAAAGGCATCAGTGGTTACTGAAGAAAGTCATGGAGACAAATTTCAGTTGTAAGGTGATGTAAACAAACTTACTTGCCTCTAGCTGCATTATGCTTTCTTGTTTAAATGCATTAAAAGTTTTTGAATCTCTACTGATTAAGTGGAATCAGGGTGTTCTTGATGTTTACCCTCCCTTTCTGCTGATTCCGAGGGTAATAAACAAGATGTAGAAGGACAGAACAAGGCTCGTATTAACTGCTCCTGCTTAGAAGCAGTTTAGGATGGCTGCAAACAAATTCAGCCATCCAGAGCCATCCTTCATTCCCTAAGCTGGAAATGCTTAATCCAGACAGATGTGTCTACAAACTCCATCTTAACCTGCTGCATCTTACAGTACAGGCAGTGGGACTTTAAATACGAATTTTTAATACCAAATCCTTGCATAAAGCAGCTGTGTTCCAGGGTAGTAAAACCTGCATTTGTGTGATTTCTGTGAATCATTCATCCTCATCCAGGTGGGAGGCTGGAGACTAATGGAGATAAGAAAATGAGTTTAAAAATAGTGGGTTAGTTCTCACTCTATTTGTCCTGTATTGTGCAATTTTTAGACAATTTAGGAATTGCCAAAGACAGAGAGATCAGTGGTTATTTTTTGAGTGGTTTCTTGTTGGCTTATGGGATATTGTGATGCTTCCCTATGCTCCTGAAAGGCAAGGAATAGGAATTTCCCCCTTGCCCTGTGCCTGGCAGCTGGGTGCAGTGAGAGGGCAACTCACGGTGTTGCTGTGGGCTCTGCCCCAAATTCCAGGGTATTTTTCCTATTCATCCTGCACTGTTTCCAGTGCAGTAGGACCTTCCCTCTGGAACCAGGGCACCAGTCCTCAAACAGGGAAACCAGTCAGAAAAATACTCCTAAGATTTTGCCCAGAAAGACATCTCAAATTCGAAGTCTTACTTCCCAATTCAGTCCAGCTTGGTTTAAACTTTCATGTCCAGGGCCATACCTATGATCCCAAATCACCCACTGGAAATAATACAAAGTGATATTTATTTCACAGAGCTAATCAATTATATTTATATATATCTTTAATGTAATATCTATAATGTCATATATCTAATGGCACATATATAATATGAGTGAAAGGAAATAGGCTTTGTTGGTTGGTTAATTTGAGGTAATCATAAAATGCCTATGAATTTTAGTAGTAATTTTTTTCAGTTCAGGCTAAAATATTTGGCTTATATTTCATTTAATGGCTCAAATTTAATTAGACACATGCTTTGGGCTTGACAGGAAATGCACAGACAGATGTGAAGAGCTGCCCTTGTACAGCCTCTCTGATGATGCCAAGCACTGTCCTTCTACAGAAACAAATCTCTACAGATCATTTGTTTGTGGTTGTGTAGAGTTGAACTTCGGGAATTTTTCCTGTGACTTTTCAGTAAGTGTTCTAAGCGTAGTGTTTTTGTTAATGTGAAATGTTGAAAATAAGACACCCTTTTTACAACAGTAATGTAAAGGAAAATTTCCATCACACGCTGTGTGACATCAGAATGAAGAGCAGGTTCTCTCTGTCTCCTCACAGTGTTTGGCTAAATGAGAATTACTGATGATTCTGTCAACACCCTGGAAGTCACTGTTGCATTTCAAAGGCACATCCCAGTGCAGAATGTTAAATTGCACTTGGACAGTAGAGAATGTTTTTCTGTGACTATTTGAAATGCTAAGCTACACAGATTTCTTTCCTTTCTGATTTTTCTCATTGTCCTTTCACAGACATTAACGCAACTCAGGCTTAGAATATAACATGACATGAGGCAACAGCAATATAAAAAAGGTCTTTGAAGCTGTTTCTTTTTATCGTGCTTTACCCTTAACAGGGTTTTTGTGGTCTAATTCCTTTGCAGTTCTAAAAATAATTACATTTCAAGTTCCATAGTTGCACAAGGGAATTGAAATCTTGTTTAAACGAATAAATAAAAAATCAAGTATTCTGTCCAAGACTGATTTTATTATCAGCTAGTGTTGATGGTGATGTATCAAAATGTATTTAAAAAAAAAGTGAGGATTGCACAAAAATCCTGCTTATTATGAATATCCACGACAAATACAACAGGTGTTATTTTAGCCACTTGTGACAAATACTTCTTGACATCACTGAAATGTATTTGAGAAGTTATGTGCGAGCACAAACACCTAAAGCTTCGTAAACCTAATGTTTTTATTGAAGCTGAATTACGACATTCATTGCTAATTGTCTAAAATGTGATTTTTGTGATGCTGCTTTGTCTATGTACTTTCATGGCACTAATATTAATTTACATTTACTCCTAGTTTGCCTTATAACTAGAGAGGGATGGTGTATTGGGGAAGAACACTTAGTCAAAGTTAAATACATCCTTGCCTTCTTAGGCCTCCCCAGAATGATACATTTGCTGGAATCCCTCAAACAAATCGAAATTTTGATGGTACCAAAAGTGCTACACCTACTTGATCCTTTCTTCTTCCATTATGAGTATGTTACTCCAATGGCTAATTTCTGCTGGTTCCCTCTTTGATCAACAAAACTGCTTGGAGAAGACCTGTGTATCCAACAGAATTTCATTTAGATAAATGGAGAAATGACTGGAAAGCAGCACAGCTTTGTCCTGCTGGAGCATCTTTTCTGAGCACAGGTGCAGGTGTTGTGCCGAGCTTCCCTGATGCCACCAGGCAGCTTCACCCCTCTGAAGGAAATGTCAGTTCCAGAACTGCTGATGCTGACAATAATTCAGTGCAATTACAGAATTGCCCCATTTGTGGTTCAGGTGTGAAGTTAGACTACAGCCCTTTTAAAAATCAATCATGTTCAGTATATTTGAATAAAATGCTATAGTCGTAGGAGAAAAAACTGAATTGCTCATGAAGTCTTCTGTAGAATTAAATCAGGGGTTTTTATAATCTTCCATGCAAATTTCTTTTATATTCTGTCTTTTTTATTTAGAAGCACCAAGTTCTTGCATGTCCCCTGTACCCATTGCTTGCAAGTGCTGAGACTCTATTTAAATAGAGCCTCTTATTTTATTTAATGGTGGGAAAAATCCACTGAGCAAGATTATTCTGAGAGACAGTGGATGGCACTGTTGGTTTGCAGCTATGAATCTACAAAAATGAAGCAGGACAGGACAACCTTAAAAAAATAAAAACAAAACAAAAACCACCAAACCACTTCCCCTGAAAAAAAAAAAACCAAAAACCCCCCATTCCATCCTCCCCCAAACCCAAAATCGAACTAAACTATAAAGCAGTGTCTTCTTAAACTGGGTGGATTAATTCTCAAACTATGTGTCAGTGCTCAGAAATTCTCAGATGAAGGTAGCATGTAAGATTCATAAGCTAGGGAAAAAAGAAAAAGAGATACTAAATTGGGTTGCTTCTGTCTGTTAGTTTGACACTGGTTTTTTTGAAGGAGGAAAAATATCCCAGCTGGCTAAGGTGGGCCTTAGTAGTGGTAAATTAATTTGGCTGAAGCACTGGAAGAGCGACAGCCCCTCAATCCAGACAGGAGTGTCAATATTTGCGGGGTCTGGGGTTTGCTCCAGCAAGATCACACCTGTGCAGATGAGGAAGAAAAATGTGTGTTCAGTCATTTGGAAACTACTTACAGATGTTGTGTAGAAAATAAGTTGTAGTTATGTCTGGTTATGGTGAGGGGGAGGGAAGGCTGATGTGGTCTTGAACTTTATGAAGAAATGAGCAGCATGGGTTTTAGGACCCTGGAATTGTACTGAGCTTTGCATCAAGAGATTGGATTCATTTGAATGTTTCATTCTTTGTTTTTGAAAAGACCATGTGGACCAATTGCTTTATCCAATTTTATTTTAAAATGTTGGGTACACATTTTATTTTAAAATGTGGGCTCCACATCTGACCAGTTTGCCCTAGAGAAGTCAGGTCTGGGCGTGGCCAGTCTCCTGGTGAATGTGTGATAAACTGTCCAAATCACATGCACAGGAAATCCAATACTGAGTGAAGAATTTAGTATTTATCATCTCAATGTCTTTACGCTTGCTTGTCAAACACCAAATTTAATTCAATTTCTGTCATGTAAATGTCATTTGAAGAGAGATTGAAACTATTAAGGGAAAATATCAACAAAAGATGGATAAGACTGCCATTATCACTAATCTTTTTGATGGTAGTAACATCTCCAAAGAGAGAGAAAAATTATTTGTGAAAGTTGTACTCAATTTTCAAGTTATGGATTTGATTTACAACATTTCTACAATCTACCAAATATCTAAGTCCTTGAGAATCACCTAGATGCTTGGTAGCTCACAACCATGCAATGCTGTACATCTTTTATCCTTCTTTAGCAAGACAAAGCCTGTTGAGTTTGTAACAGTGATGGTATGAACCCAGATGCAATTATGAGAAATTATCGCTTGACTAATTTGCCACAAAAATAAACCCAATGGCTGGAAAGAGAAGTAGTACCCTTGTGAATAATAGTAAAGAATTGAATTCAGCCTCATGTAAATAACACGACAGCATTTCTTATAGAGAATGAAAGGCAGGATATGAACTATGAAGTTATCATTCAGAATTTTTAAAAAAAAGTTAATTTGTTCTTTTAAGGGGATTAGCATCAGATCAGGTTCAATATTACTGATTTTGAAATTAAACCTGTTCCTCATTTCACCAAAGGAATAGACCCAATGGAATTAATGAAGCGAACTGTTTGCTTCTTGCCCAAATGTGCTGTTTCAGGGAAGTGTGTGTTTGCATAGGGCAGTTTTGCTTTTTGGTTCACTGTCCACCTCATTACAGACAACACACAGAAACCCAATGGATGCAAAGGGAAATGGCTTAACTCGATGCAAGTTCTTAATTCTTTCAAAAGAAAAGCGCTGAGTAAGTCCCACGAGACAGCAGGCGGTGGCTGTGCCTGCTCTGCAGTCAGCACATTGCATGCGGGTGGTGAAGGTGATGTTCTTCATCCCTTCTCCATGGGAGGAGCATCAGGGATGCACTGTGTGTTACTTCATTGTGCTGTCATGAAAACTTCCAGGAAGGGTTGTTTTTTCCCTAGCATGAGATGGAAAGTTGGAAAGGCTGACTTGGTTACTTATAGGTAAATGGTATTTTAATCAAGGGTAGCAGTGTTAACTATCAATCTGTTGATGAGAGACTCCCTCCTATGTGCGCACACTTGCATGAAAGCCACACTTCAGAAGTGATAAAAATTACTATATATTACATTTGTAGAAGGAATTAGGTGGTCATCATCGGGTAAAAGTTATTTTTTAAAAACTGCTGGTGAATCATCTCTGTTTGTGATCTCTTTAAAGGTTGCAAGAAGGGCCTTCTCCTAAATTAACACCTTTTAATGCCAAAGTAGTGCATAACATTGATTCCATAGCTGTTTAATCTGTATCCTGTAATCATCATGAAAGCCAGTTTTTATTTCCAGAAACACATTTATAGTCTAATAATACATTGCATTTAGGGGATGGTAATGAAATTATACCGCTCTCAGTGTTAATTTTCTGTATGTGAATTCCCTACATAATCTCTCTAGCATTTGTGCCAGCTCCAAAAACCTCTCACACAACAGTCATTGTAGCTGCTTCTGGAACAGGTTTCTAATGTGCTGTGAGGTGACAAGGGATGCTTTTGTTTCACCTGCCGTGGGGACTGTGCCCCTTCTGCGTGCTCAGGCCGGGAAATGATCTGTCCAGCTTATGTTTGATGATTTGTATGGATCCTTGTTGCTTCTGTAAGAATAAATTATTGTTCTAATCAGTAAAACCTTACTTTTCCCAGCCTGGATGCAAGGGAACAGGCTTCCTTGTCTACACCAACAGGATTCAGGATTAGGTACTAGGGATCATTGCAACAGCCGAAGAAATCATGTGCTGGTGTCTGTTTTCCTGCTGGGTTAACTGTAAGTAAATGCCCATCTCAGGAAAAGAATAGAATTGGGCTTTCAGTGTTGTGTAGGAAGTTTGGCTGATACAAAACCTTTCTTTTTTCTACAGTACCTTTGTTTTTTCTTTTTCTAAAACACAAAACCAAGGTGGTTTCTAAGGCCTCTTATTATCACTGTGACATGCCTTAGATTAGGATCCTTTGAGATGGTGAATATGTTTGCCAATTAAAAGACAATGGGAGGAAATGAAACAACTTAGTCATGGAGGAGGATAAGAAAAGTGCAGCGGTGAAATTCAAAGAAAGAAGAGCAAAGAAAAGATAATGATGAAACAGCTAGCTGAAACTAGCCTCAAAATTTAGGAAGACTGCAGAGCCAATCCTTTTTTCTGCTTAAATTCCTGGAGAGGAAATTGAATCTGGCCTACTGAAATGCTAGGGGAAATAGGCTGTGCTAATAGAAAAACCTCAATGTGGATATCAGCCAGCAGTAAAGTAGAAAAATATGGGTTTGTGCCAAAAAATCAGGCTGGAGATATTGAGTAAAATTGCAGCTCCAGTGTTGCACTTGTCCAGCTTTTGTAGATCCCGATACATCTTGTTTCTAAATGCACTGTTTTTGTTTTTTTTTTTTTTTTGACTGCTAATTTACAAATATGTGTGATTGATGTTGTTTGTTATTTAATTTATTAAAATCATAATTTCTTCATGAATAGCCATAATGAAGGTAGAAATATATAAGAAAGGTCTGTTTAGATTGAGAAGTGGCGCTGGACAGCTTCTTGGTTCCAGACTATTAAAGATGTATTATTGTACACTATGTGTATATGATTGTGCAATATGGTCTGTGTGGGGAAATGAAGTGTTTCCCCCACACAAGGGAAACCTCACTCCAAAGAGGGAATCTGTGTAAAAGCCTTGTTGCACCAGCCCAGTACTCGGTTAATATTGGCTAAGAAAGACAGGGAAATGCAGTTGCCTTCTACTGAGCACAATGCTGACTGTTGATGGCCTATTCCATTCCTGAGGCACTTCTCTTTCCTCCCCGCTTTTCCAAAGTGTTTTCAGATCCCTGGGACAGCTTGTTCTTTACTGTGCTGCTTGCCAGACAGGGACAGTGGTTCAGTGCTGTGATTTTATCCAGAACATTTTTATGCTTTCATAGCTCAGTATTTGTTTTTATTTCTTCCCTGTTCAGAACTATGTCTATATTCTGAGAACTGGTTGAAAATTTTATCATTAGATACTTCTTGGAATGTATTAGTTTGTTAAAATAAATGTTATATTGAGAGGGCCTTGTTTACTTTTGTCAAGAAAGGTTTTCTGGGCCTTGGCTGTCTCCAGGTTAAAATGTGAGATTCTCCTGCATTATCCAAGCTGACAGGTCAGATGGGTAGGAGAAGGAGAACATAATAAATCTCTCCTACAGCAGTGTCCCTGCTTAGTGAAACTATTTTTATTGAAGCAATGACCCTAATCCTGGTTATGCACGTTTGCCATGTTCCCAGCCACTGAAGTGTCTCTTTCTCAGCATCCTCCCTGCTTTCCTGGCTACATAATTTCCTTGGCATGCTGGAGGAGAAACTGGAAAATAAATGCAGTGAATTATGACTGCAGATCTGTGATCAGGACTAGAAGTTAGGGAGCTTGGTGACCTTTAAGATCTCATCTCTAAAGAGCATCTTGTTGCTTCTGCTTCTGGCTAATCCCTTTTTTTTTTTTCTTTTTTTTTTTTCTTTTTTTTTTTTTTTTGTTTGTTTGTTTGTTTGTTTGTTTGTTTTTAAATTTGGAAGTTTTATGCTTGGAATGGCTGAACGGAGTTTGTAGTGCTTTGGAAGCTACTGAATGCTGTTCACGTCTAGATGAGAAACCTCAGTAAGGGTTTCAGGACCAGTGTTATGTTTCAAATCGACCCCAGCCAGAGGAGTCTTTGTGGTAAAATGACTTCTTGTGAACATAAAACCTGTTTTGTCACTCAGCTGCTCTTAGTGTTATTGATGTGAAAAATAGGGGATGGAAAGGAATCACATCATAAAGAAGGAAAACCTCCTAGAATTATAGAAATAAAGTCAACACACTAGAAAAACAGATGTCAAAAAGCTAACGGCAAATAGCTGAGTCATTGAACATTATGTTCTAGAGAACTTTCATAGTCTTACGAAATGTAAAAATGTATTTTGTTATATACAACTGAGCATCAGGAGATGGCAGTAGTGCTCGCTGAATTGCAAAACAAGAATACTGGGGAGAAATCCCTAGAAATTAAAATAAGCTGCTTTGTAAATTTACCAAAGCAGGTAACAGTATTCTAATTTATTGGAACTGTGTACAATCATCCTAATTTAATTGCAAGTTTTATTGACTATCTGGTCTGCTTAGCATAGAATTTATTGTTTTTTATTTAAAAACATTGAAAACTGCCATGTATGTTTATCAATAACATATTAATATTAGGATTTGGAAAGACTTTCTAGAACAAATGTCCAGTTTTGTCCTTGACCATATTTATCATTTATGTCTCTTGAAAGGTTAAAAACATCAGTCTTCTTCAGGGTAGCAGCTTTTAGCAGGTACTACATAAAATAGTAATCTCTGCTTCCTAGGCACAAGACTATACTGCTTTATATACAGTCATTTAATTTTACTGAGTATGTCTGTGACTCAGAAATATGTACTTGAACTCATTCAATAAAATAATGAAAAGGGAAGTGCGTCTTTTGTGTGCAGAGTTTTCAGATGTGATTGTCATGTTGTAAAGTACCTTTGGTTTCCTTCAGCATGTATCTGATACTTAAAATTTATTTTCGAGGCTAATTATGGTTTAAATGCTTTGAAATGCCCCAAAGGGGAAAACAAAGTCTTTTTATGAAGTTAAGGGAAGCAAATTTCAGAGGAAGCGGAATTATGTCTTATTAGTGAAATATAATTCAACAATAAATGTTGAGCAGTAGAATATAATGTGTAGCTAATGGATAAATGAGGCTATGTGGGGGCAGTTTTTTTGCCTTTATGGAAGAGAAAATACTGAAATGCAAAAGTTTCAAGTATAATGACTATTTGGAGAAAGTATGTTTATAATTGCTCATTATTCTAAGCACATTATCCTTTGACTTAAGACCACAAACAGCCTCGGATTTTTAAAGACAAACTTATCTAGAGATTAAAAATTTATCACTATTAAATAACAGTGTCTACAAAGCACAGCTTGGCGTTAGTGAGCAGCAGGGTTGGATTCTGGGGGAATCCTTCGGTGAACTGCGTGCACCATTCCAGCACAGTCTCACCTGCAGGACAGGTGACGTGTCTCGTTCCTGCGTCACACCGTTGGGTCCTGGGGATGCACAGCAATCCAGACCAGGGATATGGATCCTTGGAAACTGAACAACTCTTATTCCTAGTGTAGGACATGATGACCAGGATGGGACCTTCCCTTTTGGAGGGAGGCTGCTCTTGGGTGGGTTTGGGTCCATGAGTAAGGCTGATGGAGCTGTGGCAGATGTTCCAGCTGTGTGCTGAGCCCTTGGCACTGCTGTTCCGTCCAGCTCCAGAGCTGCTTGCTCCTCCAGTTGTGCTGCTTCAGCTATTGAGAGACCATATTGAAATTGTATCGTGGCAAGTTCAAAGGTTAGAAAGGGTTTTCTGAAAAAACAGTGCTCAGAACACAAAATATCACATAGCTTTTGGCAGGTTGCAGTGCAGGGGCTTCCTAAACTGGAGGAAGTTGCATTTAGCCTATTATGTTAATCACCTTTGAATTTGTGTAAGCAGTTTTTAAATCCATCTTCATCATTGGCTCCGGCAATCAATCCAATAATTTATTTGCATGTGTGTGTAAAAGATTTTCCTTTTGTTCTAAACCTGCTGCCTGAAAAATTCACTTGGTGTCCATTAGCTCTTGTTTTATGAGGAGTAGTGACTAATCATTCCTATTCATCCTTTTTCACTTGGCAGTTTTCCTCAGCTGAAGAGCCTGACTCGATTTAAACTGTCCTTGTATTGAAGCCTTTATATGTCTCTGATGATCCTTATTGCTTTCCCTTTTATTGTGTCATTCTTGAGATGGAACAATCAAAACTACGTGTGCTGTTCGGGATGCCAGAATAAGAAGAATTTATGTAGTGGAATAATTATACTATTTTTTTTCTTTTTCTCTATTCTTTTGCTAAGAATTCCTGGTAGTTTGGTTGTCATCTTACTGTCTTCTGGATGATGTGCTCATGTTCCAGGGAGTTGTCCATGAGATGTTCTTGAGTAATATCAGCTGAATTCTCTGTGGGTGCAGTAGGGTTACTTTTTATCCCCATTTACAATGTTTTGTATTTGTCTACGTTAAATTTCAGTCGGCATTTTATCACCCAGTGTCTCAATCTTGTGAAATCCTCTTGCAATTCTTTTTCGGGTTTATTACCCTAGATAATTTTATCATCACTGGATATAATCCCTATTCATGCTCTTACCGCAGCACTTACTTGTGTCTCAAATACTCCAAGTTCCCCTACAAAGCTGTAGATGCAACCTCCATATTTTGAAACTTCTTTTACTCCTGCTGTTCCTTTAAAGCTCTGTTGTTTATCCCTTTTGGGGAGATAATGAAGTAGAAAAAAGGCTTTTAAAGTCACAGCTGTTAAAGTAGTTTGTTTACTCTCCCAGCTGGGTTTCAGTTCACAATATTTTATTCTTTTGGCTATTTGTAATTTTCTTTTGGTGAGTTTTGACACTGTCATGCACTTTTTCTTCTTGAAATGATTTTTTTTTCTTTCGTTTCAGGCATGTTAAATTTCAATAACATGTAAAAATTCAGTATCAGAGTGGTTACATTGTGAGATATGTCTTGCACAATGTTTACGTCTAAATCAAGAACTCTTGGGATTTTGTGACTAGATTCTTTGAAAGAATTATTTGTGCTTAATGATGTTTTTTTCTGCCATCTCACTTAATATTTCACACTTAGTGCATTGGTTGGTTGTATTTCACTTGCACAATCCTTTTTTTCTTTACGCAGGTAATAATAAATCCAGGAGAATTCCGCAATGCTCATTACACTGAATTTATTCTATTTGGCTGTTGGCTTTTCTTCTCAATAAGGCATTTTATTGACAGCCAATTCTGTCATTCCTGCCAAGTCGGTTTTGAAATATTAGTGTTTCGGTTGTTTTCAGAGAACACAGTTTCGAGGTATTTTCATCATTAGATTATAACATAGTTGCTGAAGGTGTAACTAATTTTGTGGTGAAGATGTGACACCCTGTCAGTGTTACTGTCTCTTTACAACTGGACATTTGGGGACATAAATGTGGTGACTGGAAGCTGCTGTGCCTCTCCATTCTGGGCTTCTCTCTGTCAGGGATTTATTGACTTAGCAGCACAACTGGCAAGAATTTTTGATCTTTCTTTATAACACTGATAATTTTGGGATTTTTTTAGACCTTTATTTTGCTTAGGAGAAAATATTGACATCATGTCCAATGCTGCTATTAGCCGTGAGACTGAAAGATTTTTTCCCCCCCCCATAGGCTTACTCCTTTCTAATATTTCTCTTTGCAGTAGGTGTAGCTGTAAGAGTTTGGAGAGCAGCAGATGATGTGTGTTGGCTGTGTTTGACAACACAGAGGGGCAGGGTCCAGCTCTCAAAGTGCATTCCTGCACTAAGGAGTAAAATAAAATCCTTTCATGTCCCAGATAGAAAATCACGGCTTGCTGTGAGAAGGATCAGAGCTTTCAGAGAAGAATTTCCTGCTTGTTTTATGGGATGGCCTGCTCAGGTTTAGGGGGTTTTTGGCTGCTCACTAGAAGCAAAGTTTGACAACAGCAAGGAATATTTTCTAGCAAGTTCCAATAATGAGAAGTTAAGTGTTCCAAGGGGGTCTCTGATAATGCAAAGCTTTCACCTTTGTAGATTGTTAAAGTACATGACAATGTTTTCAATCTGTCAATGGATAAGAAACATTTTTCTACTCTTTTTATATAAGCTGAGGGTTAGATTTCTCAAATGAAAAGTTAACTGACTAAAAAGAAAAAAAGCAATTGTTACTTGATGCTACCAGTAATGTCAGATATTGTCTTTTCTGTGGTTTTCTTTTAGGGAACACTTGAAAAAATCATGTCTAATTTTTGACTGTGAAAACATTCGGGTCTGTTTAATCATTGCATCGCTCAGTAATCTTTTCAGGGCAAGGACAGATAATATTAGATATTCCTAATAAGGAGTATTATTGGACATGCTCTCCTACTAATAAACATATTGCTCTGCTAAACTAATTATAATGCTACCTTAATGTGGAGGGCTTCCAGCACAGCAATCATTAACTAATGGTTCTGCAACTAAATTACAGTCCGGTAAACTAGAAACTGGAAAAATGCTTTCACTAAAATACTTGGACTCTTTTAAAACCTGAATAAAAATCAAGAGTGTGTCTGAGTTGAGGGTATGTCTTTAGCAGGCTTCTATTTCTTCTTATCTGATCTCATTTCACAGTTTCTTACCACTCTCAGGTTTACTCAGGGAGTTCTTCTTGCGCTCTCAGTTCACATTGTGCATCTGAATTGAACTTTGGAACAGAAATGTGAACAGTTTGGCTTAGTTCTCTCTTCTGTACCAAGACTTGCAAGCTCTCAACAGAGAAATTTGATAAATAAATTTTTCTTTCTTTTCCATATAGATGACTCTGTACTAGGAATTGACAGATGATGGGTGGAAAACCAAACCCTGTCCCCTAAACTAACAGAAAAATATGGCATTAAAAAAAAATTAAAAGGAAATATGCAGAATAATTAAAAGAATATATATTACTATAACCTGGTAAGAAAAGTTTTATCACTAGTAATAGTTTAATGGTGATTACTCTGTGCTTTCTCATGTATCCTTCTCTGCATGGGGACTGAATTCATGCTCAGCCGTGACTGAATGAAACCTTTTAAAGATCTAACACCTTTCTCATAGCATTTTCATGAATATGAAAATGTGGAATATATTTCAAATATGAATAATGGTGAAATTATTAGGAACAAAAGTGCTACTGCATTGTATGAGCTGGGACATTGTCAAGGTAACATCTGTTTTAGAATATTGACTTGATTGACAAGTAATCATGGCTCCTGCCTTCTTCCTGTCTCCATTTACACACTTCCATTTACTGGATAAATATATTGGGCTACAGAAAAGCAATTGTTTCTGCACTTTGAGGAACGAGAATCAAAGCAAAGCATTCCCAGAGACTTGAATGGCTGTGTGAATCATGAAAGAGCCACAGAAGATATTGTATAATTATTCAAAGGAGTTTTTGTAACAGCTGATTGAAGTGACATTACCAATGACAAGACTGGCAAGCAGACAGTTATCTGTCATTAAAATAGTGCCAGAAAGCTAAAGCTTTAAAGCTCAAACTTGAGCTTCAGGCCAGCTGTCAAGGGTTGCATGTATGCCCCAGGGGCAGCTACAATTCAAAATTCCTTTCTATTCTCTTGTTGAATTGTGGCTGGTGAAAAGAGAAGGTTTAGTTTTTATTTTTAAACAAGACCACTATAAATACAGTGATCTGAGCAGTAGGTTTCTAGGTCATATCTTAAATGTCTCCTTTATGTTAAATAACAAACAATTTTCTAAAGCTTTTTATTGCTAAGTGCTGTTTTTCTTTAGAATCATAAAATCATGGTTCTCATCACAGGCTTGCTGAGGGTGCACTCAGTCCCACTGCTCTTGTCCCCAGCAAATATCCCACTGGCCGTGTCCCCAGCAAATATCCCACTGCCCTTGTCCCCAGCAAATGTGCTGAGCAGGGACAGTCCCAGGCACAGCCATGAGGAACACTGGCGCTTGTCCCCATGTGGAATCTGAGCCATTGACTGCAGCTCTTCGAGAGTGAACCTCCAGCCAATTCCTTATCCAATTCCTTATCCTTCACCCATCCATCAAATCCATGTCTATCCAGTTTAGACACAAAGAGCTTGTGTGGGGTGGTGTCAAAGGCTTTGCACAAGGTCAGGCAGATGCTGTTAGTCATTTAAACAACCATTTGGCTTTTATAGGGTTTTATCAGGCACCTACTGTTATTTTTTAACTTTACATAAATATATTTCACGATGTCATACAACGTGGCTGGTTATTTGTCAACTGGTTTTCTCATTTTTTTTAGTTTGCTGGACAAAATGTTGCTTGATTTTATGTGATTCCTTTGTTATAACAATTATTGTTACAGAAAAGTGCAAAAGCTGTCTCAATAGCAAAGCCATTTTCGGTACAATCAGTAATCAAAATTGATCTGATTAACATTCCTCTTAAGTTCAGGTCTTTGCAATAGAAATAATGGGTTGTATTTAATATTCTTTTTTAGATTGAGATGTTATCTGAAGTAATCTAAACATTCAAAGCTTTAAAGTTGATCCTTTCAACAAGATAAAGCAAAAATCTGGCATCTAGAAAGAGTGATTTCTTTGGGATATGTTGAGCTTTGTCTTTCTCAAACCTCTTGAAAATGTTATTTAGCACAAAATAAAGAACAGTGAAAAATGTCTGCAGTCTTCCTTGGAGACTAAGATTTGGGACAAATAATTTTGCACGTGAAGTGAATATGCAAGTGTAAAGAGATTTAAATATCTGATTTTAATAGGTTTCATCCCACTGGGAGAGACACTTTTGATTATCTATGACCTATACCAATTATTGTGATTCTCCCTGTAGGCAAGTCATAATTTTAACAACTAATCAAACTAAGCCTGAAGGTTCTGCAAAATGCCAAATATGTACTTGCACTCTTGCTAGTTACAGAGCTCGTACTTGCTACCTGACCTTGTTTCAGTTTCTTAAACTACTTATTTTCAGTCCATTGGCATCTTTATGTTTGAAACATAGAAATCCTTGGAAATAGAAATAAAACTTGATAACAAATAGTCACTTCCTTGGTTTTGGTTTCACACTAAACATAATCATAAAATAGCAAAACTCTCAGTTTAAATGAACATTGGCTCAGTGGATGCTGAGGCATGAAGTGTGTCAGTAGTGCAATGGTACAAGCTCAGTGGAATTCTAAAGCAGTAACCCCATTAAAATTGGTATCCGGTTCACAGCACCGACCTCAGCTTGCTTTTTAGGTCAGTGGCACATCTTGTCTATTCACTCTGCAAAATAGACTTTAGGAAGATCCTTAGAGTCAGAACTGAAAATAGAGCTCTGCTGAGGTGAGAGTCAGGACTGCTCTTCTAAAAATACATTGGCTGAGCTGAAGCAAGAAATTCTGCATTTATTCATCACAGTGCTCGATGCAGGAAATGTTGGGAAGCTTTTTGTAGTCTGCATCTCTGTTCAGTCTCTGCAGCCCTGTGTAGTATGAATAGGAGGAGATTTTAGCATTACCTTGTAAGAGACTGTTGAGCTTCTGGTGGTATAGAACAGGGTAAATTCAAAGATACAGTAAACAATTTTAGCTGTACATACAGATGTTGCATGTGAATTCTAGACTGAAACCCATTTCTAGCGGTGAAATGTTTTCAGGAAGTCTCTGCTGACATGTTCACAGTTGTCTACAGAGTGAATGCTGGTCAACATTCTTCGCAGCAGCTAATAGAGTTATATATAGTGAAAACTAGCATTTAAATGAAATATTTTACATGTGTAAGAATACCTCTCTGTGACTTGCAGGCCACAGGATGGCTGTCATATGTAAAATTAGTCCAGAATTTAAATTACTGTGGCCTAATGATGCTTCTGCACAAGTGTGCTTTGAACAAAGAAAGAATGCAGCTTATTAGATGGGACTCCGATGCTGACTGAATTTCCTGTCTCACTCTTAATGGAAATAAACATTCCCTAATTAGAAAGCTTTGGCTATACCAGCACATGCTTTTGGGCTGCTGCTGTTCAATTTAGTTTGTGGTGTGTCAGCCAAGGCAAAATTTACAAAAAATTACTGCACCTCTCTATTGATAATTTATAAATCTAAATGCACACTGAGGTTTTCCTGATAGGATTGTTGGGTTACAAAATCGTTTGGCAAAGCTTGAAGTCTTCATTGCTTCCTGAATCATGATCTCAGAATTTGGCTCATTGGGTGTATATAGTCAACCATCAAAAAAATTTGAAATTTGAAAAATGGTACACGGTAGAGGTTTTAATTGTTATTATATTTGCTTACTTTAATATACATGAGTTTTTATCTTGAGTGATTTAAATGCTCTCCCTAATTATAATTGTATTTCAATTAAAAATCTTAATTTTATTAAATGCATACATTTTGTGTAACATTTCATATTAATTTCATTCTGTTTAAACTTAGAGCATTCTGTGAGAAGCATGCTTAGTTAAATGCAGAATATGCATAGAAAAGATTTTTAAAGAACAAATTATATGCCATTAAAGTGCATTAAAGAGGTTATAAAATATATTTAAAACTAGAAAAAATATCGTGTTAGATAAAATATAACAGAGGCTAAATATTTGTTAAAATGGAACAAAAAGAAAGATAGTATACAGCTATATGGAAGAATATATGTAAGAAGTGATATAATAGTTTTTACTAGACCAGCTAAGGTAATTGGAAAAGACTTGATGCCACTGAGCATCCAGCTGACATTTTGAAAGCTTTGCCCAATTTCGTTATTTCCCAGTTATTCATTATCGCGATACTTTTTGCATTTCTATCTTACAGTCAGAAGTTAAGTGGCATAGTCTGATCATCCCCACGTTGTTCAGGGCCATCCCCCTTTGGAGCAGCTTTGTATTGCCAGGGGAGAACTGGACTTGTCAAAACTGAATTAGAGAATAAGCTAAGAATTAATAGTATGGATGATCAGAAGAATTAAGTAGTATGGATGATCAGAGATCCTGTGTTTTAAGTTTGTTGACAGAAACCTTTTTTCATTTATCAGTGGAGATGTGGCTTAAGGCTTCACCTCAGTACTGAGTACATAGAAAATACGTTTCATCCAGTAATCACAGTTATGGTTTTATACTCTTGATTTGGAGGCTACTGAGCTGGTCATGCTCTGGAGTTGAAATCTGCTTAATATTTATGGTGAAGGCCTACTTTGGAGCTGAATAGTGTCTGACAGTGAATCTTCTCTGTGGCTAAATGCATGTAAACGTAACACAGGAGGCAGTAGAAGAAGCTCACCCTGCTGCCCACACAAACACAGCTCTCCAGCCCATTCTGGAGCTCTTCTGTCCATAATGTGTCCTCTCAAGGACACCTGATCAGATGCCTCAAGTTGTTCAATAGAATGAATCAGAGACCTGCCAGAAATCTATAAAATGTGCTGTTCAGAGCTTATGAAATACTGTTATTTTCTCCAAAAGCTGTCTTAAGGTGAAGTGAAGGTCTATAATGGGATGACCATGCTTAAAAGTGCCCTGAGCATCCCAACTACTCCCACAGAGTTCATCATTGATTTGAGATAGCAATTCGGGCAAAAAAAACCCCAAAAACCATCTTCTTCTCAGGAAACAAGAGCAAAGTATCCCCAGTTCGGTTGTTGCATTTGCCGTCATCAGCTAAGGGTGCTTGGGAGTGATGACGGATGGCAATATGGTCTCCTACTCAAAAATAAACTTATTTACCAGCAGACAGAATCCCACACTAAGCAAAGATTGTGTGTCTCAAGGAAATAGTAGCCTATGTAAGAGCAAGGTGAGTTCCTCTGATCACCCAAACACCTCAGTACAGGCAGGAGTGTGCTGTGTGTGATCTGATATTGGAATAGTCAATCCTGACTGCTACCCCTGACCGAATCAGTGCATCCCAGACCTTTTGTAAGTAGTGACCATTATTGCCCCTGGGTGGAAACAGAACTTCCTGTAAATGGAATTTTTTTTAAGGAGAAAAATGTGAGGGAACAGAAATCCTTCATGCATATTAGCAGTGAACCATAAAATTCTCTCATCATAAGTACTTTTCAGCTAAAATATGGTAATTACTGATTTCCAAAGACTATATGTTGATTATTCTTTGTAAATGAGGATTTGGGTTTTTTCCCCAGTGAAATAACAGTTGTTTAAATACTTTTCTGGTGAATTGTGACATTACCTTGATTGGGGAGAGGATGCATGTGTATAAATAATGTATTTTCCAGAACAAAATCGTTTGCAATTATCATTGTAACACCTGCATACTTGGAATTTTGCTCTAAAATTGACTCTGCAAAGCTGGACTTGATGCATAAATTAAGGAAAAAGCCTTTTTCCGTGTTTGCTGAGGCTGTTCTTGATTTGCTACTTTATGCAAGAGGCAAAGCCATGCTGTTTAAGCAGGTTGTTTTCTTGAATGCTATTTGAAATTATTTTCTCTGAGTTAAGCCGTCTCATTAAGCCTTTTTGTAGTGAAAACATAATTTTGAATAAGGTTTTATTTAACTTAAGAAGATTTGTATTCCCACATAGTTGTCACTATAGTGCTTGATATATCTAAATGTTAGCTTTTGGTTTTCTTTTTCTTCTAAGTGCTTAAATATGTATGCCACTTAAACATGTTGTTTGCAAATTTTAAAATGATTGTGAGTGCTGCTCTGGCATTTTCCAACTTGTCATTGTCAATCTTGAAAAAATACTGATTTTTGCAGCTTGTTGAGAGAGAGTGTCCCAAATCCAAAGACTTCACTTGCATCTTTAATTTAAATACGTTCAGTGTCTCATGTAGGATGCTTCTATGTCTCTGTGAATGCTGCACAAAAGGACAGAATGCAAAATCCTCAATCTGGTTTTGCAAGTGAGACTTGTATAACCAACCATATTCACTTTTGGATGTGATGTCTGCATAGGGCTCAAGATTATGTGTTTATTTAGCTTTGAATTATTTGGGACTCAAATAAATGCTCAAACAGCAGTCTTTTGTTGCCCTCAATTCAGCAATCAACCGTATTAAGCAAGAAATAATGAGTTATACAGCATTACGGTAGATTGTAGTAGTGAACAGTGAATTATAGTGGATTTGTCCGGTATATAAGTCCAAG
This sequence comes from Acanthornis magna, assembly GCA_036785705.1. Taxonomy (NCBI): domain Eukaryota; kingdom Metazoa; phylum Chordata; class Aves; order Passeriformes; family Acanthizidae; genus Acanthornis; species Acanthornis magna. The sequence goes on along the minus strand of JAWUZG010000716.1, from coordinate 375,568 downwards.
AAGCAACTTATTTGCTCTGGCCCCAAATCAGTCACTTCCATCCCTTCAGCAGCAGTGTGAATTGAGGAATCTCATAACTCAAAACAGAATATTCTTCATGGGACAGCCCATGTAACAGATGTCACCAGAGGCTGAGGGAGGACTTCTAAACTGTCTTTCTGAGGTTAGTGTCTCTGTATCTCATATATATAAGGAAGACCATAATTTGGATACCTTAATCAAAGGCTGAATTCGAGTAGGCTTCTGTTTCTGGCTTAAACAATTATCCATATTTTTTAATGTGTCTCTTTAAATTAATACATGAGGTGAATAGAAATACTGAGCTTATAAATATTCTGAAGTTGTTTATTTCCAGGATAAGAGAGAGGTTTCAAGCAGTTTTCTGCTTTCTTGTCTTATTATTCAGCCTTGACATTGATGAGTTGCATTTGCTCACAGTGATAAGCTAACTTGGTGAAGGCTAGCAGTCTATTTCTGGAAGCAGAATGAATAGGAAGTGTGCTTTAAATTTTTGGAAATGATAGATACCTGCCACCGAGTGGTAAATGCAATTGGAAATGACATTGTGGATAGTGCATGCACATTTTGATTTTGAGCTTAGAAGTGCACAAAGTGCCTCCAAATACTTCTTGTGTCACCTGTTACAATGGATGTCACTAGGTTTTGCTCTAGTCAAACAGCACAAATATGAAATAATTCTCCTCGGTGTGTTGGAGTTGCACCTCAGTAACTGCATTCCACTTTTGCTGTAAAGTTATTGTTGCCCTCTGCTTCAATGGCCATTCTTTTGTAAGTTACTCTGTTCATATAAGGTCATCTAGAAAAGTGGACTCCATAAATAGGACTTTGCTAGTGCGGTTGAATGCAAGGCATATGCTTGTGGTCATGGGCAGTGGTATAGAATTATGTGTTAAATTAAATTTAAAAATCCTCTAGTTGGGCTATTTAAGTCTAATATATTACTTTTTTCTTCCCTGACTTACCATGTAATCCAACTCCTACTAAGAAACTATTTTTCCCTAAATTTATACTAGTAAAGGCACACTGTTAGATTAAATGCAAGTTCTAACTTTGATTTCTCAGTAATCCTGCTCTGTGAGTCAGGCTCCAGCTCCCCAATAACCAACCTGGGCAATCAGATGGTAAATCACTAATTCATCACATTTTTCCCCAAGGCACATAATGAGAAAGAGGGCGAACTACTTAATATTCCAATGCGTGCAGGGCAATTTAGGCTGAATGGGCCAAAATCCATTTGTGCATTTGGGAACTTACTAGGGTGGAGAGTCCCACTGGAGCTGCTGCATTAGGAACATCTTTGGTTTGTTGACAGTGAGAACTGAGCAGTGTCCTTCAGTTTGTGGATGGGGTTTTGGGTGTGCTTGATAAATGTTAAAAATGCACCTTTTTTTTCTGTGAAACTTTGCCTTTCTGCATTCACTCTGGAATGTAGAAAGTGAGGATGGCACCTCAGCAGTGCCACAAATGGACCAAAATGTACCCACATACTCCAGACTTTCAGTGGCACCTATGTACCTTTTCATACTGTCAACTGCTTGAAAAATGTGCATTTTCCACAGTCTAGAGATTTCACATATTTTTTACTGCAGTAGACTGTATAAAGTATGCATTTTCAGGGATATTTTTAAAAAAAAAATTCCTTTAGTTCTCTCTAGGATTGTAAATGGACTCTGTGCAAATCCCCCCAAGTAAAATTTACCTTTCAGCCTTTTTCTTGTAGTTAGGGGCAATATACTCCAAATCTTAATCAAAAATTCATTGCACTACTACATTTTACTGCTACATGAAAAAATACAAAATTTTTCTTATTCCTCCATTCCACATCATGACTGCTTTCAGCTTAAGATATGAAATTAAAAGACATGATTGCTGAGTGAAGTTTTTATAACATTTCAGGTGTAGCAGATTGTCCAGGTAAGAGAGGCATAATGTACATTTTTTTCCCAAATTCTTGCTGAGAGTGTCATAATTGTGGTTGGAAAATGTCAGTTGCCTGTTCCTTTTTGCTTAGAAGAATTCAGAATTAGAAAGGCAATAAGGATTAGTGACCTATTAAACTTCCATGAAAAAAAATCATCTATCTGTGCAATGAGTGTAAACAATTGACTACTGGAAATTTGGAATACTTTTATTGTGTCAGTTGAAATGATGCTGACTTATGAATTCATAAGTATGAACACTTAGGATAGGCTGTCTGATTTCTGCTGTATTCAGGTATTGTTCATCAGTCACTTCTGCCTTGGAGATGGACACTTTTCTCTGGGGGTTTCTGTGCCAGAGAAGGATGTCTGACTATAGCTCATTGTTTTGCTCATCAGGTCTGCCACTGCTTTCAAATCCACTTGCAAAAATTCTGTCAGGAGGGTCCATACCCGTAATAACAATGCACTGGATAAAAATGACTATTTTTGCCTTCATTCTATGCCGCAAGTCAAGATTTGAAATTTACAGCCTGATTCAGGGAGTGAAATAGTGTGTGTGATGTCACCTATACCTCGGTGTACATGTGTGCGTATGACATAAATGAAAAATTCTAAACCTCCTTCAGTTTGATCCCACAAGGGTAACAAAATCTCACTTGCTTTGGCAAAATGTTATAGCAACACTAATACTGAATTGTCTGCTTTTGATTGTCATCTTTACCGCCTTATATATGGGAGATAAGTATCACGGAGTTAACCCTCTCTCTTTCATTGGTCTCATGAAATACTTAAAACTCCTAAAATAAATTATTCAGCAGATTCTAGTATTTTTGGATTTAAATAGATTATTTATTTCCTGCTTCAGTAGGCAGTGGGTATCAAGGCTGGTAGATCCCCAAGGAGGTTTGCTCAGAGTTGCAGCACTGAGCTCTCAGGTACCTTTGATCTGAGTTGCCCACATTTTCAGTAAAAGACTTGAGAAGATTTAACCTAAAAATGAAACTTGTGAAGGTTTGGATGCATGATAGAGAAGCAGCAAACAACTAATTATTAAGTAATCAACACTACTAAGTACATCTTCTGTAATACGGAAGTTTATCTTCGCTGGAGATAATTACTTTCTACTCAGGCCCACTTTTCAATTCCTTTGCATGCACAAGAAGCTGAAAGGATGTTGCCCTGAGTAGAGCCAGTTGAAATATCTGGAGGCATGACCAAATTTTGAATAAAAATATCCCAGTCTGCACCACCTCAGACAGTACAGAGGTGGGATCTGTTGTTGTTCTCAGTACCACAGGACACTTCAGTTATAACAACTCTGTGCTGCTCAGATTATTGGGAAACTAGTGAACTTTTCACCCTTGTAGGAGTAGTAGAAATCTTTGGGTATTTCCTTTTCTGCTGGAGTAATTTAGCACAATAATAATTGTAATCAATGAAGTTAGTAATTTACAATTGAAAAAAAATAGGAAAAATAAAAGTGATTTACAACTTAAAATGTATTTGATGTTTTTTTGGGTAAAGTAATTTTATGATGGTGAATAAAATTCAGTCATATAAAACCTGGTTTCATTGTGTTAGGCCTTAGTAATAAACAGGAAGCTAGGAACAGTAAATATTTAATTGGCATATCTATATCAAATGAACACGGAAATTTTGCTGGATAGTATAATATTTCAGAGCTCTTATTGAATTTTCTTTTTAGTAGGAAGAGTTTATGTTGAATTTCTGAGAAGTTTCCTTACTGGATTTTTAATACCTACTTTAGTAGGTAAAATGTTCCCTTCAGTGAAATACACAGTAAATCAAGAAAGATTGGTTCAACTGCTCGAGTTTGCTACAAGCACAGTAATCAAAGAAATAAGGAGGTAATATTTCTGGTACGAACAGTAATATCTCTTTTGAACCAGGACTACAATGCATTGTGGTATTCTTGCTTTTCAGTATTTTAAACACATTGCTGCCTCACTAGTGGGCTTTCTTCCAAGAACGAATTTCCAGAGTTGAATATGATGGGGAAAATAGCATCTCTTACAATGTCGTTTTTGGTTTTGAATGTAGTCTTTTTGGCCAAAGGGTCTTCTTACTGCCCTGCATTTTATATACTGTGTGACATTTGATTCTGGTCATAACATTGAAGAGAAGTAACTCCTATTTCCTAGGACTGTATCATCTTTGTTTTGCATTGAGACTTTTTCTTCAACCTGAAGTATTTCATACATGTGCACAGTAATGATAAGTGTTATTATTTTTAGGTGCTGAGATAAGTCACTGCTACCAGTGTCTGTGTCAAACCTACCTGAGTTATATTTTATTTTTTAAAAACTGGAATGAAAATCTCCAGTATTTAACATTAATAAAGAGAGCATATAAAAACGTAGCATATATAGCTGTCTGGGAAAAGATGGTGCTAATGGATCACAATTACTACAATTCCAGTAGCTGACTAGCCCAGGGTCAATTTCCAGAGGAAGTGTGAGCACTGGAAGCTTAACAAAGGGAAAACAATATTAGAAAGTATTGATGGAAGAATGCTGTGGCCTGTTCAGAAGGCTGGAATCACTTAGCATCCTTTTAATAAGCTCACATGCTAAGGTAAATAATTGGGGCTTATTCTGAAAAAAAATTCAGTGGATTTAACCTGATATTGATCTCTAACTCTTAGGAAAAAAAAATTGATTTCTGTAATCAACAGCAAATTGATCTCATGGAGAAATTATGTCCATTTTTTTTGTTGACAAATTATGTAATGAAACATTAGTTCATTAAAGAGATGGGATGGTAAAATCCTATGTACCCTCTCTGAGAGACATGATAATTTCTCCAACCTCCTCCTTTAAGAGGTGGAGAAGGTGGTAACACTCCTTCTGAGACTGTAAACTAAAATAAAACAGTGCTTGATAACTAAGGCAAAAAGTGTCACTAACTCTACTATGGAAATATTCTGCTCTCGTCCACATTCACCTAGTGAAAATAAAGATCATCTTTGAATTTATCTTTTGAATACTGCAGACTCACTTTTGAAACGGCATACATGATAAATTACAAATTTTTAGCCTAGAAAATCTTACTGTCTTGCTCTTCCACTTAAAAGCTTGAAGGTTATTTTAATAGCTTAAATTACACTAACTTAAATATTCCGAAAGTTCGAATTAATTTTTCCTACATCCCCTGGAGGTCTGAAGACAATCCTTAGGTCAGTTTCACTACAAGAAATAATATTTGATTACCATTAAATGTCACACCAGCCACGGTGCACTAATATAGGAAATACTGTGCTACATAACACTCCTGAGGAGATAATGTGGGAAGAGTCATGAAGTGCTGCTCTGCACCTGATGAAGGAGCTCAACAGTGAAACGAAATAGTTCCATGCAAACTGTGCAACTTAGGTGCTGGAGTGCAATGGATAGAGTTGCTAGATGCAGAAATTGAGGTACTAAAAGCCTAAAGATACTAAATATTGTCAGTCATTTTGTAACTGTGCTGCATGGTAATGGCTAAATAGAGTTACAACTGAGTTTCCGTTTTTTTTTTTTTTTTTTTTTTTTTTTTTTTTTTTTTTTTTTTTTTGGCGTTGGTTATCTAATTAGGAAGGACAGTGTTTTCTAAATCAGAAGGGACTGAATACTCAGTGTGAGATTTAGGAAAATCAGTTTATACCTGAACTTGCTGCAGTCTCAGTCGCTTCATTCAAAATTCGCCACTGATCAGTTCTCTTTGCATGCTCTTGCAATTTGGTGTCTGGACTTAGCTTGGCTAAGTTCATGTTGTTGCAAAAATGTCACTTAGAGTATTTTATTTAATTTTACTATGGTTTGTATAAAACAATATAAATATTCAGAAAACAAAAATTGCAAATAAAACCTTCTTAGCATCGGTCTTGTGGGAGTCACAAAGAGGAGCTTTATGGGAATTGGCATAAAATAAGAGATGGGGTAAATATTTGCCATGAACAACCTTCGACTTATGTGTAATGTAATAGAAATGTATTTAATTAAAAATTATTAATTCCTATAAATGAGAGAAAATAATTGAAAATATATGAGCAATAAATATTTGGGTTGCTTCAAAGTATGTAAAAAAAGAATTTTCTAAACAGGTTTCTCCTTCTGGATTCCTTTTTAAAAACAGACCTTGGAAATTGTGTTTATTGTCTGTGCAAAATGTACAGTATCTAAAATTTGATAATTGAAAAAAGTGCTTCAGCTTTATGGAAAGTTCCTGAAAGATTCTGGAATTCATTATTTTTTTTTAATGAGGGGAGTCTCTATTTGTGGTACCCCAACTTACGTTAATTTACAATGAGTGAGATGAGCAGAGAAGACTGTCCCTGGTGAACACCTCTGTGAATTTTTAGTGCCATAATCACTTGCTGAGCTGTGCAAATAGACATCCTTTACCTATATTTTATAAGGCTATTTTTACCTAGGGTCTTAGCAGGTGTTAGTATAGCTAATGCTGCTCTTACATTTGATTTCAGTGGATTTTCAGAAAGTTTAAGCACTTTGTTATACAAAATCCCATTCCTTCCCTCAAATTACCTTAATTCATTGCCTTCTTGCTATGATAGTTTAATTGAGTGTAGGGTATAAAGCTAATTTACTTCTCTTTTTCCATCCTAATAGTTCTCATTTTCTTTATTGAAATAGTAATTACTGCCTTTAGATACAATAACTGGGAAATTACTTTTTCTAATAACTTAGGTTATCATATCATCGTCATAGTAAAAATCATTGATGCACCAAAAAGAGTTTTGTGACTTCAAATTAGTTTAAAGTAGCTGATATTGCTATAAAAAGTTATATTTGTATGGTCATCATTTAACCTTTCTTCAACAGACTTTAGTGTTCTGTGCAGGAAATCAAAGACTGGGGAAATAAAAGTTTACTTTTCTGTATTTCACATGCTGTTTTTAGGTGTTAAGGAATAAATCCAATTATTTTAGAAAAAATTTGCTGTTTTCACAGAATTTACCCTTCTATCAAATATCTCTGAGTGGTACAAGTTAAAGAAACAAAGACTTAGTGATCTGAAGCAGATCCCTTCTGCAATTACATAAGCACATGCCGTAAAAGAAGGTTTGGGTGTTAAAAAAAGAGCAATGCAGTGTTGATAATGGCTTAAGGTGATTATGTGAGGTCTGTGTTAACTACTTTAAAAAATGAGAAAACTGACACTTTAAAAATGCGTATCAGAAGAATTACCACATAAGCACTTAAACACTGGATATGTGAGCAATTAAAGCTGACGCAAGGAGTTTTTGATAGCTCATCTTCTGCAAATCGAGGGCACAATAAGTGGTATAGAAAATAAAATTGTGGCTTCTAGTGTGTATTAAACATACAACTGAATTTTGCACTTGTGCTTGCTTAATTAACTAATTCAGTGTAATTCATTTTTATTAACATGTTCATCAGATAAAATAAGCTATAAATGGGATTGTTTGCCTCCCTTCTGTTCTGTTGTCAATAAATATTTGGCATGTAATAATTAAATGTTGTCCCTTAGAGGTCAGGGTAAGAGGGGAGTCATTACACAGCCAAGTGGGACAGGTAGAGTGGGACAGGCTCCGTGTGCCACATCTGAGGGACTTTCTAGCAGTGTACAAAACTAGGCGACGATGAAGTTCTCTAAATAATATAGAAAAAATTGTATCATCAATTTATAGGACTTGTTACCTGATCCAGTATCGAGTCTTTCCATGTTATCACTGGGCCAGAGTCCAAAAGATTTGAGTTTTGAGATCTGTGTGGGATAATAGGCAAGAGTACATTCCTACACCTGGCATATCCTGTGGATGCTCTTCTCTGGAATGTCAGCCATGAATGTTCACAGGAAAGCTGTGCCATGTGGTACCATTTCATCTCATAATTATAGAGAATTAGCAACCGTTATTAATGGTTATTCCTCTTACTTGGCAGAGCAAGGTACCTGACTGATAGTTAGGCACTACTTTAATAATAGCTGTAATTAATAACAGGAATTGCAATGTCCCAACAGAGAGCTGGAATATGTTCAGATTCTCATTATTGAAATTATTCATAATGTAAAATTAACCAAAAAAACCCCAAAAAACCCCCAAAGAACAACAATAATGACAACAAAACCAACCTAAAACTCCCCCTGAATTTTCAGGGTGGTGAAAGAAGTCACCTTTTTTTTTTTTTTTCCCCTCCTAAGATTAGATTAGTTTCAGTTCCTAATATTACTTTTGAGGTCACTGTGCCGTGGTTGTGAGTCTCTGTGCATCTCCAGTTTAACATTTATATCTCTAGGAGCTGCTGTCTCAGTTCCTTTTCCAGAGTGAGAACAGTTTAACAGCCCCACTGGACATGTTGAGGCAGAAATTTCCAAACAACACATGATATACTTGTTGTCTGAATTGTTGCAGTTCTGGTACACGAGACTGTCCTTCACCCTGTGCCCAGCCTCAGTTCCCATGACAATATCAGCCACTATTTCAGTGTTGGTTTGATCTCGTGTCCTTTCCTGCCATTCATAATGTGAGACCCAGCACGAGATGCATTTGCTTTAAAACCTGGGCTGAGTGCTGGACGTGCTCTGTGTCCCCTCTGTAGCCACAGATTGGCTCCTTGTGCGATCTCTTGCACAGAAAACCTCGTGCCAGGTGCAATGGGAACAGGGGCCATGGATCCTGCTGCTCTGAGCTCGAATCCTACAGTCTCTGTCACCCGATGGCCACAAACGTGAAGGATCCTCCCTGCCAGGAATGAGAGGTCAGAGCCTCCAGCTGTGTCTCTAATGCTCAGTGCCTTGTCTCTTTTACTGACCAGAAGACCAAGTTTGCCTGAGATAGGACAGCACAGTGGGTCCAAGCCTGTGTCACAATATTGATATAAAATGGCTGTGTTTTCTCCCAGAAGTTGGTATATTTTAGTGGCAAGGGACTTGTCTATCTAAAACATACTAGAATGGAAGATATTAATGCTCCATGGGCTTTTATAAACCATGAATTACTTGGGATGTTCCTTTGTACCAGGCACCCAAAATTAGACTGTGTTAGGATTAATATAACTGCACAAAAGATTACAGAGAGGTTTTATTGTCACACAGCCGCCTAAGACCTAACTTTTTTCTGTATTTTGGTGTCTTACAAAACAACAAAAGAACATAAAATCGCAATATATACCATCTTTTTTTTTACCATTTCTTCTCTTTGGAGACATAAATTCAATATTATGATCTATAATTGCAGTATAGTTTCTCAGGACTTAAACTGATCACAATCAATGATTTGCACAGAATGGTGTACTGTTATCCATTGCAATTGTGTGATACAATTTTAAATATTACAGTATACATGGAATTGTTTGTTCTCATATTTCTGTATTTTTGCTCTTAAATTCTGGCCTCTCTATTCTTTCTACCATTTCCAGCAGCAGTGCACACATCAGTACTAGAAAAGAAATTGTGATGTCACCATGTGCTTCCCAGGAGCTTTGGCTTAGTTATTGCTGGAAGTGTATTTCTCTTCTATTGTGCAAGGTCAATCTCTCTTCTTTTAGTGGTAAAAGGCACCAAATGCTCTGTGCTGCTTTTTGCCTAGCATATTGGCTAGAAAATATGACACATCTCAGCTCAGAGATTTCCCTGTAATAAATTATATGTTTTCAGCACTTCCTAAGCGGAGATAGCAATATCTTTGAATCAAAGGCACTGCAAATAGAGAGGTCTTTCCCTGAACACATACACATCAAAAATTTAAAATGGAATGGGAAAAGACAGTAAAGAGACTCCCATCTGAAACATTTTGCGAGAAGCACGGTTTACTTCTCTAAAAAACATTGCACTGTGTATCAGAGAGACAACGTAAAGCTTGTGTTGTAATGACTTGAAATAGTAAAATATCACCAGGGTGATTTATCCATGGCATAACTCTCTTGACTTCAAATAGCCTTATGTATTTTGCACCAAAGCTCCAATTTGCCAGAAGGAGAAGAGTGCATCTGGTGACAGTTATTTTATTCCAGTACAGTGCTGACTTCAAGATGTAAATAATAATGGCCGGGATGAAAGAAAGAAGCTTTGGTTCTGTTCATTTTAAATAGCAGCAAAACAGCTGACTGCATGCACAATGTAGTTCCTGCTATGAGATTGAGCCAGTAAGAACATTCGTGACTTTATTAGGCACCTTTAATAAAAAGCAAACAAAGCTGTCTGGGGTCTCCACGTTGTCCCAGAGGTGCTTCAGCAGAGCTGGTGTGTCAGAACCCTCCTCAGGTCTGCGTGGACAGAGTTTTCAGTCTCTTGAGGCCTGGACAAGGCTCCCTGGGGAGCTGCAGAAATAAAAAACTTAAAACTCTTCCTCATTCATTTGAATGTGTGTTGGATTAGCTCTTAGGAGCTCAGTAAGGACTTTTTTCCCGTGTTAATGTATTGCAAAATCCATGCTCTGTAGGGCATAGTTTTGCAATTGTCAGATTTTAACCAGCATTATTACTGTCTTAGGAGGATGTAGGAAAATAAATCAGCAACCCATGCTTACTTCTGAGTGTATTGATGATCTGGTGATGTACAGCTGCTTTGAAATAAAAACTCTGATTTCTTGTCAGACTTTTACTGCTGTCTACCTGAATGTACATGTGTGATTTGACAGATCTCTCTACTTTTAGATTTGGTGGCCTGATCTGTTTTTAGATTTCTGATGGGATTTCTGATGATGAGAGCTGTTACAGTGTTGCTTTATCAGTATTCTTAATAACTCATAATTGTTCTAGACATGCCAATCCAGCTCCATCCTCTGTTGTGCTAAGCAGGAAGCAGACTCTGACCAGCATTTCTAACCAGCTAAGGGAGCTTTTGAGGTTGCCTTACATTTTGAAAAAAGCACAGGGCCAGAGAGACCATAACAGGGATCTTAACACTGCAGTCTGATGTACACCTGGAAATGTGATTTCCTGGGTAGTGTCTGCATATTTCATTCAGCTCCTCAGCAAGCACATCTGCCTTGGAAGTCAGTCCTGCTTTGAGCAGCAGGTTGGACTAGATGACCTCTGGAGGTTCCATCCAATCTAAATTATCCTGTGATTTTGTGATCTCAGATTTAAAGAGTGGTTACGTTAGATTATTTAACTCATTCAGTCAGCAGCCTGGCCTGAGTTGCTGGAGTATTCTATGTAGTTAGTACTGTTAACAGCTTGGGATGCACACCGGAAGAGTGGAAATAATTGATTTGATGCTTCTGTCATAAAGGTTCCCAGTGTTTCCTGCATGTTCTACCTAAGCAAGAAGGTTTTAAGTGTTCAAAAATGGTAAATTCCTGAATATTACTTTAAATATTTAGCTTGAAAATCTGATGGTATTAAATGCTACTAGTACACCCTTTCAAAGGCCAAGGCACCACTCAGTGTTTAGCAGAGTGTGTCTTTGAAGCTGCCAGCCTAAACATTTGAGCTGTGGTGGAGCCTCCTTTGCCTCTGAAGTACAAAAGAGGATGACAAGAAATAAGGGCAAATCAATCTCAGTCATGGGCTAAGTGGAAAGTCTGGAGCAAGAAATCCTGCCCTGCGATTTGGCTGCAAAACACACAGATAACTGTTTCACCTGCTGTGGCTCTACAGACAGGAAAGAGATGATAAAGCTTGCATGTTATATCATCAAACACAATATTCTTTATGGTTCTATTCCTGGCTTTTCTTTCCCCCACAGGGAAGGTGAGGGCATGAACTCAAACCACTTGGCAAGTGTACAAACTGACCTTTAATCACCGAAGATAATGGGATATGAAATCTACATTTGTACTAGGATTGTTGCACTGGCAGGAAAAAAGGAATATCTTTGTAGCTTATGTCTTTTCTGAATTAAAATTTTATAAGCAGCTTTAATGCTACTACTGTGTCAAAGATGAAGGAATGGGGTTTAATGTTAATGAAAAGCTGGACTTTAAGTGTTCCCCAGATAACTCATCTGAGAATTTTAACTGTATTAAAAATCAAAGTAGTTTTAGGTGAATTTACTATTGAATCTCACTGTTTCCTTCAATTCTAAATTTTAAAGAAAAGATCTTACTCAAAAAATTTTCCATGTTTGCCGCAGTCAAAATGGACTTGGACTACGTGCTACTGCTGTGGATTTCCCTCCCACAGTGTACTGCAGCCACTGCTTTACTTTGGTCTCCTAATTGTTTTGCAAAACATTTTTTTGTTGTGACATGCAAGAAGTGTGTTTAATGGCAAAGGCTAGGGTGAGCCTGAGCTTGGTCTAGTTGGTACTATTCATTTATTGAGTTACAAAATAAAAACTGTAAATTATAGGAAATAATTGGAGTGATCAAAGGCTTACTGTGATGCCTGTTCCAGCAGTGGGAATCTTCCTGGTGGTATCTCTGTTTTTGATCAGGCTCCTCACTTGCATTTGTATTGTCTTTACAGTTGATAGACTCTCTTGTCATGGCATGTTTAATATTAGATCTGTAAACTCTTATGGTGAAGGTGACGATGTCATTCTTTGCTTCTACTGTAGCAAATAGGATTTTTCCTCAGTCTTGACTAACAAATTTAGGTCCTACAGGGATAAAAATAATCATAATAATTCAATTAACATGATTTTATACTTTCGAGTGTGCTTGTTCACATATCTGCTACAAGTACTTCAAACTTCTTTCTGTATCTTGTTCAGACTTGTACGAGGCAAATGCAATTGTGTGTTGAAACAGGAGGCTGATTCCATGAACTTGTGTGCATCCTTGGAAACACTTGTGTCATTCAGCTTCATCCCACTAAATATATCAGAACTTGTTGACAGGGATTCAATAAGTGGTATCTGAAATTAAGCCATGTAACCTTAGCAAAGTAAGTCTTTAGCAAAGTCTTTAGTCTAAGTAAGTCTTAGCAAAGATTTAACGAGGGTTGGAGTTGTACATTTTCCAATTTGGGTACAAATGTTGTCGTGGGAATGGATTAATGTCCTGCCATTTTCTGTCCTTGTTACAATCTTTTTATTTTTTTTTCCCAAAGAATGTCATATCAGAATTTTAATGTCTTGTATAATCTGTGAATTATATCATTGTGCTCTACTGCTTTGACCTTTTCTACATACTCTAATTTGATAGAGTAGCCATTCCACTGCTCTCTTTTTTAACTGCTTTATTATCCCGTAGGGAATGTGTAGTCTGGGCAGACATTCAGAATGCACTTCACTCTCATTTTGACGTCGACTGTCTGCCTTTTCATTGCTTTACAGGGCTGTTACTCAGGCTTCATATTCATTAATTGGTACCTAAAAGGGAAGTAGGCTTATCAAGGAATATTGTAAAGAGAGGAGCTTGGAAGGAACGATGTGTACCAGAATACTGAAAAGTCAAAGAAGTATTGCACATTTCTTAAAGTAGTATAAGTATATGTGTTCCCAGATGGCACAGAATTAATTTGTACTGTGACAGAGGTGATGTCAAAGTGGAAAAAGAAATAATTTTCACCAGTTCTCATTATGATCTGGAGATAGCACACTTGTGGCCTTAGTGCCATAATGACAATAGCAGAAGCTGTGATGGATGGAGACAGCACCAGACACCGCATTTTGGAAGGATACAGGAATAATGTTCCAATGTCATCAATGCCACATCTGTGGTTGAATGAGACCAAAGTATTAAAACTGTAAGAACAAGTATTTAATTTCACAGTTTTCTCTTGAAGGTTCAAAAGGTGAGAAAATAATTTCACTTTCTCTGATGCAGTTACAGTGTTTTGCCAGTCTGCTGTGCAAATGGTTGTTCTTTGGCATGTGTCAAAAGTGCTTTAGGTGTAATTTGTCCTCCTACTTTGTCAAACTTACTCTCACGTATTTACTGAGGAAGGGTTTCCTGAGCTCTTTTACTTAGTGTACTCTTTGAAACTGAATAAAATAATAGAACTCACTATGGCTGAAATGTGGTTTAAAAAGGAGAATCAGTTATGGCTAAGAGAGATTTGTATAACACAGAGAGATTTGAAGCACAAGTTTTTTAAAATGTACTTTTAAATATTTATCAGCGAAGTTTCCTCTCACTGTGTGCCTCTCACATAAAACTCATGAAACTTGAAACAAGTTTTAAGTCATAAGAAAAAGTATGTGTATATACTATTGAAGTTTAGGGCAGATATTTCAAAATTTGGAAATGCATTTCTGACTCTTCACCCTGCTTTGCAACAGCAAATATTTTTAATAGGAACAAAAGTATTCATAATACACAAAATAATCCCTGTGTTTCCATGTTTCCATTGGGTTGGTGGTTACAGACACAGAAAGTTTGAAAAAGTGAAAACCTCTACTGGATGGATGCATAAAAATGTTCCCTGCAGTCAGTGTGACTCTTTCCATTGATTTCGCTGGGAGTTTTGTTCAGCAGAGCCCAAATCAGGGAGAGGGAAGGCTTGGTTTATTTCTTGTAGAAAACAAAAAAATATATGCCGTGACTAAGAACATGTCTTACATCCTTCTTTCATCATTTTGTCTTTCATTCACTTCCTAGTATTTATGTAAAAAAATCCAAAAAACCAAATGATTTTTAGGAGCTTCTTTGTCTGAATTCAGTTTATTATTTTTTTAATGTATTCCCTCCCTTTATTGCTATTCATTTTCCTCATCTTTTGTACATTTGCTAACCAATCAGTGTCTCTCTCCAAACTTCCCTAGAAGATTGTCTTTCACTATAATGTGCTATAATCACTCATCTTGGTGACACACTGCAGAAGGCACAATAGCTCCAAAAACACACAGACAATTGGTGCTTATTTTCAGCCAATTTTCATTTATGTGATTTTTCTTTTATTTTTCCTCTTCTTTAAAATGCCCGTGAGTAACTGCTTGACTCTTTCAAGGTCTGTCTGATGTGACTCTGCCTTAGGAAGATGACTCATTGTTCTGACCTTCAGTTCTCTCTCCTCATTTTGATCAGGCAACTTTCCATTTTGTAAAACAGAAAGCTGTTTTCACTTGCAAAATCATTTTATTGTGCCAGTCAAATTGCGCAAGTCGTAGCAGGATGAATCTCTCTGATTTCCCATGAAGGCTAAGGGTGCGTTTAAAGAATCCTGCTTTGTGTTCTTGTGTATTGCGTTTTTCTCGTTTGTTTTTGAGAACCAGCTCAAAACATTTGCAACACAAATCCTCTCTTTGTTTGTTTTGGTTTTGTGTTTTTTCATTAACTAGTTGAGTAATTTTGGTGCAGATGGCTCTTAGAGAGTCCTCACTAGGCACAAGCATTTCCCTTCGGTAAGAATCAGGTGTTCTGGCAAGTAGACATGCAAGGTTTTCTTGATGTAAAATTAAGGAAAAATTCATTTAATATTTTAAAAATGGTCCTTTTCTTTGATGGAGTCTACTAGAAAGCACACAGAGAATTCTCTAAAATTGCTAATGTTAAATGTATGTGTTATTGCATTGAAATTCTAGCAGTTAAAGGAAGAAAAGTATTTTTTGTAATAAACTTATGAATTTGGAGGAAACCCATTCCTCCTCATAGTTTTATTTCAAGAAAAGTTTCTTAGAGACTTCTGTGCTTCCTAATGTTTTTATTTCCCAAAGGCATTAGAAAAACATATTTAAGTCTCCATTGCTATTTTAAACTTTACAGAAATAAAGAACCAGGGTTACTTTACTCTGATCCTTTTAAGCTTTCCATAATTATGGGTTTACCACTCTCCCATTAAAAGGCACCTGAATTATAAAATTTTTATAGTGACTGCCATTGCCAGTACACTGTGGGTGTTTTTAAGTGCTAACAAGTTTTGTATTGTCTTATCAAAGTCATATCTTTGTCAGTGCACATAAATAAATGTACCTGACTTCATTTTTGATCATCTTTATCTAGGAAACACCTGAATTATGCTGAATTATTTGGGCAGACTTCAGGTATTTTTCTATATGGGGAACAAATGAAAAAGAGTAAAAACATCTAATTTGCAGGAGCCAATACTCTGGCCTGTGATGGGAGTCCAAGCCAGAATAACAGGAATTTCAAGTCAGTTCTATTTGAGGATTTTTGTAAGACTTTAGTTTTGAGCAGTGTCCATGTAAAGGTGTATCAGTTGCACATTTTTTGTGGCGAGGGGAAAGCAAAGTATTGATTGGGTGATGTTCAGACGACAGAAATCAGAGCTGATTCCAGGTGAGGTGTAATGAGGAATTAAGTTTCTCCTCAGAGAGGATTCCATTAACTGTGTGTTGAGCCAGTGTCACCTCTGTGTGCACACACCGTTTCCTGTGGGTTGTCTCAGCCTGGCCAGGGCCAGGGCTTCTCATGGAGAGCTATTTCCCATGGGAGGGACCTCTCGTCTTCTCTCTCCTCTCATCTTCTCTCTCGTCTTCTCGCTCGTCTTCTCTCTCCTCTTCTCTCTCATCTTCTCTCTCCTCTCCTCTCCTCTCCTCTCCTCTCCTCTCCTCTCCTCTCCTCTCCTCTCCTCTCCTCTCCTCTCCTCTCCTCTCCTCTCCTCTCCTCTCCTCTCCTCTCCTCTCCTCTCCTCTCCTCTCCTCTCCTCTCCTCTCCTCTCCTCTCCTCTCCTCTCCTCTCCTCTCCTCTCCTCTCCTCTCCTCTCCTCTCCTCTCCTCTCCTCTCCTCTCCTCTCCTCTCCTCTCCTCTCCTCTCTCCTCTCTCCTCTTCTCTGTCCTCTCTTCTCTCTCCTCTCCTCTCTCCTCTCCTCCCCTCTCTACTTCTCTCCTCTTTTGAACAGGAGTGCTAAGTTCTTTAACTAGGGTGTAATTCTGAAGAGAGACAAATGTAATTAGCAAATTTTATTTTATTAAGTCATCATTACTGGGTTTTTTGATTGTTTACAAAATCTCCAATACTGACTTGTTTTTATGTTATTTCCTTTCTTTGCCTTCCTTATTGGGAGCTATTTATAGTGGATTTTATTAGCTGTATGATAGGTAATAAATACAAATGCAGATACCATTGTCATGGACACAGTATTCCAGTATTTCAAGTTTATGAAGCTAGTTTAAACTGGCTTTTTTTTTTGTTTTTATACTTATATTGCCCTAATTTATAGTTCTCGTGGGACCTATGTAACAGGCGCCTAGAATGATGAAACTGTAAAGCATTTTCAGATAATTCTCATAAGCTTAGTTTTATTGCTGGTCCATCTTCCTGATGGAAACAACACCTCTGTTATTTGAGTGCAGTTTGTAATTTCTAAAGTTTGTGGGAAAACTCTGGAATATTATAAGAAACAGAAAATATATCAGTTATTCTGTGCACGTACTTTCTCAAACTGAAGGCCCAAGTTTTCATCCCAGAACAAAATCAGAATGATACTTAATGAAGGAGGAATTAAGTTACAAAGAAATACAAAGTCACTAGCATAATAAATAAAACTTCAAATAATTTATTAGAGGTATGTCTGAAATTGGGCTAAAGGTGTCTCTTGCTAAGATTTTAGAATAATATGTTATTTGTATAGAAAAATTCCGTAACAAGAGGGTTCTCTGTCCTTTGTGCCTCTTTAGTGTTGATTGTTTTAATTCTCATTGTCTTTGCGTATTTGGATTCTTTAACTTTTTAAAAAGCAGCTGTGTGAGAAACTCCTTTTAGATACCTTTCTAATTTAAAAACATTGCTGTCTTATGCTTTAATAACTGTTGGCGGTAATTTATTTGTTATTTGCATATAGACCCTCTGGATTTGGTAGTTTATGAATGTTTTAAAAGTTAAATGGGTCAATTTTATCTTTTTCTTTCATAATTTTAATTAGGTGATGCAAACTCCCTTCCGTCTATGGACCATAATCTTCCCACACGCTGGGTTTTCTTCTGTTTTCTCAGTTCAGGAGTATAAATCCAGATGCTACCATACACCATATAATTAAAACCTGACTTAATGATCATTGCCTTTCAGACCCAGATGACAGGACATTAAGAGAAGATGAATCATCTCTTTACTTCCAAGTCCTTCCTTCCCCTTCAAACCCTTCAGCTGATGACACTGTTTGAATAACAGTTTCCACCTCCCAAAGGAGATTGTAGCTCCGCTGTTTTCTCTGCCAGTACTGTCCCTGTATCTGTATCCTTGACCAGTTATGTGCCAGGGAAAGCATCAGCCGTGCGGCCACTCTTCCCTTTTCTGGTTTTCCCACTGATGGGAATTGCTAGACTGTTCAACTGTTTTGACCTGGCACAAAATACTGTGTTTAGTGCTTACCCCTTTTGAGCTCTGAAGAAGAACATTTTTATATTCCTGCAATGGATTTTCCTGGTTGTCTCTAAACTCTTCAGTCTCCACAGTATCCCTGGCATGGTTTTCTAAGGAGCTAAAATGCGTGTGGTTGCACTCTGTGTCCTGTACTCTCAAAGCTTCTACAGCTGTCAGCTCATTCTGTCCAGATTTGACAGAAGTCTTGATGACATTTAATCCCTGTCACATGAATCCCAACCTGGGTCAACATCCAAATGCTCAGGCTACACCATGGCAGGGCAGTCAGAAAGTCAGCAGCATCTCCTCTTGGAGACTGTGTGATCCTTGCAGCAAAATTAGATTTCCTACCGGAGTTTCTGACTGAACTAATAGTTATCCTGAGCTGAATCTGTACCTCTCCCCAAAGATACCGCCTCCTGAGAAACTGTAAGGATAAGATTTATAGGACTATGTCTTGCCGTTCTTTTGCCCAAATTATCTCAGGGAAGGGCGTTTCATTGGGATTTAGTTATAGTGAAACAGTCTTGGGTAGAACTCCTGGTGCCTGGGTATCTCATTAGGGGATTCTCACCTGTCACAGTATATTTGCTTTCAATGTTTCTTTCTGGAATGGAAGACCATCTTTGATTGATTTTGGTAGGAGCAAGGCTTCAATCTGAAAGTAATGTAAGAAAAGTGTTTGTAAAGGTAAAGAAATACTTGGAAAATCTTGGGATGATTTTACATCCTATTTCATGACAGCCTGCATGAAAACTGCTTATCTGACAACCAGATTATTTTTCCTAATGGGCAAAAATCCCCATAAAAATCCAAAAACCTGTGCTAAGTGGATGAATTGTCATATTGAGGTTTCTGTGCAAAGGTTTTCACCTAGAACCTTAGGAACTCCCACAAAATATTGGGTACAGAGCTCTCACATTTTTCTAGTAAATTGCTGTCTACTATCAGATTTTTTTAAATGAATATATATTTTTCATTCTTCCTGCTGTGAAACTAACCCTACTTGAAACCTATAGGAAAGGAGGGGAATTGTAACAGATGGCAGATAATTGTGAAGATAATAAAGTCCCTTTGATTTCTCCTGGATTATGTAGCCATCTCTATGATTAGATGTGTTCAATTTGGATTTAGGAAACTCTTTGTGCTTTGTTAAGTAATTGCTTGATCGCAGCCCAGAGATGTAACTTTTAATGTTTCCTTTGGTGCAATTACAGTTGAAATGGAGGTCACTTGGTTTACATGAAAGCTGAGAGGTAAAAAACCCCTACAGTTAGAGACAGTAATTACTCTAAACTGCTAATTTCCTGCAAGAATGTTGGAAGTTACCCTGAGTATGCAAAAAAACCATTTAAAAATGTTTGCATCTAATGCATCACCATTTTCCTGCTCTCAGTACTGACCCATAACAGATGTCAGCTGTGGTTGCACAGATATTTGTCAGACTAATGTTGCTGCTGGGCCTGTGATGAATTTTTTGTCTGGTAACATTTATAGAAAAAAATAATCAATGAATACTTTTGTTTTGCACCTGATGACTTCATAATTTCGGAGGTTCCAAGCAGCCATGTTGGTTGTTGATCTTAAACTGTTTTCATTCAAAAGAAGCTTAAAAATAGCTAAAATACAATAATTCATTTGGTTTGGGTTCAAATTATGCACGTTTGCCAAGGCAAGAAAGAGAACCATTGCAAAGGGAGAAACTCCAGCTTCCAGTGAAGTTTAGCTGTCGAGTTACCTCTGCCCTTTGCCGAAAGGTATTCGAAAAAGAAGGATGTCTCTCTGGGGAGTGTCTGTACCTTAAGGCACTGTCCTAACACCAGGAGATCTGGGTGCAGTGTGTAACTTTGGGAAGGTTTGGGGATAGTGTAACATGCTCCAGATGACAGTGGGTGTAACACATGTTAGATCACAGTCTGACTTTATCTATCAACCTTTTTACCTTTTTCAGGAGTGCAGAATTTCCTAAATAGCACTATTTGTAGAATGCCTAATGTTTGAAGAGTGCCTTCCCCAATGGGTTAATATCTACATTAACATGTGCAACGTAATAAAAGTAGGAACATAAGTCAAATAGCAAACCATTAGAAGATATGACTTGTATGGATGAAACAATTTCCTCCTGTGTAATTGAAATTCAGGCTCTATAAACTCAGTAGCAATGCGCCCTATTTGCAGAGCTGTAGTATCGCCATTATTGCCATTCTGATAATTTGAATTAATCATATGTTTCCTTACTTGCAGTTTAGTTCTTGCTCAGGCTCTTAAAGGCCTTTTTCTTCTCTGAGCAAGGACACTGGAGAGCAGTTTGGATGGAAAACCAGGAATTCTCTTGGAGTGGGATGCAATTGATTTTCTTGGACATTTACTTCAGTTCCTTTTGACAATCCTTTTAGGCTTTTGCTTGTCTGCCATGAGTTTGATGTAAGGGAAAGAATCCTTTCTATTAGGTATAATTAATTGCTGCCTGGGGGAGTTACATTGAAAAAATCCTGTCTTTTCCTCCCATGATGTGCATCTAAAAAGGAAGTGGTTGTAATTTGAGGGAATGGAGACCACCATTTGCTTAGTGGCTGTTCTGTTTGGGCCACAGAAATATCTCATGGATATTTGGATAGCTACGAGTGTTGCAATTTATCAGAAAAATAAACCAGGAGGGATGTCAGGGGCTTACTCTTAACGTTGCTTTTATTTCATGTGAAATCTGATGGAGGAGCTGAGTGTAAATAATCAAATTCTAATAATGCCAAACACCTCCTTCTGTAAAAATCACACAGCACTGAGCTCACATCTGGTAGCAATGACTCTTATAAGAAATGTACTTTATGGGCTGAGACCTTCACTATTGGCTGTGAGGGCAGAAATTAGTAATTTGTAATGCTTTAACTTCTTGCCTGTTGATAAGCAGAGTGCTGGCTATGGAGAACGACATTTTCTGTCCTGTCAAATGGAACCGGGTCCTGTCATGGTTCTGTAGAGGCAGGGACCGTGTCCCCTGTGGATTTACCAGATGAGAAGGGCTCTGAAATTAATTCACAGCACTCTGCTGCAGTCTTTATCCAAACTCCTGCTCTGGTCATACAAGGAGTCATGTTCCTATGTGGATTTATGGGCCCTGTACTCACCTGATCCTCTTTGTCAGAGGTTTGGTTTTCAAGAATCCTTTTGGGAAAATTTGATAAGTAGAAAATACCTGTCCCCCATCCCAAGTTCTATGCATTAAAATCCCATGAGCTGTTTGTGTAAGGAACATTTTGAGTTAAATGTGTTCCCTTTTTTCCCATTTTGAATGTATTTTATTAGGAATCAGTCACAGGAAAGGTGTGCAATGCCATGCACATAATGTGAATGTGTATTTGCCATGATGATGCGCTGTCCTCCCTCCTGAAGTAATGGGTTATTCATGAATTTGGTGCACAACTGAGCATGGATTTTTCATTTTCCTCTAAGTAGCAGTGTTAATTTGCACTGTTTTAAACCCCGGCTTAAATTAACAACATTTGGTGGGAGGGGTGTAACAACAGTTTGAAGATGATGAAATCGACCCTCCTGGGTATTCTGGCTTATTGTGGGGACTTTTAAACTGCCTAATCTCTATTCTGTATTCTTTCTTTTTTTTTCTTTTTTTCTGTTCTAAAGTGAGGGATCCAATAATCACCTCTGTGGAAGAGCTGTGTCTCTCTAATGAGGATTTTCCAACAGTTATTATAGGCTTTTGATACACACTGAATATTTTTGTACGTACTTAAATACCCAAGCATTCACTCATTTTCTTCATTATTTTCACAAGGTGAAAAATCTCCCTCAAAAATACCATCGGTTCTCCCCAAATAAAGTATTATCTATATGAAGAAGCAGTACAGAATAAAACTGCAAAAGGGGCATAATGGCTTTGCAATATGCAGCAACACATCCCTTGATGTCATCAGCCCATGGTTTGTCAAGTGTCCCGAGTTTCACTGGCTCCTTTCTTTCTGATCTCAGTCTTTCAGATACTGTGATAACATCTGAAGGATTTGTTGAAGCGTGTCAGAGCCTCTTCTCCTTTTCATACCTTCCTAAATTTCCTTGGCTCAAATTAAAACAGAACCTGGGAGAGCATTAGAGGCTCAGGAAGAAATACGTTGGATCACTTAAGCCTATTGATTTCCCCTGCTTTAAAAGTAGTTTTGATTTGGGATTTTTTTAAGTTGTTTTGCTATTTTTTGGGGTTTTTTTGGTTTTTTTTTTCAGTCCTTGATATTTTTATTTTCTTATATAATAAAAATTCAAAGCAGAGGAACTCAAAAAATCCCCAGAAGCCTGTATGTCATGTTTGGGACCAGATGTTCACATGAGTTTCAAAGCATTTAATACATTGCTTGCAAACTTTAGTTAAGACAGAATATTGCTTTGATTAAACAGGTTTTCAGACTGCTGCTGTTTGCAGCCCTGCTGGTGATAAATGATGGCAACAGTGTTTGATAAAAATATCAGAGAGCTAATTTATGGATTTCTGCTAGATTCCACTGAGGTAGAGAGGTATTTAGACTTAGTGGGAAAAATATAATCAGGCCTTTGTTTATTCATAAACAGTGGCTTGAAGGTCAGTCCTTGAGAACCTGGTGATACCACTCCTCGAACAACAGCTGCAGTTGAAAATATTATGTATATTTGTAGTAATACAGTAATTATTGTTCAGGAATTATTATTAACATGCATAAAAATCCAGAATATTGTCAGTAAATGCAGATCTTGAACATCACAGGAACTGGAATCCATTTTCCTACGTAGCAAAGAGGGAGGAATTAATTTTTCTTCTGCTGATCCAAATGAATTTTCCTGGTTGTTCATTAAGGCCCCTTCAGACACACTGCATGTCCCCAAAAGGGCTGTCCTCTAGTTGTATAACACTGCACAACCTTTATGTCACTGACACCATAAAGTGATTTAAAAGTGTGCCAGAAGGGCCATTTTATGGTGTAGATGCCCTTACCTGGAAGGGCTGCACTGTTGCTTGTTTGCAGCAGGACTGAGCCACACATCCTCCTGCTCCACTCCCCACGGGCCTGGGACGGTATTTGGTGCAGAACTGGGGGGAAATAGAAATAAATTAGAAAAGTATGGAATATATGGGCATTTTAATCCAAAATTCCCCATCTTTATATCCCTGTTGATCACCTGTAATTATCCAATACAAGTTTATGAGCAATCACATGACAGCACCAGGCAATGCAGGTCAGGATTTTTAAGGCAGCTGCCTAATGAATGTTTGTTTTGTTCCTTTTCTTGCACAGAACTGAAACTACTTGATTTGGTGACCACTGCCAGGTTTTCTCTAGGAAATTCTCTTTATTTCAAATGGTTGATACTAACATTTACAGGTGATGATTTACTTTCAATCATTGATATCTTGGTGAAATTCCACACAGCCGTGGTGAGATGTGGAATCTTGGGTCTCCATAGCTATTGCCCCATAATGAACAAAATGCAAATCCCAAAATCTTGCAGTGTACTGAGCAGTTGCAGAGTGTGCAGAGATCTGTAAAGTGCAGCAACAGTACCAAAGTACATTAAAGATGGTTAATATTAAGTAAGTTTTACATGGTTGCATTGATTAGTTTCATTCACCTAAATCACAGGGAAAAAAAGCCCAAACCAACAGCCATTTTCTGCCTAACTGCAATGAAATAAATATTTATTTCACTTTCATTTAGAATGTCTGAGGTTCAGTCTAGGAAAATATTCTACCAAGAGATCAGTCAAATGCAGACAGGACACCAAGAAAGTAAATTGATATTGGAGAACAGGACAGTAGGAGTTTTACTTTCTCTGGCTCTCTAGGTTTAGAGTTAATCTATAAAATTATAGCTTTCTGCATTAATTAGGCTTCTGTCTAGAGCTGTGTCGTGAAATTTGCAGAGCAATTGAAGTTAATGAGTTTTCTCACAAATGCAGCTGTGTCCTCCTTCACACTGCCATTGATACAGTGCAGCCACAAGCAGGCACTGGGATGAGGGAATTACTCATTTTCTAGTAAATAAATAATGGCAGGTGCTTATATATAAAATATGTGATACGTGTGTACAAATATGTATGTGTATGTATATTTATATGTACACTGCAATGACTATTTAAAAATATATATAGAACAATGTATCTGTGTTTTTAAGCATTTTCCAGTACTAATTTATATATAACTAAATACACCTGCACAGTGAATCAGAGAAAAGAATATTTCATTCATTCAGTAGCTGCACTCCAAGAATAAAGTAATTTTGAAGGTCAATAATGGGATTGTGTAGATCCTGATTTTGCCTTCTGGCCTCTTCACTACTTTCCTCTTGTTAAAACTGCAGAACTTTTGCTAAAATACAAAAACTGCCTTAGCAAAATGTTTCAGAAGAGACCACAATTTGATTGCAACTTTTCCAGCCACTTTTAATAATAGTGAGTGAAATGAATCATGTGAATTTTTTTTCAACACAGGACTCTACATTTTCAAGGAAAAGCATTCATATCACATGATTAGTATTAAAAATACAAGTTATTTCGATAATAAGTGATGTAAAGAACAAGGATCTTACTCAGAATATTGTAAACATTCTAAGAACCATGTGAATTCATTACAATTCTGTTATCTTAGTCTATTCATTGGAAAACAAGTAATAGAAAAAAAATGAAATGAAGTTTAATATGAAACAAAGGAGAGGAAAATTCCTTTAAAAGCTCAGAAAGGGAGATCTGCTGAAATCAAGTGTAATTATAGAACGTGCAATTGAAAGGGAAGTACATAGGTTTAATTATGGAATTAGCTGTGTCTGGTAGTAGTGCACTTTACAATATGTCAGCATATCACAAAAATACCTTGTAGTACTTGCATAAGGGAAAGAATGGCAATTACACTGATTCCAGACTTTGAAAAGAAAAAGGGTTTGGGTTTTTATTTTTTTGTGCTAGGGAGGCTACAAAACGTAGTCAGTTTGGGAAAGCTCAGTTAAATTATAAGACATTTTAAATGTTATAGGTAATGTCTTTTCAAGTTAGTGTTTGCAGCCTAATGCAGATAATAAGATAATGAGGCATTTATGGAGATTATATTTTACAAGTTACAAATGTACTGCTTTTGAGCCAGCAAGACTGCACACAAAACCAGAGGGGTCATTCAGGAAACCATTAGAGATGTTCTTAGTGTAGAAGCAAATAAATTGAACTTTTCCTGGTTTAATGGCTTTTCCATGTGTCCTAAATACTTCTTATGTCCTTTTTAAAATTCTCCCTTCCGTCGTGCACTTGCACTGTGGGTTTAAAGTGCATTCATCTCCTCCAACCCAAAGAATGAAATCTCACATTTTTAAATCCTCCTTAGGTCTTTGTGAAAGGAAAGGTGGGGTTCCTTGCCTTGCCCGGTCAGCTGCAAAGGGGCAGGTGCTTTGCCTTGTGATGCATTTTTAGTTACCCACCAGAAAGTCACTGACTGTCAGAAAACTGAATTTCTTTCAGAAAAACTAAGATGTCAGAGTTAGAAAAGTTTATTAGTAATCTTCCTCAGTAGCCTGGAGAAATAAAATGGATGTAGAGTGTAAAAAGAGATGTAATATATGTTATATAACATGTGTTATGGATATCCAGCACGTATCCTAATGTGCTGGATTCTCCGTTGACTTTTAATCTGGTCACATATGAAGATTATGGAGATAAAGGAGTGTGGCACAGAAGGAAAAATGGAGAAGAGATGAGGCAATTAAGAAAGGAAAGCATCAGAAAAAAATAGAAACAGCATGTTCTGCAGAAAATAGGGATACGTTTGAAGAGGGTGTGAGTAACCATGGGCATCTCTTGTGAGATTGTGAGTGAAGGACTCAGAGCAGAACTGGAGCAGACCCAGTGCAATGTTCTTCTGATCATGTATCAATTAATTAATCATTGCTCTGGGTTGTTTGAAGTACCAACGAAATGCATCATTACGTTGAACCACCTGAATTTTTTACTCTGTAATACATCACTGGTGAGGTAGAACCCTGATGATAAACTAGCATGCAGCCAGGCTTCATTATGTTAAATTAACTAAAACAAGATTCTTTAGCTTGATAAATATATACCGTGAGCCATCTCAGCTGAGGGACTGAGAGACAGAAGATTGGTGAACTCACATGTGTCAGAGTGTAACAGGAGAGCAAACAGCACAATTTGGGGTGGTTTGGATATGAAATATAATCTTAACATGGCTGTGGAAGTAATTGGGTGAACCAGCACTTCAATCATGAAACTTGTCACTCTGTAATTACCTCTTGAGTTCAGCATTATCACGCTGGTCTGTCAAATAAGAAATGTGGAACGGTAACTGAGAATGAATATCTGAAAATGTCAGTATTTCTCATTTTACAGACATGATCATCAAGAAGGGAGAAGGCTCTGAAGGTGCAGCCTCCTGTACTTACAAGAAAACAGATGACAATTTAGTCACAGAGAAAAGAGAAATTTAGTAAATTGCATTCAACCAGAATATAATATATTTACTTCCCTCCCATATAATCTCTGCTGAAAGTGGCTCCATACTCATTCAAACATGATCTGATTGATATGAAAAATAAATCATGTCTGTGTGCCTGTAAGTTTGCTACATTTTAAAATAAGAACAAGAATTCTGCCATTTCTAGCATTAAAACCATAATTCCATCTGTCACCGAGCTAAGAAAATCATGGGTGGTAGTTTAAACAGAAAGAAATTAAAATAGTTGCTGATGGGAGAAAATTCAGAATGTGACAAACAAGAACTTTTAGTCACCTATTTATAGAAAAGTGATTGCTTGTCTAAATATATAAAGCAAAAATTTTCCCATTAAAACATGTTTTAGTAAAATATGTAGTTTTTCACAGGAAAGGTGATTTTAACTTCTATGGGAAATAATGACTTTGTTTTTCACATCAGTTTTTGATGTGAGAAAACAGAAGATGGGTGATTACAATCAGAACAAAATGCAGAGAGTCGCTTGTTTCTATTTCAAAAATATATTGTAAAGAATTGAAATTTGCCATAACGAATGACATTTTCTCTTTTTGTTATTCTGTGGAGTAAGGAAGCATTTTGATCAGCCCTAAACAAATGTAACAATGAAATTTTATTTACGTAACCTGTTGAAGAACCATTTGGAAAATCAGTAGTCAACACACTACTCTATGTGAAAAGCTGAAAAGTGTGGCCTTTTAGCATTTCCTGAATTGTAGGTTACAAACTTAAAAAAAAAAAATTGATACAGTGGTGTTTGGTGTCAAACAACCATACAGGAATTCACTCCTCAGTACAATTTTCTTAGGTGGATTGGAAAATAATCTCTGTTTATTTAAAAATATCTCAGATAGTCTTTTGTGGCATTTAAAGATTTAAAACTTGGTCTGTGTTCTTCATAAAATATTGGACAGCAAGGTAATAGCATCAAAGAAAATGCATCACTTTGAGGCAGTATCTTCATTCTTTCCCTAAATTTAAATTTGAATATTAATACAGTTTGCAGAAAGTAGTTAACTAAAAAAATCAAATCTAATTTAAAAATTCATGGGCTGCATAAGTAAAAGGATTTGTGGAATATAGTTAAACATTCAAACCTAATTAAAAATACCATGCTACATTAAAAATGAGGGCACTGTGTTCACGATAACTTTACTCCTGCAAATAAATTAGTTTTTTCATTAATACTATTTGTTTAATGTTCTCCATTTAGCTAATGAAATGCTGAGAGATAATTTGGGATACATAGTTTTGTGAATTTTTCTTTTAGCCTAATCCTGTGTGAGTTTTCAGTCTTCGACTGATTATTTTTGAGTTGGCTGCGAGGCTTATATTCACAAAAAAGCTGCACAAAAGACCACCTTAATCAACTATGTAAATATATTTAAAATGTAGTTATATTTTAAAAAAATAGTATAGGTCTCACGAATGACTATTGATATTTATTTATTTCTACAGTATTTCTTTATATACAAGCAGATGAAGTTGTCATTCAGAACTGATGAACAAAGTGTGAGTGTGTGTTTTATGTGTATGTAATATGTGTATATATTTAAAAAATGAGTATTTGCCATGTTCTGATGTTCCTCTTACCCCTCAATGAGAACAGAAAGGTTACAGTTGACAGAAATGATCACACTTGAAATCTGGTTCCATGGACACCTGGACAATTAACTCCTTTAAAATCTCTTCTATTCCTTCTACTCCCATTTGTTTTCAGTAGGACCCAGAAACTTCAAGCAGAGATAAATATTTCTTTTTGATTGGCATAGTTAGGATTGATGGTGAAGAAGACCTGTGCCTGGGCACATCCATCTCTTACCCTCATCATCTGCTAATGAAAAAAACCAAAACATTAATTCCATGGTTCAGACCTGAAGAGCTGAATCCAGGCTAAATCTTTGACCAGTCACCATAATATTCCTTTTTTCTCAAGAGGAAGCAGATGCAAAAAGCCCAGTGCAGACAAAAGGCTAGCAAAGTCTGAGCTACCCACATTAAATTAAGGTTGTTAGGCAACAGTTCAAATGTGTAAGCTATTATTTGAACTACCAAGCAAATAAGCATTAGAAACATTAGATAAATTCTGTGTGATGATGAGCTACCCAAGCTGTTGCTTAGGTGGTCAATATTAAGCTGAAAAGGCAGCCAAGGTATAGTTTTGACACTTTTTTACCCTTTTCCCATCAATTATTGTTATTATAAAGTTTTTATAAAATAAAAATAGTTGGCATCCCCAAAGAAAAATCAGGCCACTGTTTAAATAGAACAAACACTGGAAAATCCTATTAAAAAATCCACATTTCTGGTATCACAGAACATATCTAACATGATAAAAATATATTGCTCATGTGCAATAGATTAGTAGCACTAAATAAATCTGTCTAAATATCAACACTTTAAAAACATACAAATCAGAAAATCCCCAGAACAGAACTTTGTAATATTTGGTGTTCTTTAACATCATCCCTCTTCATTTGCTTTGTATGTGAAGAATGAAATGTGAGAAGAGAGAAATGTGGAGGATGTGTGAGGAGCCACAAGGGCTTTGTCTCTGCTGTGATGTCTACACACAGATACAGACAGAGAAAAGAGCCAGTGTGTGCTGGGGAGAAGAGCATTTGAGCTTAAATTGCATCACTGGATTTTTCTTTTCAATGCCATCTTGCCCCTTTACTTAATTTCTTTCTCTTCTCTCTGGAATCTCATCAAGAAACTAATTGAGAGCGTAAAAGAGCATTGGCTTAGAGTACCTTTCATAGAGCTATTTTAATCAATCTTCAGTAGTGTGTATGGATTCATGTAAGACCTTCAATTAACTTGCACATTAACACTGGTTAAGCAATTTTAGATCCTTAACTTATCAGGAATGTTGTATGCAAGGGATTTGAATAGCTGAGCAGAGTTTGTCATCAAACACATTTCATCACTGTGCTCTTATTATGCTGGTCACCCCACAGAAAATGAAACAAATGAACTGAGAATGTCTCTTTTCTGAGATTTTCCATTCTTTAAGCATTAATGTTATCTGCATATTGCTGTCGCACAAGTTTGAGCAGGTTTTCTGAAGGGAGAAGCACTTGCTGTTCCTGTCGACCTCGTTCAGAATTGAGGGTATTCTCTGTTTAAAGAAGACAAGCTAATTTAGTTTCGTAGTGGTTTGTAACATTTGAATCTCGCTTTGTGTGGCACATTAGCACATCTCTTTAGCAGTAGCAGTTATGAGGAAACTTCATTTCCTACCTGGCTGTTTGCCAGAGTTGCCAAAATCCGTGGAACACCTGGCACAGAACACCTCACTCGCTGTCCTGGGAGCAGGAGCTGCTCCCTACACGTGCACGTGGAGTGCCTGATGCAGCTCATCCCAGTTTTCCCGACAGTTGACTGACAGGATTAAATGAATTGATTCAGCTTTCAAGCATTTATTTTAAAATCATATCCATCTCAGAAATTCTACAAGAAAAAACTGAGCTATTTTTGTTCTTTCCCACTTATTTTAATCACATTATGGAAAATATTTTTGTGTCTTATGTTTGCTTCCAGGGCCTCATATGTAACAGGAGCTTACTATGGTATAGACAGAAAAATTCATACATACCCAGTAGCCTTCACCATGAAGGACCTGGATTATTTTGCAATGTTTTAGCCTTTTGATTTCAAGTTACTTTTTAGAAACCACAAGGTAAATCCAAATCCCATGAATGAAAAGTATTTTGCTGAACAAAATAGGAGCTAATGCCTCTTATTCAAAAGTGCCTACAGCATTTTAACCTGTAGTGCATTAATTTCTCAAAATTACTTTGTGTCCAGTCAAAAATGATTATAATAAGCCCTTTCCCTAATCAGAAAGATAACAGTGAGTTTCAAATCCAATTATTCTGTTAGCTGCTCAAAATTTCTGATGCCTGGCTGAATTTATTATCATCGTGCAGGTTTGCAAGGATACCTGTTGGTGTTGCTGTCATTGCAGCAATGGAAGAGAACTCTCTGTTGCTTTGGGGGCCTGGCAAGGACCTTCATTTAATGCTCACTGGGGACCCTGCTGGTTTTGAAACAAAACCTTCTCAGTGGGTGTGATCAGGTCCTCTCAAGTGAAATGTGTTAGACATGCATTTTGACCCTGAGATTGGGACAGATCTTTGCATTTAACTTACTGGTGGGCTTGTGTGATGCATGAGCTCCTAAAATGAAGACCAATGAACTTTATTAAAGTTAATAAATGTGTGAGAAAACTGCACAGCATCGCCAAACACCAGTTGGTGGAACTGCATGCATAAGATTTATTTCTTGTCTATACTCTTTGTAGAATTCAGGAAGTACGAGCTTGATAAAATCTTTGCTTTACTGATGTTTTTCAGTCAGGCTTTGTCGTATGATGAACTCTGTGTAAAACTGAACCCCATTATCCCTGCCACACGTGTAACTCCAGCAAGTTGGAAGACTGGCTGCAATTACCAGATACAAGCAGGCAATTAAAGGGGTGCATTCTCAACACAGATGTGCATAATGTGCTAGAGACTAATTAAAGATGTGAGCACGCAGATCACTAGGAATTGCCCAAGAATAGAAGTTCACTCGAAATAAGGTAATTAAGTTAATCTTCTGATAGTGGGGTTTTGCAGTAAGTGCATGTACTAAATATGAAAGTAAGGAACTTAAGAGGCAATTAAAAGTAATTCAGGCATTAAATTAACCTTCTAGCTATATGAAGTGGTAGTAATTACAGACATCAAAATTAGAATCATATTGTAATCAGATTAACTACAGTGTAATTAATGTACCTACATCACAACCTATCTACAAAAGTCAAATACAGGGTGTTGGTTCCCCAGCAAACATTAATGCTGCAGCTGGAGAGCAAGCCCATCAAAACTGGGAGCAGGCATCAGTACCCCAAAATGAACGAAGCTGCCTGTGCTGGGGATATGGACCATTTTCAAGTGCTCCACCCTGGAGTTTCCAGGAAGGTTACAAAATCCTCCCCAGATTTACTGTCCAGAGGTATCCCCGAGCTGTGGATGAGCTTTGCAGGCTCCTGGCAGATCAGGAGTCGCAGCTCTGTCAGAGGCAGGCAGAGCCTCCACTCTTGCTTTCTGCAATTAGGCTTCTCAACATCTCTCAGGAAAGTGCTACTGGCTCATTAAGGCTAATTGCTGGCAGACACCTGATTCCCTCCGAGGCCAAGGAGAGGAGCCAGGCTGAGGGGAGGGCTGTGGTGCCTGAGCAGGAGCTACCAGGCAGGTGGATGCACTTTTAATCATTTCTACAATTGACTTGCAGCTACAGGAAACTTGACCTTTTCTTTGATTAGAATCTGAGCTGATGAAATTCCCCCTTTTCCCTGCAATCAGTTGCCACATGAATTAGGCCATTAGATTTGTGTATCTACCTATCTGCCCTAGGCATGTTGTTAATGCAGCTGTGATTAAAGTAATTTATTACAAATTATTGGGTGTGAAAAGGGATCTGATACTATAAAGTAATATTTTAAAGGAGACATTCTAATAGGCACAGTCAGTGTCATGCTTTGTTTTCAATTATTTTATCTCTGGCACGAACAATAGATTACCCACTACAGGCGTTGTGTTATAGGGCAACTTGTACATGATCTGTGAAGCAAATAGAACTAAAAAAAATCTGATTGCAGTCTTAGCAGAGTCTGTACCATTTTCCAAGGCTGCAGAAGCAGATTAAACACTATGCAGTGTGATTTCTATGTATTCCTTTACACTAGAGTTAAGCATAAGCCATTTTTCATGTCAGGAAAGGTTTCTTGCATGTTATTCCTCTGTTCTGCACTTTTTTTTTTCTGTGTCTTAATTTATTTGATGTATTTCCCTAGAAAACACTCAAGTTTTATTTTAATAAAATAAAATTTTAATATTGAGCATTTAATACTGAGCATCTATTTACGCATGAGCAGGAGGTCCAGCCCTTGTCCCACCATATGCATTCCAGGGATTTTTACTGTAGACTTGGCAAGATTTTGGCTCGAGGCTGTTCCCGTGCAGTGTGTAGGTGCCAGGTGCAGGTGTTCCTCTGCCTTCATATCATCACTCATGCCTCTCAAGGTTGATTTTTTGGGCTTCAAACATTTCGAATGGTTTGGAGATTTCTATGGATGGGTTCAGGCACACCTTTGCTCTGCTCTGTGCAGAGGGTCAAGGATGCCGTGGCCACATTGGTGCCTTTTTGTTTCCAGGACTTTCCTCCATGGTTTGTTATTGACTCGAGCTGGAAAGATGGGAATTGCTTTGTGTAATTACATGATTGAACTCCTGGAATTGCCTGAAGGATAGATTGTATATCACACTCATGGCATTTTATTACTTTTTCATCTGAGTGAAAAAAAGCAGCAGAATGCTGTACAAGTCTGATCAAATCACACACCTATTCATCAGCAGTCATGAGTTAACACACAGCATACACAAGACTCACTGAAAAGTGTGAATTTTACCTTAAAACCCGTTTGATTACTACATTGTGGTCCATCAATGAAAATATACTGTCTTTTTTTTTGTAATTGTGGGTTAAAGGTATGGGATAATGAACAAAAGAGCAAAGAATCAGAGAAGAGAGAAAACATATATTTGATTCAAAGCTCTGGTTAATTCAGTAAAATGTGTCCCTTCAATATTTTCCAAAAGAAAGAAGTCTTTGTACTTGGGCTGAAACTAGCTTTTATGGATTGGAAATCTCTCCAACAAAGCTGGAAAGAAGCTATTAAGTCTTCTTCTGGGAGATTTTTTCATAGTTCTTCTAAAATTCTTAGACATCTTTAAAACAACCTGTCTTACTATTTGTTGACAATGCAGGATGCCATTTTTTTGTGAATGAAAGTCACGTAATATAATATTTATATATAATTACTGTTTTGTATATTTTGATTGTAAGGACTGATAATCTTTTCTCATCTGAAAAATATCTATTCTTTGTATAGGGATTCCACCTTTCTTCCCAATCTTATTGGTCAGAAAAATGTAGTTGTTTAAGACCTTGGAGAAAGCATAATAACTTTTCATAGTCAAAGGCTATTAGTGATTTCGTGTTTCTCCTTTATTTTCCACATCATATTATTGAAACAGTAGAGAAAGCATCTGTGTGCGTAATTTGGAGTGATGGATACTAAATTTTTGAGAAAACTGATGCTTTTACATAGGAAATAACGCAAATGGACACTCCAGGCCATGCTTTTCTAACAAACAGCTGCTCCCACTAGGAATTAGATTATGCCTGTTTGTCCTTGGAAGCACTGGTGGACACTTGGAAAAGCTGTAGAGCCAGGAAGCAAATTGTCAAGGGTTTTCAGGAAGGACATCTGAACACCTCTGCTGTTGTAGCCTGTACTGTAAAGAGTTCAGTGTTGAATGTTTTGAGTTGATTTCTGAATAACAGTAAAACAACATTTATGTTTTTTATTTTCAGGGACATTAAGGTCTGCAATTTAAATTTTTTCCTCAAAATTATGGTAGTGTATCATAAATAATAGATTTTATTTTTCTTTAATTATGGAATTTTTAATCAACTTATGCTGTAAATCAGGTTTACATTTTCAAAATTTGAAACATTACATAGGAGTTTTCACTTCCATCTTAAATATGGCTAATGCGGAGTCAAGTTGTGGGACCATGGGCTGCATCTAATGCATGAAGTCAGACTTAAAGCCAAAGTTGCAAATTGTCTACTCTGTGTTCTTATCAGTGTCTTCACGGCTCCAGAGCAGACAAGCCAGCTCTTCAGAGCTTGTCTCCGGGCACATTTGTCTGAGAGTGGGCAGCCTCTCCTCAGCCCACCTCAGTGTCATGGTGTTGGCACAAGGGGACTGGGATAAGGGGCAGAGGATGCTGCAAGGCCTTGTAGGTCCATAAGAACCCCAAAATCACCAGTTATGAGGAGTGATGGAGTTTATGAATGGTCTGACGTTCAGAGATGACACAGCCGTTGTGGACCATGTGGAGAGACGGAACCAAATGTTGAGTGGCCAGCGGCCAGTCCAGGGCACGCCAGTCTGGGTCACCTCTCTCCTGTGCCTGACTCAGACCCCTCAGACCAAGCTGGAGCACAGTGTGGTGGGGCAGCTGGGGGGACTCTTTGTGTGATGTGTGAAACTGAGTTGAATAAGTTCCTCTCATGCCACAGGGAAGAGTAATCTTGTTTCTAAATATCATCATGTGTACCTTTGGTAGGTGAGCCCCCTGGTGCCAATGAGGCAGCGACCACTGCTCAATCCCCAATCTCTTTCATTTTAACGCTGTTCCATATGAATTAAAGCATCTCTTGACTAAGAGCTTTGGATGCCACGTTAGACTGCTGCCAGGTTTCTTTTCTACTTCCCGTTCCAGCGTAAATGGCTGACTCTTGTACGGCATGACCTGATCACCAGGACAGGTCAGCCAGAATAGAACTTCAAATTGGGTTGGATGTATCTTGAATTTAATTAACTCCTGCTGTTTAGGCCACTTAGGCCTCACTTTCTGAGCTGAATGGTTTACTCTTCTACTTTCATCTCTTCAGGATGAGAAGCTGGGTCCAAAGACCTGCGAATTGAAAGGACTTCGGGAAACTTTGTAGCCTGTTACAATAATAATGGGGGGAGGGACAGAGAAACTTCCTTTTGAGCAGCTCCGCGCCAGGTGAGGGCAAACTCGAAAGCGGAGGGCAGGACAACTGGGGTGCGCCATTCCTTAACTTTGTTCCTGGAGCTGGAGATGAATAAGGCTGGCTTCTGCTCTCCGCTCCACATGCAGCCCAGACTTTCCAGTGGGGAGCAGAGGAACGGACTGAAATGAATTGCAGCTTCCAGGTTGGTTCAGGTTCTCTTGATTCATCTTTGTTTTGTTCCTTACTAGAGTCACAACTCAACAAACCAGCGGTGCTTTCAAAGTCTCAAGCAGGAGCAGGTGGCCCTCCTGCCCCCAAATAAAGAGCTGTGTTGGCTCTCTAGGAGGGGCATTCGTGTGTATTTGGAGGACAATGCCTGCAGTTCATGCTCTTTGACCTGTCATTTCTAATGCTACTCGATGCCTTTGGAGGGTGACCACGATGACCCTTGCGAGGTGTAAGTGGCCACACTGAAGAGACATTTAGGATAAGTGCAAGTATTTTGTTCCCCACGCAGGGCTGTTGTGTTGACATAACATATTATCTTCACTAATTAGCGGAGTTAAGCCCACAGAACCATTTCACCAGGCCCTGAGGAGCTGCTCTGAGCAATTCAGTGGCTCTGCAGCATCTGAGGCTTCTGATTTCTGTAGAACCACATCAAATGGGTCAGAGCAGGAACAGCCTGCTCTCCATAATCCAAGGCAGCTTTGGAGACATCCTTCAAACTTTTCCACTTTGAAACCAGATTTTCATTATACATATTCTCAATCAATAATAGATATAGGTTCTGATACAGCCTGAGTATTCTCCCTCTTCAAGAGAAATTAGTCCAATGATTGACTGAGCTTGTAGAAAGCTCATAATTCTTTGTAAGGGGTCGTGTTTCTTTACAGTGAATAAATAAATGTCTCTATTTTACCTTCACAGTTATGTGCGGTATCTTCCTTTTTCATAGATCTTTTTGCATATTTTGTGTGATTTTCTGGTGCCACACGTTTTGTGCCACGAGTCTGTTTCTTCCTCAGTATAAATGTTTCATAGTCACTTAAAAAGTACAAAAAGAATTAGTGTCTGCAGCTGAGCTCTCAAGGGCAATAATCTAATAACAAATGTGTGGATGAGAGAGAAAAAGACTTGATTATGCATTTCTAAACCATTATGACAGACAACAACAGAGAGGAAATGTTTTTAACCTATGAAGCTTAATTAAATTTTATCTCGCTCTGTAAAATGTGCTGGCTGTGGTCCAAGAAGGACTTGTATACAAATGTCTCCTTGCTCAATCCCTGGTTTCTCCAGCTGGTTGCATGACCCTGTGTTGGGCAGTTTGCCTTCCTAAAAACACCATGGGAAGGGCTTGGAAGAATCAAGCTGGAAGCTGAACACAGCCTTCAAATAAATGTTGTGATGGTTTCAGCAGCTCTGTTGATGTTGGTCACTTGGGCCTCTCCCTGTCACCTTTGATCTGCATCAGCTCCTGCCCAGCTCCCTGATGTGTCTGCATTGTGCACTCGCAGCTCGGTGTAGTGACAGGGACATGAGCACAGAGAGGACAGAGAGCAAAGGGCTGCTGGAACCAGCTCTGCCTCCGGAAGGAAAGCCTGGGCAGAGCTTTCTCCTTGCTCTTACATGGAACTGGAGGAAGAAGACAAAGCGCTTTTCCTCATGAAAAAGGCCTCCTAGACCTTTTCTTTTTCTCTTTTACAGAAATTACATATTTTACTTTGAATTACCTTTAAATCAAACACACAAATGTTCTCAGAGCAGGACCTGGATGCTCTTCCCAGCTGTCAGGGAGACCTTCCTCCCTCAGTGCTCCTGCTCAGACTCTGTGGCCCACGGCATCCTTTCCACCACGTGAAACAGCTTGAGGGG
Organism: Acanthornis magna; assembly: GCA_036785705.1. Classification (NCBI taxonomy): domain Eukaryota; kingdom Metazoa; phylum Chordata; class Aves; order Passeriformes; family Acanthizidae; genus Acanthornis; species Acanthornis magna. The sequence continues at coordinate 338,526 of JAWUZG010000716.1, read as the reverse complement.
CACACATAAGGATGTTGTGGGATGCTCAGAGATAAATGTTTGCCACTTGCTGTGTGTTACACCCTAGCAGTGCAGTAGAAGAACCTGAGCAGTGTCCATCACTGAAAAGAGAAATGCATAGAAATCTACTCAGCCCACTAATCCTGCCTTGTCTTGACTTCGGGTATTGTAAGCTTTGGGAAAGTGTCTTTCTTTACAAAATTCTATTTTCCATGAAATATTTCTACATCTTTTCCTTTCTGTGTGGGATGCCTGGACAAGACAGTGAAAATGTGACTAAAGTAATGTTGTAGCAATTGTATTGTGTGATTTTTCAAGGATGTGTAAAGGGTTACTTCTGTCACCTAAATTTAAATCAGCCTTACGGCAAAATCCATGCCCAGTGCTTTGTCTGGAAGAATTCTTAATGTGTTCCCTGCTTGGTGGGCAAATGCTATCTGCAATTTATACCTGTAGCCTAAAAAGAGGAGCTGAATTTAATCTTAGGCAGCGAGTCAGTAGCAGAACCAGGTCCAGAACACAAGTTTTGTGTATTTGTGTTCCTCATTTGCTACAGCTGCTGAAGCTTCTCCAAAGCCTCAGGATGCTTCTACCATTAGTGCTGCTGCAATTGTGCCACTGAGATGATCTCTGCAATGCAGAGTATTGTACTTCATAGGTAATTTAACTGCTGAGGGAACAGCAATGTTGCAGTAGAGAGGGAAGTTTAAAGAAATTATTTATAAATACCACAAAAATCTGCTAAATGTGGCACTTTCTGTAAATCTTGAGCCCCATGGAAACACTGCTATGTATGTGCCAGGCACATCATGCTTCAAGGAAGCTAGTCTTAAAATAATGTGAGTTCTCACAAAAGTGGGTTCTGGAGTACATTCCAAGACCAGTTCAGGGAGAGGGAGAACATGAAAACTCTACTACAAAAAATTGAGGCAAATTCTTCTCTGCATTAGAATGAAATATCCAATGGGTGTTTGTAATATAAGTGGAAATGTAAACTACACAAGAATTTCTGACAGAACAAGGATGGAGAGGCACCACAACTTATGCCATTCTGCAAAAAAGGGATTTAAAAAACAATTTACAAGAATTGTTGCTACAGCAATTGGAAATCACAGTATAGAATGACTGGCAGAGCAAATGTTCTCACAGGTCTTTCTTCTTTGATTTAGAAGATTAAATACGCTTGAGAAAAGCATAATTTCCCATACAAGAGATGAGAAAGAGGAGGCTGTGTCTGACGCTGAGCATGTTTATCTAATGCTAAATAGGTGTCTGTACCAGTGGTCTCAGAAGAGCTCTTAGAAGAAAATCCCCTGTGGTCTGCACATTTCTGTTCCTCTGGGAAGCTTCTGCAAAATGTTACTCTGGTTGCATGTAGCAGGGGAGGTGTCACCAGAAAGCAAAATGGGATTTTAATGGTTCAAAGCTTACTAAGGTTTCTATGTACTGTAGTTTCATCCGAGGCATAAAATTTTAAGAGTTTAATCAAATTCTTGATGCAGTTTTAGGAAGAGCATGTACTGGGTGAAGCAAAATAAAATGGCCCAGGTCCAGAACTAGAAACAAGTGCTTGTGTACCACAATCAGTAACAACATCCTGATTTGTGAGTTCCAACAGAGGTGGCGACTTGGAGAAGACAGCACTGGGCTCAAAGTGAAGTGGGAAATTTTTCCTATTTGTCATTTCTGTTTCCTAAGCTACCTGTTTATTGCTTATCCTGGCTGCATTGTTTTGGAAGAATACCAGGAGCATTTTTCTTTTCAGGTTACATGGGTGCAGATTGTAACTCTGGAAAAAAAGCAGAAAAAATTTGATGGCATGCTTTAACTTTCACCAAGTTTTGTTTAGCATTACATCATCAACTAAAGACAGAACAAGAGCATATTAGATTTAATTTGATATCTTTGTTGATGAATGGAAAGACTCAGAAAAGGTTTTGTATGAGTAATAGTTGTCTATTTTGTAAGGTTTGCATTTGTTTCTTGTCAGAAAGTACCAAAGTTTATTGTTGCTTGCTTTAGAGACAGAGTAGTTAGACATATTTTTCTGTTCAGGCAAAAGCTTGTGTTTTGCACAAACTGCATAAAATATGCAAATAATCTGCTTTTATAGTTTTGCCATTGAGGTTCTAAAGTTCAGTCTCTGAGTTAAGTTGTGCTGCATAAGGCATGGCAAGAGCACAGAAAATAAATGCAACAAGCAATGGAGGAACAGCTGCTGCAGAAGATGGATGTTTTGCTGTAATGATGTTGCTAAGATTATTAATTTATTTAATAGAATTCAGAAAGGATTCATCTGTTAGCTGTCACGATTTTATCACTGGGAGTCTGCAGGTTGCCATAGGCTATGGGCATGCTGTGTGCCTGTTAACAACATCCAAGGGGGGTCAGCTGACAAATAGCTTTGTTTATTACCATTTGGTTTATAGTTCAGGATTCATTTGGAATGTCCCAGCTAGCATTTGGTCCCTCAGTTTCCTAATATTGCTGACACCAGCTGGAACAGCAGCCTTTCTCTCCTGTAAAATCCTTCTTCCTTTGATGAGCTTGTTCCCGTAATTGGTTGGGTTGTTTTTTTCCTGCCTGGATTTTATTCATGTTGGTATTGCAGGGGTACCTGCAGGCCAGTTATGACCTTGCTGTTCTAGCCACAGTCTGTACACAGCACAAAACCATATGTTGTTAAATATCTTACAGTTTGTGTTTAAGATGAGACTATAGGTGGATGAAAACAGCAGCTCCAAGGGCTAAACAATTACGAGAAATTCTCTTAATTGCATGAATTTGTAGGATGTTGTGGATTTGTTTGCTGCTCCTTTGCTGTTATTTTGGGGTTTGGTGTTTCTGTCAGTCTTTCAATGCCATGTAGGAAACTGGACTTTTACCACTGCAGCATCTGCCTTAAAGTGTGCTGGTATTATTTGGGGGCAGAGAGGTGAAGGTCCCAGTGACTTACTCTGATATCTGTACTGATGGCATCCCCACAATCTCAGTCACCAGCAGTTATTGGCCGTGATCTGAGGCTGTAATTCAGGTGGTCTGAGTGAATACAAGGCTGATAATGCTTCTCCTCATTATTATTACAGAAAAAAAATACCAGCAAATGACCACATAGTCATGATTCCCTCATCATCTGGAAACTGTGTGAATCAACACTCTGATTTGATTTCTCAGAAGCTAATGGAAGGAATTTTTAATTCTTTCTTTCTCTCTCTATTTCTTGTTTTATATACATATATATATTTTTAATAGAGGAGCCTTTCATGTCCATCCTTCACCTATCCTATCAGAATTTTGACATTGTGTTAGAAAATAATTTTAATTTCAAGGGGCTTTTTTTGTTTGTTTTTGGGGTTTTGGGGGGGGGGGGTTTGTGGTTTGTTTTGGTGGGTGGGGTTTTTTGTTGGTTTTTTGGGTTTTTTTGGTAAATTGTCTAAGGAGGAATGTAAATAACGGTTCAAGCCAGCTTCTTATTGCAACTTGGGCAGATAACCCAGTTGAGTTCTCTCTGTGCTAGTTGAAATAGGGCACAAAGGTTCATGGAACTAAAGAAAAGCCACAGGTTACAGGAAACACACAGGATGGCAAATTGAGGAGGAGAATAGAACCCAAGTTTAGCAAGCTGATGAAAGGAAAACAAAGAACGTGGAAACAAACCAAACCCAAGATCTTCACATTTCGAAAAGGAATCATTTTAGGCAGTGTTTCAAACACATCACAGTCAGTCCCAAGACTAGGCTGAATAACACAAGCTCTGTACCTTGAGCTTGCATTGTTGTGCTGCTCTCTTCATGTTCTTGTCATTGCCCACCTGTTCTTCCGTCTTCCCCCCTCCCCTGCCAAGCAAACAGCACAAAGCTGTGACAAAGGAATTTATTACTTCTCTGACTTACGGATTAGAAACAACAGAAAGGGATGTTGCAGAATTTTAAAAGTGCTGTGAAACGCCAGGTACTGTGTCAGCCTGAAAAACAGCTGTACCCACAAAAATTAATCAGAGCTCAAACCACCTCTTACTGCTGAGCCTTGGGCAGGGGAGCTGGATCTGCCAGTCTGTCCCTGAAACCTGGGCTGGTTGGCAATTCAGTCCTGGCCCGCGGATTGAGGTGGGACTCAGTAACTTCACCTGGGTAACTATGACATGAAAGGGCAAAGTTGTTATTGAACAGTGCAACTCTTGTGAGATGTAAGAGGCTTCAAGGCTTTGGTCTTTCTGCACCAGCAGCTGTGCTCAGCCATGGGAGCTTGGGAAGGATGGCCTTTGGTCATCTCTTGGTTCATTACTTGTCTGAGTAAACGGGTTTGCCTTATAAATATTGTGTGGATACAAATTGCATAACTAAAATACAGCCTGCATAGTTTGTCAGACCCATATATATTTTTTCTAGTGCTGCCTTGGCTCTTCTAGAAAAGCTCAGTCAGGAAACTTGACTGGCTATGCTGAAACTTTTGATTTTACCTCCTTTTTCTCTTCTAAGGCCTTTTTAACTTATTGGGTTATGAGGTAGCATAAGATGCATGGGGTTATTTTTGTCCCTCCTTGAAAAATTAAAGATGAAAAAAAAGAATTAATTAAAATGAATCATTTGAAATTGTTGAAGAAAAAAACTACACTGATTAACACAGTAAGAAACATACACATATTTGGCCATAAATTGCATTTTAGAGGATTTTCCATAACCTAGGCTATTTAAGTGAACAGCCTTATCTTTTTATGTGTATTCATAAACACATGGAACTGTGGCCCCATATTTCACTAATATATCTTTTTCTGTGCCCAGTATTCTGAACAAGAGAGGTGGATGCAGTCAGATCTGCACACAAATTTCTAGTGATGCCCCTCAGGCCTCCCCTGTGCCATGTTTCTTATTGCAATCTGAGTCAAGAGTTTCTGAACAAGAAATGTTTCTCATTTTGCAATTTACAAGGCTCAATAAATTAAATATATTAATGAAACCTTACCCTGGGTTTGCCAAACCATTGTGGGTGTTCAGGTCCTGTGTTTCAGTTTGGGCTGGTTTCTGCTTGTGACCCTGTGAGGAGAACTGGGATATTTTTCTGGAGAGAGGACAGAGTAGAAAGGATAAAGGGATGCTTAATAAAAGATTAGGGATGGAGAGAGGAAAAATGCATGCCATCAAACCAGGGCATCATTCATATTGGTCTATTTTTCATGTGTTGCTTTCAAAATTTGTACCCAGACTAACAAGATGATGACGTCTGAAGAAGGTTCCTGTGAATGATGAGGGGAAAGGACACATCTGCATAAACTCAATCTATAATGTAATACAACAAAGCCTAATTTGTGTTAATCATGTTTTTGTATTATTTCTAAAATTTCGTCTGAGACAAAATAAAGAATATTGTCTCATTAAGAAATCTGGCTGTATTACTGTGACAGTAATCACATTTTCATTCTATTTTCATAACCAAAGCTTCAAAGCAGCTTGAGAAATATTCATTACTGATGCAGGCTTGAACATGCAAGTGAATATCTGTATCAGTACTGTCATATATAATTTCCCCAACACTATCCAGCACAAGAGAAGTTTTTCTAACTGAAGAATAAAAACAATGGACTGCTGGATAAGATTAATGAAAATGTTTCTTTAGAAAAAAATAAGCATCTGAGAAACAGCAAAACAAGAAAAAAAGGTAATTTTTTACTGAAGTAGTAAAGGCTGCTCTTTTATTGTTTGCCGTTGATACAATTATTTCCCAAAGGAATGTAGTCTGCTGGATTTTAAAGATTTACTTTAAAATATTTTTTTGCTCTTTGGGGAGACGCTGTAAAGAAAACAGAACTTCAATAATTTGATTTCATCTTTTATGTTTAAGACCATCTTACATGTTTAAAATAATCTTTTATGTTTAAAACCTGCCCAGGCAGTCTGAGATGTACTGGTAGAAGTTGGAGAGATGTGGTGAGGGTGAGCACCTTGATTTGGCCCAGGTAGTGGGAAAGTCAAGGAAGAGTTTGTTTTTCTTTTCCAGTATCACTGGGTTTAGGTTTTGGGGCTTTTTGGGGTTTTTTTTTGGTTTTTTTGCTGGTTTTCCTTTATTAAGTTAGAAGGACAAATTAGTCTACTAAAGTTAGAAATTTAATGGAAAAAATTTCTGGTGCTGTGGAGTTGAAAAAGAAAGAAGGAAAGTGTGAGATGAATACTATTCTTTTAAATTACTTAAAAGGAACTATGGGATACATAATAGGGAAGGTAAAATTAATCCCCACCATGGGTTCTTCCTCTACCCATTCAGGGCTGCACAGCTGTAGTTAGACAAACCTAATACTAAAACTTATTTTATTTTAAAACCATGATTTAAATCATATTTGCCTCCTGAATCTATGGTGAGGAAGGTGGGAAGTGATGTGAGAATCGAACCACCACAGGAGCTCATTTGCACATCCTAAAGTGTGCTGCCATTTCAGCAAATTTTTCCACCTTTTCAGGGATAGTTTTTTTTCTCAAGTAGACTTTAACCTTAAATTATAGGCTCAGAATTCTATAAACAGCTTGAAAGAGAAAAAACCAGTAAATTTCTCCTATTTCTTTTCTGATGCAATTATTAAATAAAGGAGTTGAAGTTTGCAGTGCTGTATTTTTAAAACCTGAGATGAAACATACCTTCTTCAAAAGTAGTTCAGAAAATTTGTCATTATAATTGTGCTTAGAAAATTGTTCTAAGTAAAGCCTTGCTGTTATTTCAGTTGTCTACAGCAATGCAAACTAATGTACAGCACTGGAAACGTGAATAAGAGGAGTAATATTTTCTGAATCAAATTCATTGCTGCCAAAGATCACCATGATCAGTGTAACTATGCCTGCTTCTCTAAATCTCTGCATGCTAAAACGACAGCCCTGATTTACTAACTTCGGGGTCGTCCACGTTTTGCTTTGGCATGCAGGAATTTTTAATCATTTTGGTTTTAAAGCACAACACTGCGGTCATGTCCTGATTGCAGCCTTGCTCAGCAAGAAGCAGCTGCAGCACATCCTTGCTGTGTGGGTGCTGTGACATCCTTGCACTTGTCCCCAGGCTGTGATGTGGTGTTGTGTCACTGGCAGCTGGCGGTGCAGCCTGAAGGCCTGGTGGTCTTCTAACACACACAAATTTCCTGCCACACTCCATTTCTCTGCTGGTTTTCCTCTGGGATCTTATTCTTCCGTGGGCTGTGGTTTCAAGGTTTTCGTCTCCTTAATGTTTAATGATAGTTACAGCAAATGGGAAAAGAAACCTGTGACATTTGTGCTTGTTACTGAAGAAAGGGTTGAAGATTTATAGCTGTATGTTTAAGGGTACGTAGTGAGGTGGAACTTAGAACTGATAATAAAGATTTTGTCCTTTAAATCAACTCGTGGTGACTGCAGTTCCACTTCTATTACAAATATTTAAAGGACTCAAATTAAACAGGTGGAGTGGGAAGCAGACAGCGATGAGGGATTAACAAAACCCAGTCTTGACATTCTGGGGATTTCCTAAATCATATCATGTGCTCTCTGCTCAGCTGTTCACAATAGCAAATTGTCCTGTGCCCTGGGCTGAAATTGATATTAATGGGCTCTGTAAAGCAATGAAATATAAGAAGCTGTTATAGCAGTTTTCTTAAGGAGTGACCCTGAAAGAATTATCCTATGTAGGGATTGTGTTTAGAAAGTTATGAAAAAAGGGAGAAAGGCTTAGGAGTTAAAATTCATTGGTGTGTTTTTCATATGAAAGACTTCATTTCTTTGAGTTAAAATATTTTGCTTTAGCACCAGCTTATTTTTCAGATAGTTCTCCCTAAATTAAGTGCCAGACTGTGAAGCAGCAGCTTTTATGTAACATTCTCTATGTATCAGAAGTTGCTGGCGGTCCCATGCAAATTGCTTTGTCATGTTCTACATCACTTCCCAGCTCATTACTATTAGACACAATCAGTGCTTTCCCCAGATTGAGGCTTTGTGGAAGTTCCTGCATCTGTTGCCCAGGAATGCTGAACCTCTGATATCCAAGCTCTGTCCATGGTCATGGCTGGGAAGTATGAAATAAATGAGAGCCTATATTCAGTTGTGGATATACTGCAGCTCTCAGGGATGAGTTGCTATGTAGGAAATAACTTCCCACTGCTCTAGGAGATAATGGAAAATCTTTTATTTTGGACCAGGACTTGGAGTGTGTGACTTCTGCTAAAAATAGTAATTGAGACCTCATTTATTCTACAGCAGCTGTGCCGACTATTGCTGGATGTTTTTCTTTGGCTCTTCAGATATTTTTGCTTCTTTTTAAGTTCTGTCTTCAAGAGATGCCAGACCTGCTGAGCTCCTCTGCAGTGTTCCTGGGCTCCCCTGCAGGGTCTGCAGGGCTCGTGCTGTGTGTGCACAGGGCTGGGGGACAAAGACAAACCTGGCCGTGCTTGTCTGTGCTGTAGCCAAGGGCTCAGTGCTCTGCCCTGCTGGCAGTGGACAGGGCACAGATTGCCCTAAGAAATGCTGTATTTTAGATATTAGCATGCACTGCTTCCTGAACCAAGATGTTGCTCTCCTATTTTCTTAGTGTTGCCTTCCCCGGACCTAAAAATACAGCCAGCTCTGATCTTGTGAACTTCATTCTATTTTTACTTTTCTTTCCTGTCTTTCTAAATTTACTTCACTCGTCTCAGTTCTGAGTCTGTGTTGTGCCATTTCTGTGCTCTGACTGCAGCAGTCTTTCTCCATGTCTGCCACTTACTGAGCAGTTTTGTTTCTAAGCTGACCTCTGGCAAGGAACAGATCCTACCTCACTCCTCAACAGCATTTAAATGTTTTAGGGAAGAGTGAAAATCATGTTTGATTTGAAAAGGAAAGGTTAGAACAGAAAAATATTGAGACACTATCGAAATTCTAATCTCTCTGTCCATTTTAACTGCACTGGAGAGAGGAATGGTTGGTGTGCATGTGTGCATATATATATGTGTAAATATATATGTATGACTTTCTAGTGTATTTGTCACTACTTCTGAAAATCAATCATTGCTCATAAGGAAACAGAGATTTAATAAACGAAGAAGGATGAGACTAAAGGGGTTGAAAATAGCTGTATCAATAAATTACATCCAAAAAAGAGACATTGGTGGAGTAATGGTAAAACTTGGTGAGAAAACTGAGAATTGTGTATATTTGCCTGTAAACATAATGGCAACAATGATGAAAACATATCAGTGCTTCCCAGGAGGAACTTAACTAGTTGTGCCATTGATTTTTTTTTCTTTTTGTTTTATGCAGTTCTGTTTTTAAAATTGGGAGGTATTTAAGTGCCTTTATATTCCATTGAATGGACAAAGAAGCCAGTGGGACTACCTAGAAAAGAGTCAATCTGCTACCTAAAAATGTTCTATGTTCAATATTAAAGTAGTGAAATGCATGTCAGAAAATAAGGTGTGGAATAATGTAGTAAAAATATATAAATGTGGAACAAACAGTTCGAGTGCAGTGGTTTGAGTTCTTGTCCCTTGGAGAAGAATAACATAGCTGGCCATCCTTAACAACTCAATGTAAACCAGCGAAATGAATGCTTATATTGTCTTTTTACACATTTCCAGCCTCTTTCTGTCATTTAAAACTAATCAAAGGCACTCGTCACGTGGTGTGGTTCTGTTCCAGGAGTGACGGAGGGTGGCCTGGGTGACCTAGATATGCCTACAGTATCTCAAACTTTTATAATTCCATTCAGACTGGTTTTCTCTCTGTGACTGAGCACATAGAGATGTCTCTAATCAGTGTTCTTCCATCTTGTTCTGCGTGAGAGATAGATACTGTCTGGGAAGTAACTGCCCTCGTGGTTTTGCTTCCTCCCTGTAGTTCTATTTCTGGGACCTCCAGTTAGCTTTTCCCAATATCACTTGTTCAAATATGACATTTGGCTGCTATCTCCAGAGCCCAGCTTTCACATTTACCCAGAGTTTAGCATTAAAGACTAAGCCCAGGCTCATACCATTCCGATTTGTGCTTATCAACACAGCCCATCCCTTTTCCGTGAATGTAAACTGTTGCAGGTGTCTGGTACACACTGGAACAATCATGAAGTATTACAGGGTAGAGGCACTTTTATCTGCTTGCTTTATGCATTTTCTGATAAACACACAGGAGTTATCGTTTTGTTATTTTAACTAATTATACTGCATTTATATTAGAAAGCACAGTCGTGCATTAGAGAGTGAATGCTGTATTGCATTGGTGGGAATGTTACATTATCTAAGATTTACCAGTGAACTTATTCCCCTTCTGATTGTATCTGATTATTCTGTTATGATTAACACTTTTATCAGAACTTTACTGTTAGTCAACTTTCTGGCATCCTGTTCTCTGGCATTTCTTTTTGAAGTCAGTACCCTTGCAGTCGTAGTTGCAGCAATAAATGCAGCACAACATTTACATTTGTTAAGTGTGCAGGTAGGCAGGGCAGAATTTTGGCCAAACTGTCCAGTTCTGCCTTCAAGTGTTACAGTTTTTAGACTTTGTCATGACAAAGCTACAAAATTTTCCCAGTTGCTGTTGCCGCAATGACATTAGTGTTGATTATTGATGTAATAATTATTGACTTCTCTGAGGTACAGGTTAAATGCTGTAAACAGTAGAAATATGAGCCAATATTAGCAGTGACACATGTTTATAGCATTGATTTTACATCTCCCCAGCCCAGACTGCAATATATTTGGTTGCAAAGTATTTAACCTGGCAAGGAATAAGTATTTCTTCTTGGCCATAGTGCTGAGATAAAATAGTAGTTGGAAACTCAGTAAGAAGCTTCTCTTTTTAGCTGGCTTCTCTACATAATTTTCCTCCTTTCCTTTCTAATCTGCAGTTAGTTTCTTTTACTGCCTGCTTCTTCCCTGCTGGCTCTGTACAGGCACAGTGGAATAGACTAATGGTCCATCAAGTCAATTATCCATCTCCAGTGGTGACCTGTACCTGGGATCTTGTGTACTTTGTGATATTTTTCTTTTAGGTTTTGGCCTTGATGTTTGCCAGAGAAGCATCCTGTTACACAGATGCATTTAGAAATCTTAGCTTTCATTTAAAAGAAAATGGTCTTGGACCTTTCAGTTACATAGAAATAATTTGGAATCCAAGCAGAAGGTGAATTGTGGCAGCTCTGTGTGCATGAGTCTGCCGGTATTGTACAGCAACAAAAACATCTTCGCACTTCAGGGATGTTTGACTTCAAAATATAATCATTACATTATAAATATCACCATGACCACATCATCCAGCTCTTTCTTTTGACTCTTAATATCTAATTTCTCCTATTCAGGAATCACAGCGGCCAAGAGACAGCAATCCCTTCACTGTTTTGTTTCACCTGCAAATAATCTGTGTGCAGGTACCTTGCAAGCTCTTGCTGAGAAAACCTTTCTGCTTTCCTGTTTTATGTGCTTGTTGTGTTGCAGCTCACAGAGAAAAGAGAGCTAAACTTGGAGAGTTTTGTACATTTTTTTGAGACTGTTTATTTTGCGACCTTCTGTCTGTTGAGTGCAGATATCTCAGTCGCCACAAGGCTTTTCTAAAGAACATATGGTATGAAATGAATAAATAAAAAATGTCTCCTTCACTCCTCAGAATGTAATGATTGTAAAGAACAATGTCTGCTGTTCTCCCATAAGAAACCTCACAGAGGTAATGGGTTCCTCAGTGCAATTTGGTTCTTGAAAATCTCTTCAATTGCAGCCCTTAGATCTGTATGACGCTGCTGTCTGCTTGAAAGCCTGTTCTCCCCAAAAGGCACAGCCCATTAAATATAATCTTGCAAGATACAGAATCCAGGAGAGCTGTCCTAGAGGTTGCCTGATTTCTCCCAAAAGTGCGGAGAAGAAAGGTTGTTCCCCCACAGCTTGATGTGAGCCACTGGGTGTGCTGGTGTTGGCTGTGAAAGAGTGAATTCAGACTTGGCTCTCTTCTGTGAGGGATTAAAAAGGAACAGTTCCTCCTGCTCTCCAAAGGGCAAGTTCAGTGTGAATGTTTGAGAGGTGTATATGCAAAGGGCAGAAAATAATGCATTTCATACTTTTCTGCTGCATACTTTTGTGCCAAATCAGGGCACAATCTGCTTCTCACTTGGCTGCCATTTATTGCAATGTATTTATTTCTGCTTAGGATGATGTATGCTGAGTCCAGAATGGATTGTCCCTTTGCTTGATGAAACAAATGGAGATTGTCAATAAGTGAAGCAGAGATAAGATAGATAGTAGCTTGTTAGTGATTTGGGAGTGAGGTGATATGGCACAATAGATTAATGCTTTGCCTTCATTTGCTGACATTTAATCTCTAAACTTTGTTTTGTATTCAGGACACAAAGTACCTGAAAACTTCTCCCATTTGGTACTTGTGAAGCCAATATTAGACCCAAAAACCATTTGCTTGCTCTTCAGTATTTCCTTTTTTAATAGCTCTCTTAAACTGTGTTCCTTAAAATTGACATAATTTCACCATTTTCTCCTTAGGATACTCAGTAATTATGACTTTGTGGCACACCTTTTCCTTTTTGATTTTTTCTTCCTCCTTTTCTCCCACTGGCCTGGTTGGAGGTTTGTAGTTTTGCCATATTACACTGAAACTCGTTACTAAAATGCTCTGCCTGCATTGCCCTTGTGTCCCTTGTCCTTCCTGGCACCAGTCCTCCTGTGAGGATGAGTCCTACGAAATGGAGAGAGCCTTTCTGTGCAAATATCCCCCCACCAGAGCTCTGAATGGTACAGGAACATGCGAAGGAGCAAAATTGTACCTGTGTACATGAAACTCATGATGATAGAGGGTTGGATTGTTTTTCTGAAATGCTATTAACAGTGTCATGCTGAGCTGTTCCTGAATTCCAGCTGGGAGAAGCAGCACCTCTCCTTAGGATGGCTGCTGGAATTACACACGGCATCCATGCTGTAAACGATGACCATTATGGGTGCAGTTGAGAGAGAACTCACCTTAAGATCAGTGGTGATGGAAATTGCATTTTAGTCAAAGAGTCTGGGCAGCATTAACTGAATGAGTGCAGCCTCCTCATCCCTTATCCCTCATCCCTCATCCCTCATCCCTCATCCTTCTTTAAGCTCCAGAGAGTTTGCATCAAACACGGAGCTGGAGAGAGCAATTAACTCTGTGGCTCCGGTGGAGGCTGCCAGCCCTGCTGTTGCATTTGGTGATAACACTCCTCTGCCCCTGCCATTAAGAGTTTTCCTGCTTGGCTGTCACTGTGTGACCTATTCCACCTCAGGAGCTCTGGGATGGGAAGGGGCTCTGTGGCAGCAGGAAAAAAGGGAATGGGAACTGAAAAATGCTTCCTCCTCTTGTCATATCCTCCTCTCATGACCATAGTCACCACTGTTCCCATTCAGCACACAATATCCTTTACTGTTTCCAAGGTTTTACAGGCACAACAGATCCGTAAGAAAAGAAACGGAGGCAAAACGAGGAAACCGAATTTCTGTGCTGGCACAGAAGGGCACACACAGAGCCTGGTGCAGTGTGCTGCTGCAATGTGTCTTGCTTAGAGCTAATATTCTTATTCATTCAGGAAATACCAGTGGAGGCAAAAAGCCAGTTCAGTCATATACTTGCTGGTGATGGAAACAGGCCCCCTGGTATTATCTTGTTTTAATACAAAATAAATGAGTAAAAACCACATGCTCTGTATCAACATAAAAATTACATTTTTCAAGGATGTTTGTTTCCTTTCCTAGGGACAGTTAGTACTTGAATGGGGTTTTTTTAACCACACTTTCTCAACCATGTCTGTACCTTCTAGAGAAGATCTTTCTGTAGTTAATATGCATCACCATATTTGGTTATTAATTCATCTACTTTCTCCAAAATCAGCCTTTTGTGTGCAGAAGAATGCTAATAGACTTCTGCTTCTAAATCTTCTAATGAACTGTGAAAAAGTCTACTACATGGCTGACTCCTGCCTTTTAAATATTTAAATTCACATTCTTCTATCTGCATGATTGATTTGCATGACCGTTGTTTGGATATGTAGCTACCTGGCTCTTGTAAATACATCACAATCCCATGATCACCAGAATGAGCCTGCAAAAACTCTCAAGAGACTACTTAAAATAAAACTTCATGGGGTTTCCTTCAGATCTTTCTTGTTTTGAAAAAAGTGCTGTTTTTTTCCTCTGCACATCCTGCTCCAGCACCAAGATTTTTACCTGTATCTAGTCTCAAAAACCCCTTTTTCTGCCTTTGACCCTCCCAGTTTACTCACTGTGGCTGATACACAGTTTGTGAAGTGACAGCATTACAGGGCTTGTGCCTGACTACTTAAAATCCCCAGAAAGAAAATCACAAGCTCAGCCTTAGATGTAGAGACTGGAGTTGTTCTATGCTTTGGTGCTATTCTAAAAGGAGATATGAAACCTTAGCACCGCGATTTTAACAGTATGTGTTTAGCACCCTGAAGAGCATCTTCCTTTGAGGACTTCCTTTCCCGGTTAGCCACAGTACAGTCTGAGAAGCAGGATAAGCAGAGATGTGGTGCTTTTAATGTGTTTTGCATCATCATTTTTATTTCTTTTTTTTTCCTTTTTTTTTTTAAGGCACTACCTGCAAAACTTCTACATTAAATCACTACTATATAAAAATTCTTTAATTGTCTTTTTGGGTTTTGTTTTCTGAGTTTTCTCGGGTTTCTACCAGTATTTTAACTGTATTCCTTAATTATTTTTATTCTTGCAATCCCTGCTCTTGTGATTAGGTGAACTAACCTGGGTTATATATGGCCATATACAGTTTGAATCAGGGCACACGACTATTAAATCCAGACCCCTACAACACTATTGTATTTCCTGTAGAAAAAACCAAAATTGGTTGAAGAAAGCAGCATAGAAAATGGATTTTGCTCCAGTGCAGAGTCAATAAACAAACTCTGCCAAAATAATTGTGATGCTGATTACAGGAAGGCTTGCAGAAAAAGGAACGGCAAAGGTCACTCGCTGCCTTCTTGTGATGTTCATGACTCATTAATCAGAAAGCCAAGTTTGCATTTATAATTTCTCTAATCAGACAGTGAAGTCCTGAAGGAGCAGGGAGCATTGGAGGATATAGCAGATTTAAAGCTAAACTGGCTGAGCACATGTCAGTTCAGTGTAAGTCGGAGATTTGTGGAGGTCATGCCTTGCTCTCACTGTGGAGAGAGGCAGGACTCCTGTTCCCTCCCCTGCTGTTGGAGTTGAATTACTGCCTGAGAGAAAGCCATCAGTGCTTGGGCCTTTGAGGCGATGCAGCAGAATACAGATGATGAAGAGAGGAAAAATGTAAAGGGACGTGGGTATGCTTTAAAAGTTTCAAATGGCTCCTCTCAACAAAAGTAGGTAAATGCCATGCAGATGGTATTTGTTGTTAAAAAGCTTAGATCACTAACTGAGGCTTTGGAAGTCCTTAGATGATGCCTGACCAGGTCCTTGGCCATGGAGAAGGAGCTGGGGTGTCTGGACTTTCAGAGACCAACATGAACTGTGTTCGCATCAGGGTTTGCTTTGTGTTTTTGTTTCTCCTGTGGCTGCACTGACGTATTGGCTTCTCAGCCTGCCAAGTCCCTGAGCAAACTCCAGAGGTCCATACCAACCAAACTGCTCAATGACAAAGTCTTTATTTCACCTTAAAACTGGGACGAGAATTTTAGGAAAAGAAGGAGGTGGTTGTGAAACATGAATTAGTTAAAAATTCATGTTTGAGCAAAGGACATTTACAGAGAATTAACACTGTTGACCTTTTAATGTAAGCCCTCTGCTCCCTGCAGAGAGCTCAGAGTGTACATTCAGCCAGCCTGTGTCTGTGACCAGGTTCAGTGACCACATGGCTGCTCGGGTACAGCAGCACTGAGAGGGGTTTGGGGATCCTTGTGAGGAGAAACTTTACATGTCTGACTGCTGCCCGTTTTAATTTATAGAATACCTTCTCTTATATTTAGGCACAAATGCAGATCTAAATTTTGTTACTCCTGGTTATTTTTAAAGTAAAATTCTCCTAGTTTTCATAGTCAGGAGAATCCATGAGGACCTGTTGGACTTTTAGTCTGTTGTGAGATGACGGATTGAGTGGCTGTTAATGAAGATGCTCTTATGTTGACATTTATACATATTTTCCCATCTCAGGCTACTCCTTTGATTTTTCTGCTTTCTCTTCTAAGCATTTCTTAACTGTTTGCATAAAGCAGTATTTATATCCAGCTGGCTTAGACCAAATGATGGCAGGAGCCTGCTGCTGTTCCAATAGATTTGCTTCAACACTATAGGATAAATAATATAAAAGGTATGTTAGACTGATTTTTACACTCATGAATATCTACAACTGCAGTCTGAGTAGGGAATGTAGACAGGAAAGGTGTCATTATGTCTATCTTCTTTTACCTTGCCTACTGCCCTGCATTTTTCACAAGAGCACAGTGAACTTTGCTGACTGTGGAGGGGAGGCTGCTAATTCTCCAGAGAGATATGCCTGCGGAGCTCCCTGCCAGTTCACTTCCCTGCCTGTGTAGCTGTTATAAGCATAATTTCAAAGCAATATTGCTATTACACCCACTAGATAAATTTCAACATTTCATTATAATGAATATTTAGATTATCTGCTGTATGTGTTTTATGATTTTTTTTTTTTTTTTTACAATATTGCAGAGGAATGGATAATATTTTCAAGAGTAATTGCTTAACTTACTCTTCTGTGTCATGGAATTTATAGAAGCTTATAGAAATCAATTTAATAAATGAAAATGACATTTGGAGTTCATTTTAAAAAGTAATTTTTTGCTCTAACTTTCACTTTGATTCGGATCTCCTATTTTATCACAGCTGTATTCTCATTTCAGAATAATTGTTCTCAGCTCTACCTGGCAGAAGAAATCTAGGTCCTTTTCTCAACTGAGCAGCAACAATTCTCTTTATTATAGGTAAATCTAGCTATTGAAGTAGTCTTAGCAGAGTAGGAGCACTATTTTATGTACTTTTGAAAACGTGGGGTATTACACATAACTGTGGTCTGTGAAGAGATCTCTGTGGCAAGAGGCCACGGCTGTGCGTGTTGATGAAATGCCCTTTATATAATTATTGCAAAGTTAACTGTTTTTGTAAATTTTAAGTAAAGTATTTTTAGATTTCTAATAGCAATTATTTAGAAAAGTTAGGATGGCAAAATTTTAGCATGGAAGTATTTTGTAGACAATGATGCCTATCTGGACGAGTTGTATATACAAATTATGCAAGATGCAAAGAATCAACAAACTCCACCAGCTCCATCCTTCTGCAGTTTTGAGGGTTTAACGAATCAAATTCATTTCACAAAGCTGCTTAAAGTTGTCTTTGATGTGCAAACCTTTGGAAACACTGAATATCTTGTTAAGTTCTCGTTGAAGCACTAATCAACTAAAGGACAGACACATGTTTTGTTAGAGGAACAAACAAAGTTCCTCAGCTTGAGGGATCAGAGAGAAAGATATGAAGTCTGACAGCTGTAGACTTCTAAAACAGGCTGGACTAAAATGAAATTTTACAGAACAAGAGCCTCTGCCGTTGTGATAATCTGTTTTCATCTAAATAACAACATTTGCACCAAAGATGTCTCTGAAATAGTGACAGTTTAATAAGAGATCTGCATGCTCGCATTTGGACAGTGATGTTGTAGAGCTACCAAAGCTCTATAAAGATCTAAAATTTGGATTTGTTGTATGTCAGGAGAATATAAATGAGAAAGCAAAGAAATTAAAATGCCAAAGTTAAATAATAAAAAAATATTAACTGGAAGCACAGTGCTGAGAAAGCTTTCATGATGCCATATTTACATTACATTGACTAAGGTTAATCTCTACAAGGCTAAAATATTCATCTAGTTTTGAAAAACCCACGATTTTTACACTAAATGTGTTCTTCAAAGCAATTAAACTTTTCTCTTTTTTTTTTTTTCTTTTCTTTTTTTCCTTTTGTAAAATTCTTATTGCTCGGGTAATTAACTCTACTTTAGTGTGGACTTTACCGTGGCCCACAGAACCACTGAGTTTGAGCAGTGCCACTGAGATACAAAGCACATCTGTAGGCCAGAATTTGGACAGCATTGCTCTACAGCAAGTGACCTTTTCAGGAAAAGAACAAGAAATTTATTATTTTATTGTCTTAAAAACTCATTCCAGTGTGTGAGAGTTGGGATTTTGGATGGATTCTGGCAGAGCAGAGGACAAACTCCTGCATTTCCTTGCAGTTCCTTAAATACAGTGTGGCATTTTGGGCTTTTGCTGCCCTAAAAGAGTGAGTTAGAATATACTGCTCTTCAGTATGATTTTTTTTAAAACATCGTATATATTTCTGAAATTCGCTGTCAATCACTTCATGAACATCCAGAAAAAGAGACCTAATAAAAAGTGACAGCTGAAAACTAATATTCCAAACTGTCACCACCTTATTAATTTTCTCATTTGTATTCTAAGTACAGTCCCGACTCATGTGGACTTCTGCTAGGGAGCTCAACAATAAAATGTTCATTTAAAATTTCTAACAATAAGAAAATATTAAAAAACTGGGAATAACTGACTAACCTTGGATGTATCAGTGTGAAAATTCTATATTTGCAAGTGTACAAGAGACTGGCCATCATTTTGAGATATTGATAAAATTATAGCAACTGAGATTGCTTTGTATTTTAGGACAAATTGAGTTACCCTTCACACCTGTTACCTTAACTTTAGATTTTCAGAATTTACTGTTTTTTTTTTTTCCTTCCTCATGTCTTTAATCATATCAGACAAGTCAATTGTTCATCTTGCTCTTAAAATTTAATATTGCTTACATTAAATGATTTATACAGAGACTGAGCCACCTACAAGTCATTATTTCAATCTGCAGATACTGAATTCAGTAACAAGATTGGGGTTTTTTTTACATACTGATGTACCTTAAGGTGCAACTAATGAGATCTACCAGAAAGCATCAAAGAACTAATTCCCTAAATAGTGAAGTACTTCAGAAACTCCTTGAGACATTACCTGCATCGCTAAATATCCGTAAAACTCCATCACTACAACCCATATAATTGCAGATTGCTGGAACCTGTGTTCTCATTTTCCCCTGTGAAATCCCATTCATTTAATTATTCAGTGTATAAAATTTATACCCATTTATGTCCATGATACCTGGAATTAGGCAGTAGTGTTCATCAGGAAACCTGTTCATAGAATTTCCACCTTGGTAACTTTAACATAGTGCTTTCCCATGTTTTGTTTGGTTAAACAGTGTATTTGTGAGAGCAACATTGAACTGGGTTGTTGTGGGACACCAAAAAAATATACCAACAAACAATGTATTTGCTGCCATAGCAAGGAAAAAAATCACCTCACCTTTTTCTAAGATGCTGCTGGGTTTGGAAATTGAAAAATTGCTTGAAACCCTGCTAAGAATGGAAAGTAAATGGAATGGAAATACAATATATTATAATGAGACAGATGTGAGCTCATTTTCCCCAGCGCAGGTTCATGGACTGTGCATTCACTTGGTCCGCCTGACATTTAAATTTGAGTAAATTCAGTGGTTTATAACAAAAGCATCTGTTGTTGGAATGACAATAGTGAGATACAATAGCAAGCAAAAGGAATCTAATTGTTAATAGGTATTAGAGCAGAATGTCAATGAAGGGGCTCTCATTGTGCAGAGATTCTGTCACCAGGCTGGGGCTGGAATTGGCCATCTCGTCAGGGAATACAGCACATTAGTGAGCAATTCAGCTGTGACTGAGCGGGGCCATTAAAACGCGCGGCTCAGAAAAGTTTCCAGTGCCATAAATCAAGAACAGAGCTAATATACAACACATTCATGGAGGGAACATGAGATCAATTAGTGGGTTTTGCTTCTGCTATCTCTAACCTTTAATCACATTAGGCACAACATTTAATTGTTTATAGTGATATTCCTTCTGTTGTCACATTTTCAGTCCACTGTGACACAGGTAAAATCTTGAATTTTGCCATATACCCAACCTGAGCAAGCTGTATAAACTGCAAAACCTGTAAAACCTCTTTATAGCTTCTGCTTTAAGATCTCTACTTGGGCATGTTCAGCCACCGAATAGTGAGGGCTGCTGCTAATGACTTTTAATTAAATCAAAAAGCTTTGAGATCATGAACCTGCTGACTTCATTTCCTTTTCCAGTGCACTTCAAAAAAGTAATTACTGTACTGCACATACAGGCAAATCTTGCAAAATACCCTCCAGATACAACTCAAAATTAAGACTTCTGGTAATGAGTAAAGTCAGTTATGTTTTTCAGTAAAGAAATGAACCAAAAATTAGCATATTCTTCAAAGCTTATTTCAGAATTTTATTTCTCTTCTATCTTTAAATAAAAACCCATAAGACCCTGCATTTTAAGGTTCAAAGAGCATTAAATGAAAATCCAGTTTGCTGATTTTCATGATTGCTTTCTGTTCTCTCGCAGTAAATGTAGGGTCTGTAGTGGTTTTGGGGTCCTTATGTTTCGCATACTTTGGTTTTTCTTCATCAGTAAAATTAGATGAAGAGTCTTGACAAGAAACATGGGGAAAGTATAGAAGACAAACAGGACTGTGGACACAGGGGTGTCAAAAAAGGTAAAGACCAAAAGGATGAAGAACAAAATAAGAGAATCTTCTACTAATTTAACATCATCTCCATCCTCTTTTGTGTCTCTCCTTTACCAATTTTTTTTTTAAATTTATTTTCCTTGTTGGGCCAAAAGGGCGTTTTGAAGTCAAAGACCGGAAATTTAGAAATATGAAACCGAGTTTCTTTTCTGAATAAAGTTTTGTCAGGATTACACTATTTTCTGGATTTGGGTTGCAGGTGTAGCCATTGAAAGCTTACATTGCTGGACAGGGAGAAAAAAAAATTATTGAAAAAAAAAAAATCCCAGTTCTGTACTTTCTTGTGGAATAATAATTAGTACAAAGTATTATTTGTGCCCAATGCCTTCTTTTATACTTGCAGATTTATCTCACACTTCACTGGTGGGTGTGGGGCATATGGCAGTGCCCATATCTGCTTTAATTTCCCATGCATAGGACTCATATTTTTAATTGTTCTTAGTATTTTTTTCATCTCTTTATCTGCTTCTCAGCAGGATTGCTTGTGCTGTTTATTACTCTAAGCAACAAGTACATGTCCAATTTTTATTCGTAACCCTCATCTTAACAACAGACATGCTGATACCTTCTACTCTCCCAGGTGTTTGCTAGAGAGTTACTGCCCCAACTCAGAAAGAGGAAACTTGGGATTTTCTTTTGCATTTAGGAACATAACTAAGCATTTAATCTGTGAAGTCAAAGGCACAAGGAAGTCTGGTAGCAGAATATCTACTAATTGTGTTTTACTTCCACTCTTCCTTGAATATTCACAACAGATAAAATCATCTTAGCAGGTAAAAACCCCTGCTTTTTCTAGAAATTGTTTTAATCCACATATTTACTGCCTTCTGGGTCTGTATAAAGCTAACACATCTTTTGTGTGTGGTTACTTTTGAATTAAGAACAA
This sequence comes from Acanthornis magna, assembly GCA_036785705.1. NCBI lineage: Eukaryota > Metazoa > Chordata > Aves > Passeriformes > Acanthizidae > Acanthornis > Acanthornis magna. Next base: position 317,036 of record JAWUZG010000716.1, on the reverse strand, counting down.
TATTTTGGAGGCAGAGGTGTGAAATACTTTCTTAGTACATAGCAACTAAAAAGAAACATCTGCACAAGGTCAAGAACCAGGACAGTCATTGCTGGAAAGACTAAATAGACTAATTTTATATTCGTTTTTTTTTACTCCTTGAGTTTTTTTTGATCAGTAGTATTTTTACAGATAGCCCAGAGCAAATGTGTTAAAAACCATAAAATGTGCAATCCTGGCTGCTCCTTCCCAGGTCTCTGAGCCTCTAACAGCGGTGCTTCCTGAGTCAGGGGCTGCTTTTATGTCTTCAGCAGCCTCAGAGGATTTCTGTTCCTGACCTGGCCACCTTCTCTGTGAACCACTGCAAAAAAAGCATCAGCCTCTGCAGTGTCCTGGGACAAGGACCTGCACAGCTCAGCCACACCTGCACAGGGCACAGCCTCCTGCTGTTGGTCACCTTCTCCCCTGGCTGCGCTGGAGGAGACAGAGCAGAGGCCATTCCACCTCCCCCTGCTCACCAAGGGCTCTGGGTGCTGTTTCTGGGCTGTCTCTATGTCTGAGTGATGACTTTGAGGCAGGGATGTGTTTTGGTGTAGGAATCAGGATAGTGAGCCTTGAAAGCAAACCAGAGAGTCTCAAGGATCAATGTGGATCACATCAGGATGATCACTTCATGCAGGGGAAGCAGCACTGGGGGATGTCCAAAAATCTGTTTTTCACTGCTTTTCTAACCCCCCGTCTATGTGATCTGCTCACACCTGCAAGATGTAGTACCTTCAGCTGTAACAAATTCTGCTCTGTGCAGAGGAAATTCTGTTTGCTTCATTGCAATTCCAAAATATAATTATCTAGAATGAACAGCCACTGTGTCCCAGTATTACACCTTCCGTTTGCACAGATGAATATAAATGTGAATGTCTTGTACCTTGGAGAACCCTGCTAAGTTTGGCAGCCACTTGAGGTTTTATTATGTTTTAGGGCTTTTTTTCTGTGGTTTTTTTTTAGGAGAGCTGAATTAGTCATTCATTTAAAATGCGAGAGAGGAGGTAAGAGATGCAGCTTTGCAGTTAATATTAATTTTATATCAGTTTGTGAGGAGATTAATAATTTCATTGCGATTCAAAATATACTAGAACATCGAGAAGTAGGAAGGATATTTAGAAAATAACAACGCAGATAGATTGTTCAGACATTTATTATTTATGCTCTTGTTTCTGCAATTTTTACTCTATAAATCAGCTGAGGTTGTGTATTCAGACAAGAAGAAGTCACCTGTGGGCTGGGGCTGTGCATTACACGACAGTGGAGCCTGCCATGATGGAGGGATTTGGAGGAAACTTTTAGGAAAGTGAAATATCTCCATTTTATTCTGATGCCAGGGTGTATTTGAGCACTGCAGCCCATGGAGAGCGAACAGAACTCGCAGGATCTCTGCTGTGGGGTCAGGGATGCTGGGGATTGGAGAAAGGAATTTAATTTATTGCAATTGCTACCTGAGCAGTACTGATGCCTTCTGCAACTGCTGCTTGTCTTTTCCTCAGCAATAGCACTGATAGCCACACTTCATCTGTCACCTACGTCTTGTTTTGTTGAAAATATTTCGATGGTGTGGGACTTCAGTTCGGCAGCAATGACTGAAAGAATACTGATCCCATTTAAAAAAACATTTAAATGTCAGAATTTTGTATTAGATTACTGATCATTACCTCTTGAACTAAATAGCAAGAAAATGTGAAGATCTTTATTAGACCAGACCAGGAGGGATTATATGAAAATTTGAATATTCTAATTAGCAAAAGTATATATTATGTACATTAAAAAAAATTATGATAATGCTTCAATTAGTTGTTCATACCTAAACTCTTCCCCGTTCATGCTCTACAAAAATGATATTTTTCCCCTGTAATTTTTAAAATTTCTCTTAAATTATATTTTTTTGTTTTAATGCAATGTATGGTTTTGACTTTGTTTCCTAGGAGTATTTTTTTACTTGTTCTACCTTTCCCATTTGTCTCTACCCCATTCCTAGAAATAATAGAGATTGAGGAGAGGCTGCAAAATGTTTTTTACCTATACAGTTTATGGGATTTTTGTCTAGTGAAAGTAGTTTTGTAGAAACATTTCAGTGGAGATATTCAGATCCTTTTATCTTTCTGTGTTGACGATACTTTGCCCAGCTGGACTATAATTTAAAAAAATTGAAATGCATGATAAAAGCTATATACAAGATTGCTACATATAGGGACTGATCTGAGTTCTCTAGGAATGTGTGTGTAGTACTCTAGTAACATCTGGGGAATAAATATGTTATTGTAATTTATTTTAAATTGATATTAACAGCAAAGTTTTATAAATGTCTTTGAAAGTATATGGGAGTACCTAGGGCCAGTGTTAGAAAGTGCATTCTGAGCTTTCCAACAGTGCCACGGAGCAAAAGTCATTTGCATAAATATCACTTCTTACCAGGAATTTTGGCTGCAGAAACTCTCTGGAAACTTCTGCTTTTCCAAAGGAAGTATGACTGACAACAAATTAATGTTATTGAAATGATGAAAAAAGGGTCTGTTATTCTACAGGAGGAATGCAAGTATTAAAATTGGCTTTTTGTATTTAAATATTTTCACGGAAATTGAGTAATAACTTTGCCCTTGTAGGATGCAAATTTCTCTGCCCTGGATTTCCCACACAGTGATGGTGAGGTGAGTGTCCCATCTCACTCGTGTGGGCTGTCTCCTTTTGCTGATGAAGAAACTTAGGCTTTTCTTACTGCACCCTTGGTTTTCCCGGGGAGCTGCCGCTGAGGAGGATGGAAGAATGAATGCCCAGAGACTTTCAGGGTGGTGCTCAGCTCTGGGTGCGGCATGGCTGCTGTTTCATAAAGTGACTTCTGTGCAGTGAAGCAACAATGAAGCAATGTGCAGACAGCCAGGACTTCCCAGTGGTGGCAAAATCTGGATTTCTTTTATGATGTATTTTAATTGACTTCTAAAACCATTCACACCACAGGGTTGGTCTGCTCAGCTGTGCCATCAGCCTGCAACAAGTAGGATCAGCAAGTGGTAATGAAAAATGAGCTCTATACATGAATAGGCATTTATGCATTTGGCATATAACCTTTGAGTATTGTGAGGGTTTTTTAGCCATTTATCCCTAAATGCACATAATTCACTATTTCCAGACAAATTATGCAGTGCTCAGTCTCATTAACCACTCACTCCCTGCTTTAGTTCCATGCAAAGCAAGCTCCATTAAACACCTAATGGTGTCCATGGGAAGCAGAGGTAAAAAATAGGCTGATAGGGGGTGTTCTCTTCCTGACTGCACAAACTGTATTAAGTTCAATGCAGAAAATAGAGTTTAAGAGGGTCACTTTAAAAAAAAAATAAATCTATTTATCTATGTTTTAAACAATGAATTTATTGCAATATTCATTAAGAAATAAATATGTGTAACTTATCAATTATGTTTGCGTGTAAGATAAGAAGTTGGATCACCTGCCTATAATTTTCCAAATTTCACAATGAGTTAGAAGCAGTATTTGTGGCTGTCCTTTTTTGTAAGAACATACAATACCTGCAAGGGAGCAGTCAGACACAACGTTCGTTAGGATTTAGTTAAAGAAGAGGGAGGAGTTACCACATGACATTGGCTTATATTGTTCCAAATTTTTTTTGAAAGGGATTTATCAATGGGTTGAAAACTGATGCAGTACGTTTCAAGTGAATTTGCTGGAATGAAAAGGATTGGTTTAGCAGTGTTAAAATAGCTGAACCATATTGCTTCATGTGTTGCCAGAGCAAGCTGGGAGAGAAGATATTTTAGGAAATTTAGGCTCAGTTTGAAACAGTGGAGCACCACAGACAATGCTCTTATTTTGGAAATGGTTAGAAAAGACAATAATAATTGCAATTATAACATTGGCAAATAAAATTTTAGTGAGAATGGGGATTGTTTCGGGGAGGTTTTTTGAAAAGGTGAGACCTTGGATAAGTAATTATTTGGCCAAATGAGAATTTTTCAGCTTGACAGCGTAAAATGTGGATGTCAGTTCAATAAAGGGAAAAAACCACCATGGCCATCACAAACATCATCTTTCCTGGCATGGCTGTTCCACACCACAACAAGTTACTCACTCCAGTGCCTTTAGCCAAGCACTAGAGTGGAGCTAAAAAAAGATCTCATTGTCCTTTGCTGGAAACAAAACTGAGTACAAGTGAAAAGCACTGAATCAGGGAGGCTTGACTTGAAAGCTGTTAACCAACCTGCCAAAGAATGTGGCCTTTCACACTCAGATCCCCAATATTCCCATGAAATGGGGCAGGATTCATAACGAGTGAAAGCTGAGGACAGGACAGTTATTGCTGTTCCCCTCTTTTCCCCGTCACAGAAATAATAACTGGTGCCTTCAGAGGGACAAGGCAGGTGCCAGCAGTCCCCTGACAAATGCCGCTGCAGACAGATCCTGTGTTTAATAGCAGCTGCGAACACATCAGAGCTTTTTAACTGGGCAGAGCCTTGCGTTGGAGTAGCTTGTACAGCCCTGAGTTCTTTCTGGTTGGGGTGGTGAAATGATTTTGGGGGTTCTGCAAGGTGGAAATGGCTGGAAATAGGAGCAGGGCTTTCAGCTGGTGGAGAGAGAGCAGATGGAGGTGCCTCCTATGACTCTCATTTTCTCTTGGGGGTGCCTGGGGACCAGGTGAAAACAGCTGAATCCTTCTCACCTTTTTTTGGGTAATGTGGACCACCACAGCTGGGGAGAGAAAGCATGTGGGGAAGGTGAGACACCAGAAACAAACCTGAGATTACAGATTGAACAGCAGGGAAAACCACAAAATTTCCAGCTGTGGTAAAGGAGAGGGAGAGCAAGGAAGATTTTAGAAGAAAATACTGAAAAATATTGAGGTTTTGACCTACTGATGAAAAAGCTGGGGATGGTGATGTGGGATCAGACTGAAAGTGCCCGAGCAGAGAGTAGGACTCATGAGTTTGCTGTGTTAAGACACCACTGTAAATAAAAACCTTTGTGTGAATAAAGTTACCAAGTGAGTGTAGAGGGGTGAAGTATGGAACACTGAGCACTGCAGGATATTAGAGCAGACTCCAGGCAAGGTGGGAGACAGCACTAAACATTAATGAACTGTTGAGATGGAGAAGAGGAATACACAATGAGGTGAAAGCCAGACCAAGGGAAGTTTGAATAATGAGGAATTGCCAGGAAAAGGTCCATTTTAGACACTCAGAAGAATTAGGCCAGAGAAATGCTTCTCTGTACTCTAATTATGGCCAGTAGACTGTTCAGGTGATAGTGCACGTTCTGTTGCTACTGATGGACATGATGGGCACGGCTCGATGTAAATTATCATTGCTTGCATAAGTACAAAATTCCTCATTTCCCTGACTGAGGATCTCTGGGCAGCAGCTTTCAAAAATCACAGAAAAGAGCAGACCTTATGTTGGGTCCTGTCCCCACTTTGTGCTCTCTTCACACAGAACTTGAATAGAGGATGAATTTAATTTACTGCATTATATTTGCTCTTTGTTCTTGGGCCCAAGTATTTATTTCATTCAATTGATGCTTAAATTCCCATTAGTTACTAGTGCAAAAAGCATTTCATAATTATACAAACAGGAAGCTTAATTTTCATCTTGATATTTTGTCCACATAAGGATTCATCCGGTATGGATTGATTCTCACTCTTGATGGTGCTTTCTCACTATCTTTTAAAATCAGGAAATAAAAATAAAATAAAAATACACCAGTCTTCCCTTTCGTATCTGCACTATTATCAAAGGTCAATAGATAAAACTAATACCATATCCCAGTTGCTAAATAGCCGCTGGAGGTGAAATAGAGGTGAAATGGCTGTTTTGTTACTACAATAATTTGACTTACTTATGCCAAGAAACTTGGCTTGCTAAATATTACCTCAGTTACAACAAACAGCTTTATTTTCTCATTAAATACATGGAAAAAAAGTCTCATGTTGAGAAACTGATTAGATGAAAGTTTTCCGCTGAAAATCCTGTGAAGTCTTCTTAAAAAAAATGTCTTTTGGAAAATAAAATCTTTCACTGTATGATTTCTTGTTGGGAATGTGTTTTCTATGGGCAATAGATGGATATTTCAGGCTCCTGCTACTGGTCCACTGGGATACTTCATCCATCTCAAAGCAACATATATGTATATGTGAAACTATGGGGTGAAAAAAAAGAATTTTTTCATGTTTTATTTTTATTTTTTTTAATATAAAATTAAGCCTACTAAGTGATTGCATTTGCCCCTTTGGAGGCATTTAATTAGGCACATTTGTTGGGATTACTGACACTGCTTTTATCCGTGTGATTGTTTAAATTGTATTATAATTAGGTGTCACATCATGAAAGCCCTTCTGCTACAAACCTTAACCATTGCTATCAGATTTCAAAATTAATTTCCAGAAGCTAATGTTAACCAGGCTGTTGAATATTCTTAAAATTCCAAAGAGTAAACAACTCTCATGATAGCACTTCCGTTGTCATAATATTAATTAATTTTTAACCAATATACAGCATGTTGTAACATGAAAAGATGATCTGGTGTTGTAAAAAACATAAACACAGGCTCAAAACACTTTGCAATTGTGTATATTTTAAGTAACTCGACTCTTTCAAACAACACTTTTGGGTTATGATGCTTGTCATGGAGAGAAACTCTGATTTAGCATGTGGGCACAATGCAATTAAAAGGAGAAAATAGATTTTTAAGTAAATGGTAACATTCACAGGCAACTGGGAGGCTGACACTTAATCTGCAAGTCCTGATCCTTCTTGCCAGATCAGCTGGAGAGATACTGTATGAAGTGGCTGTCAAATTACATGCTTTAGCAGTCTTTGTAATTGAAATGGTTGCACATAATAACTGTATCGTGTCTGGATACTCTGTGTCTAATGCAGAGCTGGGATAAATTTTGATTTGACTTGTATAGTTCACATTCTTCCCTTGAATACTAAAGTATTCATGAAGAAGTGGAATATTGCACCCCCAATAAGTATCATAATGTTTTGTTGTTGTTAACTGTTAATTGATTTGTTTTAGATTTGGGGGTTTTTTTAAGATTTTTTTTTCCAAGTCTTGAGAAATTTAATCCAAAATACCAAACAAAAAACTATTGAGGTGTTCTGTATTGGTACAAAGTAGAGAGCATGTGCTAGGCTTTTCTGTCCCTGCATCAAATTGGCTCATGGTCGATCTCCCAGTTGAGACAAATAGATAGTCCAGGATTTGTTTTCTTCTGTGCTCTGAAGTTGTTGTAATTTTTATCTGATCAAATCACAAAGAGAGATCTTTTTTAATGAAGATTTATAAGGTCACTGTAGTGACATCCCCTGATCGGACCAGCACAGATGGAATAGGAGATATGAGTGAAATATGATAACTTTTTTTTGATATTAACATTATCTGCGTTGTGTTTTCTATAAATAACTTGCAAATTTTTTTCTTGCATCTAGAGAAGTCCTGTGAAGACAGCCGACTGTTGTCCTCAAATGCCTTTGAAAGTAAAAAGACACTTAGAAGCTTTTTGTGGTCAAATAGCTTTAATTTTTTGTGTTAATTCCTTTCATTTATGTTTTTTTGCTTAGATGTAAATATAAATGTAAATTGAATGGAAATTAAATAATTCAAAATGAAAGTTGGAATAGAACATTTCTGCCTTCTAAAATTATTCATTTTATACATTTCCACTGCAAGATGTTTTTGATTTGATCTGATTTGATCAAATTCTTTTACGGAAAATTATTCCATTGATTTTTTTTCTGACTGTGGTTTTATTTATGAATACTGCAAAAATATTGAAAAACTCAAGTATGTGAAATCTCTTCTGTCTCTAATATTGTTTTAATATGAAGGGATATTAGAGCTAGAAAACACTTTTATTTAGAATTGTCGAGGAAGAATATATGAGATATATAAAGTGACAGATAAAGCTCTTCCAAATCAGAAATTAATAGAAGATTCTGTTGGAATGCCATGAAGTTACGGTTAATTTAGATCTATTTTTATGTAATGTGGTTAGGATTATGGTGCAATGTGTGTGTTTCTCTGCTTTGTTCATTTGCTGAATACACATTTCCTCAGGTCATCCGCAGGGAATGAGTTTAGAAGTTCAGGACACAGGCATATATTTTATTTCTTAAACAAAAAGAACAGTTGTGTAAACTGGTAATACCATCTTGTTATCTTCTGCATCTAGGTTATAAGGCACACATTTTTTATATGTTTTTGAATGTTTTATTTTACGAGATCCATTGGGGTTTTTTATAAACAGTGCTGTGCTCAGCTTTGGGACATTTGCATACACTACAATCCCTGACTTGATTATTGCTGGCTAGGAACTATCAAATATAAATCTTTATTTAGGATAGTTAGGGTCTATAAGCTCTCCTCCTTTCAGGTCAAATATTTCACATCATTCCATTACAAGTAAAGAATTTTTCAGTTGTCTGGAACATATGCTAAGTCCCAAGATTTATTAAGCTACGAATCTTGGGTACAGACAAGTCATCCTGAGCAGATGTTGTCTCCTAAGGACTTTGGTTGCTAGTGAAGGGAGAGGTCAGCACATCTTCTTTCCAAATATGGCTGGGAAACGATTACTGAACTCTTCTTCCCTGTCTTTGGTAACACCAGAAATGTTACTGTCCTGCCTTGACAGACTCATATTATTGCAACAGGCTCAGAAAATAAGCAAAAGCAAGTCCCACCTTCCCTGTCTCTGCATCATCCTACTGCTCCCCCCCAGCTCTGTCTTCTAGGTTCTCTTTTGGTTTTCTACATTTAGAAATGTCTATTTCCTATTGATCACTCCCTCTTTTTGTCTTAAACAGCTCCTTGATATTTCAGAAATGGCTATTTTCTTTGCATCAGTCTACTGGATTAGGAGGATTGTGGTTCTGCTCTGGTGCATTGGGACTGAACAAACAGCACCAATGGCAGCTCAGCCCGTTACAAAATCTTGATTCCCAGACAGATTTTTTTTTCTCCACAAAGACAAAAATGGACAGGAGCTTTGCTTTGTTCACTGCCTTTTATACTCCTTCCTTCAAAGTTGTTCTGTGGGTTCATTAGAAAAAAAATTTTAAAAACCTAACAAAAGAACCTTTGTGTGGAAAGATTCTGATCTAAAGTTGTTGGCATCTTCAAAGTACTGCTGATCAATTGCACTGACTTTTTCATGTAGACCAGGATAGATCTATCTAATATTTAATTCCTAGAATACAAAGACTTCTGCATAATGGATAAGATGAATGTATTGCTTATGATATTAATATCTCCCCTTATAGCAGCCTTCCAGCATCTAAAAGGGGTTACAAGACAGCTGGAGAGGGACTTTCTGCAAGGGCTTGTAGTGATAGGACAAGGGTAGATGGTTTTGAGCTGAAAGATTGCAGGTTTAAATCAGATACTATGAAGGAATTGTTTACTGCGTGGGCAGTGAGACACTGGAACAGGCTGCCCAGGGAAGTTGTGGAAGTTGTGGAGAGTCTGGATGGGGCTTTGAGCAACCTGGGCTTTGGTGGAGGTGATTGTAACAGAGCATTTTCCATCATCTTCATTTGCTCCAACCATTCTGAGAGTGGAAAAAACGGTGTTTCAAGATGTGTAGTGGTTCGAGTCTCTGGTGGTTTTAACTGAGAGGATCAGAGATACAAGGGTTTACTTTCAGAATTTCTTGTTCTGTGTGTCCACCGTGTCTTGCTGAGTCAGGCCCTGTTCCCAGGGCACAGCTTTTAATGTTGGCACACCTGTCCTGCTGGCACAGGACAGTCCCAGGTGTCATGCAACCAAAAAAAACTCCAGCCAAGACTGGGATGAAGGGGGCTTATTGTTATCATCACACTTCTCTTTGGAACACATCAGCTCTGGGCTGGGTAATGGCTGTTCAGGCAAAATCTATCCCTAATCAGCCATTCTAATGATCCCTTGAGTGGTAAAGGGCTGTTCTTGGAAATGTTCTCACACAGTAATGTCTCAGGCTGAACCATGCTATAGATTGTGCCAAATGCCACTTTTTATTTACCTCTTTGGAGAGGAAATGGTAGGAAAAGACAATACATGATATATAATCGTGTTTCCAGAATCTCAGGAAATGGATTCTGTGTGGGAGGACCCCAGCATGGGCCAGCAGCTGCAGGGGACAGAAAGGCCCCATGGACTTGTGTGTGAAAGGACTGTTGATTTCCACGTCTCACACATGGAAGACCAGGATCTTTTATTGATCTCTGGTTATTTTACTCCTGCTGAGAGGAGAGCAAGCCCTCATGTGCTGGCTCCCTTCCTTGTGGGTGAATTATTTAATGTGCTTTCCTTCCCTAAACTCTCCCCACAGTGTCAGAGGTTGCCATAGCCTCTCACCAGGTGGCTGTGCACAAACTGTCCCTTCTGGCCTCTGCTGCACTTCTGCAGTATCCAAAATGCATTTCTCAATATGCTGTGTCATAATTTTGGGGTTGCTTTTTCCTTCCCTTCTTAAAACCAGCAAACAAGTGCATTTAACCGTGAAAGCAGGTACAAATGTATTCCTGTTAGTGGATAATAATGAAAAGTCAGAGAGATTAATGTGCTGTTGCTGTTTATTCAGTACTGCATTGCTTGTGACTAACTACAATGGATGAGACCTTCTTTCTGCCTCATTAAATAAGTTAATCATGTAAATCAGGAGGAAAAACATTTTGGGTAGTGCGAGTACAGGCTGAGCATCAGATATGCAGTTTTACCACCATGTGTTAGAGGAGATGTGACACCGTACAGGTGTCCTAACTACAAAACATTAACATCACTCTTCTGTTATCTCTAAAGTAAATGAAAACAAAATTAAAAGGTCAAATTGGTGCTTGTTTCAATCAGGAGTACATGGCCACTGACTGGAATTTCTTTCAGAGAAAAAGGGGGACTCTAACGGGAATGGAAGTTCTTGAAGAAGACGAATTATAATGGATATTGCAATATATTCAGAAAACTTTTACGGCTTTAAAATTGTAAATCAAAAGTAGAATTCATTTTTTGTAAAGTAGGATTTACTAAAACTTGCAGATATTGCGTTCCCAGTTTACCAAAAAAACATGAACAAATTTGAACTCTGGGTTTGAAGCCAAAAGAATGAAAATGTAAATAGGGACATAATCTTGACAGCCTGGGAAGGAATAGAAATAAAAATGTTTAGATTAAACTAGCAACACAGTGATAAAGAAATGTAGCTCTCAGGATTACGAGACAGAATTAGGATAAACCCACTACGTTATCTGAACATTTGTCCAAAACACTTTTAAAACCCAAACTGAGCTGCTGAGACTGAAGAAACTTCAGGTTCCAGTAATGTGATTTTTAATCAGGCTGAGTGCTTGCATTTTGTGATTACAGATGGAATACAAGAAAAGTTTCCAAATATTACTTTTTTCAGCTCAAGAACTGCTAAAATTATTACTTTTGTCATCACAGGATTTTTAATCTGGAGGCTACAGATAAAGAGACCATAACAACTGGCTACTTTAATTCCAGCACAAGAATAAAGTAGCTGTGGAGATAATTGTCAGAAGTTGGATTAAAGGATGTAGAACCATTGGAAAAATATTGCCTTCCTTCCTTTGTTTTCAATTGAAAAATAAAGTTAAATCCATTATGGGTTTTTTTTTAGAGATGGCAGTGATCGCAGGGGAAACAAATAAGGAGAGCTGCAGAAGGATATTGAGAAAATGGCAACACTTTATTGGTTGGAAGGAAATGAGTATGGATCTGGAGCAAAACTTGCTGAAATCAATGGGAGATACTCACTGGTTTCGGTGATATTTGAGTAAGGCTCAACAGCTTGAGATGATGTTACCTAATTAAGCTCCTGATGACTTATTTGACCCAACAAATGATACTGATGCTTCATTGTTGGAGCACTGCAGAGATTTAAAACAAAGTATTGAATCAAACACAGCCATGCCTTTGCAATAGGCTTAATCTACCTTTTAAATCAGAAATGCCTATTTTAGGATCAAGACCTATTCATTCTTCCACTTCTGAATGACACTTTAGCAGCTAGTGTTTGGCATTTATTTATTTATTTTTACATCAAACACAATCTGTATACAATTTGGATATCAAAACTTTATATTAGATTAACTGCCATCAATTTGAGCCCACATTTTAATGCCTTTTAATTTCATAACAATAGTAGATCTAAATTAATTTTTCCAGTGGGTAATAATGGGACAATTATAATTGTTTTAAAGTTCTGTCCTAGACAGGAGTTGGTAAATCCCTGGAGGTTTTGCTCTGTCTTGGTTTGGCCTGGATGCTTTAGGTTTGGGGAAGTTTTTGTTTTATAGCATTCAGCTTCAATGTGGGAAAAGTCAAAATAAAAAAACAGAGAGTGCAGCTGAGGCCATCCAAGCACCAGCTCACCTTCCACTGTGGCTGTGGTCAGACCCATCCTCTTTCCTTGATTTGATTTTCCTGGGGTTTGAATTTGTTTGAGAAGGGGACCTATCCCAAAATAAATACCAGGTGAGATTGTGTAAGAGCTGCTGTCCTGATGACATTTCTATTCAAGGTGATAGAAAAGTGGCCAGAATGCCTCAACTTATGACATTCATAGTACTGTAGGCAGAAATGTTTTCAGAACAGTTACTGACATTTTGACATTCCTGGAACTAATCCTCAGCTTTATTTCATCCCTAGAGACACTTTTTTAAACTGCTAATTGAAATAATATACAACTCTATTTTCTACAGTAAAAATAGGTGCAGATATGTTTTTTTCTCCTGTTGCTATCTTGTAGCAGTGCAAGCTGCAATACATTATATGGCTTACAATGACAAAAAATTATGTTTTCAATTTGGTAAGTCGTTTTCAATTGAAAATATAATGCATTCCTGCATAAGACATATTGCTCTGTGGCAGGCTGTAAGTATCAGGGAAGACCTACTATATCTGAAACAACATAATTAACACTCTTTGTTCATGATAAGCAAATAAACAACCAAGGCAGGCCTTTTCCAGTGATGGATAGCATCTTTATTAAAGAATTAATCTAGATCTCAAAGCAGGATCTATCTAGTACATAAATCAGGGCCTTGTGGTTCCATTTATGGTTCCTTTTACAACCTAAGTGTTAAGTTTATTGCCATATAGGCCAATAATTCTTTGTTGAGGGATGCCAAGACCTGGTCTTCCTTCTCTCTATTCTCACTGCAGATGGAGACATTTTTAATTCACAGCACCAACACAGATTTGCTCTGTCCTTAGCAAGTACCCTGAATTCTTACTGTCTAATGGCAATGATATGCATACATTGAGAAGGTTAAGTTGTGCTGGAGAAATGTTTTTATACATGTGAAGTATTTATTTTCCTCAAACCAGACACAAAGTCAAGATTGCCCTGCCAGAGAGCTGCACTGTTCTCCTGAGATGGTCAAGGTTGAAAGAACAGAGAGGTTATGTAAAAGCTGTAGGGATTTACTAGCTCACATTTGGAGTTGACGGGCCTAAATATTCTATTCCAGCTGCTTGGTAGCTGCCATGACCATGAAGTCAAAAGATTTCATGAAGTGATGATCATGAAGTCAAGATTTCATGAAATGAAAACTTACCCAAGCACCTGTGGCCAACATATATAAATATTTTCCACAGTCAGTAGTTCTCTGTGCATGTTGCAAATACTTGGGATCCCCAAAGACTATTTTTTTACCTGCCTTAATTGCAGTATGCGCAATTAGAACGCAATATTGAAAGCTGTGTTTCACCTCTCATTGATCAGGAGCAAAACAAACAAAGGCACCATGTCAGATCATTGTACACATATATATATGGTGGAATTTAACCTGTAGAAAGCTTGCAAAATGCTTTGGGCCCCAGAAAGGATCTCAAATGCCTCACTTTCTAGTTTAGAATGTTCTTAGGATAAGGTTTGTAGGTTGTTTGGACTTTATTGTATTTATTCTATTTGGCTGTGAGCAGAGTGTTAGATTATTTATTTAAGAGCTAAGTGATATTTCTGTGCCTTGATGTGCAGTGGATTGTCTGATGATGTTTTTTATTAAATAATTATCAGAGATATGGGAGATATCTGCCTCTGAAAGGTCACATCAGCTGTCCTTTCAGATTGTTGCCAAATGCACGTAGATACATCTGCAGGGATTACAGTCTTGGATTGGAAACTCTCCAGGGATAAACTCAGCAGAGCTCTAATGTTTTTTTTAAAAAATATGCTATTAGTGTTTTAGTGAAAAATGAGATTTAAGAAAGTATTTTAGAAGTTTGTTTACAAGATTCTCGTGTAGATGCTTCTGCTCATTAGGAAATGCCAATGTAGAAGTTTTTAGTCTACAAAGATTGCAGATACATCAAGGAGAAGGAAATGGATTATGTAAGCATTAGCAGCAGTAGAAGACCTGCAGTCTACAAAAACTCTGCAAAATACATACTAGCTCCCACTTCTCACTCTGTTTGGGACCTTGAAAGAAGGAGGTTCCAAAGAAAGATAAAATCCTTTTTTATGAAGAATTTTTTTGTTTGCGTTTGGTTTCAAGAAGGCAGTGAGCAAGTGAAAAGTGTCACTAATCTGGCGGCTGTGGAGTAAATTGTGAGGTGGTTTTCAGCAAAGATAAGGGAATAAGAGTTTTATCCTGTGTAGCCAAGCTATGCTACTTTCCAAGAATATGGATGTAAGATACTGTTAACATTTTTCATATGAAAAGGCTTATGATTCTCAAAAATCAATAACTTTTAGGATTTTGTATGGTGGTATCAAACAAAATGAGACCCAGATTTCTGAAATGAACGAGTGGGTTCTGTATAATAAGAGTTAAAGATTATTTGTTCTAAGTAGAGGTGTGCAACACTGTGTTATTTTCAGACAACATCTTTCTGGTTTGTGCACGCTTTTCTAAATTCATATAAAGAGAAAATCACAAGTCAGAATCTGAGTCTACATCTGCTGGATGAGCTTCAGGAGTTTTTGTGCTTCACCTCGATTTTTTCAGTAGCATGGACCAAATTCCATGGGCTTCTGCTTCAAATGCCTTACCTGGATGAGGTAATGACATGGGAGCTTAGTGAATATTTGCATAGCAACACCTCTGCTTCCTGGTGATAAATGATTTCAGCATATTGAAATATAAGTAAATTTGAAAAATAATGAACCTCCCATTTTCTAAGGACTCAGAATTTTAATGAAAGACTGTCTGGTAAAAAAGCAATGTGCTGTAAAATCCTTGCTGTACTGAAACTAGGGAATTCCAAAGCTGGAATAAAATTATCCACATGGATATTTTTAATAAATTCAATAGTGTGTTTTCCTGCCTGCTTGGGAAAATAAATTTCTTGCTTTCGGAGCATCTTGCTTATATTTCTTGGAATAAGGAATGTCATAGCTCAAGCAACATTACCTTCACTCAAGGACGCAATAGCCTTTTCCCCCTTAAAAAACTGATGTAAAAGCATTCCCGACGAGAACTTGTGCAGCTAAGCTGAAACCAGCAAATCACACCTGTCTCAAGTGGTGTTTGAAATGTTGTACACCCAAATTAAGGTTCACCCAGATCATCATTCTGCAACAGGTTCTTTTCTAGCATTTATGCGCCGTCCCTTTCCTGTTGTGACAGGTTTTTCAGAAGCTCAGGATCCACCTGCTTGAGCCTGACTGCAGCAGCAAGGCCACACATAATGCTGGCACAAAGTATAAATAATGCATGAGCATGCAACATGACAGGCACTAACAGTGGGGCTGGACAAGTGGTGTTAGTCTGAATGAGAAAGAAAAATTTTTCTAGAGTTGAAGGCTGGCAAAGAACAGCTTCTTCCAGAGTTGCATTTAAAAAAAAAAAAAAAAAAAGCATTACATGCTTTGGATTAAATCAAATTATTATAGTTTCGTCATAGGAAGCTGGTTTAATTCCTGCTTTGTTTCCATAAGTCGCTGCATAAATTGTATTTTCTCTGTAAATTCTCCCTGGTTTGGGCTTTGCCTCCTGGGGTTTTAATTTATCAGACTTGTCATTTCTTGACTATTATCACAGATTGAAATGTACAGTAGACACCTGGAGGGTTTTGCTTTTTTCCATCCTTGGGCTTTGTAGAAATAGGACCATCTGGCCTGTAGGTCTGGAAGCATCAACATTCACTCATTAAATGTGTCTGAAGCCCTCACTTTCAATCTGCCTCATTTAGGTCTGGAGTTAGGGGCTCTGTTGCTTTCACCTGTTGTTTACGAGCAGTTTAAACGTGTGCTCCAAACTCAAGGAAAACATCTCCTGCACCCATCTCCATCTTTGTGTTTTGGTACCATTTGGCTGTTCCTGCAATAAGAATCTGGGGTTAAAGTATGGTGCTGTTTCCAAATTCTGTTCAACATAATCAGAAAAATTCAGCATTTCAGAAATGTTATCAAATGCAATGACCTAAGAAGACCCTGCTGGGTTGTCTAATGGGTGCTTCTCAAAACACAGATGGCAGGGAAGTGTCTGCTTCTGGAGACATTTGCTGGTAAAAATCCATGTGGGATGTGCCTTTGCTGTGTCAGACGGGGCTCAGGTGCGAAAAGGAATTCAAACAGGAGAGCTCAGCTCTCTGGCTGGTCTGGGAAAGCAGCAAAATTTTCACATTGGAAGCAAAAACGTGTTCTAGTTGTGATTTAACTAAAGACTGTCATCTTGCAGAGTGTTCCTGGGAGAAGTCAGACCCAGAAAGGAGCTTTGTTTTGATTATTAGCAGTGCCTTACCTGCCTGTCAGGAGATGGTGACAGGTTGTAAAACCCCTTTCTATTTTGTGTGTGCATGAAGAGTTGACAGCAGTTTATTGTGAATTCAGCAATGATGTAATTGCACCATCTTGCTAATGCAGTTTTTTTCTTTCCTTCTCTCTGTAGTTAATAAATACCGTTTAAAACTTTTAAATAAAAATACAGAGTATAAAATTTTTTAAAAATTACCAGAAGTATTAACTTTATTGTGTGAATGTATCTCCTCACGTGAATGGCTGTGTGCACTGAGGCTTGGTGCAGGAGCAATCATTACAAACATTTGGGCCAAACTTTCTTCTGTGGAGGGGGGAGAAAAATCTCCTACATAAAAGAAAAACAGCCTGAAAATGTGCTGCTGTGATGTAAGCATGAATAAGGATTTAGCTTGATCTGGAGACTCTGAGGATCAATGAGAAATTTCAGTAGGATCTTCTCTACAACACCGATCAGAGCACTTTTACTGAGGTGAGGTCTGTATTTTCACAACCGCAGTGGTAACTTTAATAACTAGGAATACTTAGAGAGTCAGAATAAATATTGATGTTCTCTTCCTTTCCTCATTTTGCCTGAAATACATTCAGAATGATAATTTCCTTGGAATAAAAGTAGATCCGCCAAAGCTTTGGCATGTGCAAACCATTCCATTCTCTTTGTATACTTCAGGTCTCTTTTGATGTAATTTCCTGTTGATTGCCCTGTTTTTGCTGAAGGGCGATAGCTCTCAAAATTAACATTTCGTGAGATGGTTCCAGCAGACTGTAAAATGCATCATGACTGTATACAATAAATATTATTTGGCTTAGCCTTCTGAGTTGTTAACAAGTGTGCACCTTAGTCATGTGCCTTTTTGTAAAACTCAGAGGAAGTGGGGTGAAGGTAAAGCTGTGGGATTTTACCTCCATCTCCAGATACCCCCTTGGAAATTCCATGAAGTGCCCTGTGGGGCAGCTCTGTAACTCTGCCCAGGTGGCACCAGCATTCCTCAGGAGCCTCTGCTGCACCTGTACAGCCCCTGTGAGAACTTCTGTGTCTCTCCAGAGAGATCTGACTTTATCCTCTGGAGAAGGCCATGAGCAAAGGCAGTGCTTTACCCTTCAGCCTCACGCAATCAGTGGGTCATACCAATTTTCACACGAGCAAAGAGTAGAGATGTGTGGTGGGGCCAATTTATGAGTTTACTTAGAAATATTATTTGGCAGTAAATTTCTTGACCCAGGTCAACAGTCTCTGCCTGATTATTCTGCCTTTTGCTGCTGTTGCACACCTGTTTTTTCCTCTGGTATAACCTGCTCTCATGCAAGGATGTGTATGACACCTCAAGTGTAAGTGCTTAACAGAGAAGAGGTCACTGGGGGATGTGAAGGGCACGGTGGAGGTGAAAAGGACTCACTTCTCATGCACCAGATGTCAAAAGTCTCTATCCTTTACTTCCAGCATCAGTAAAGTCTTTCTTCAAGCTGTCTCCTGCTCCAGCAGCTTTTTGTACAAAAAATACCTGTTCTGACTGCCAAATGCCAAAATATTTTTATCCTCCTTGTTTGGTGATCCATAGCATCACTTGGTCTGGGAAGGGGAGAAAGAAACTCTCCTGCAGAGAAAGGATTTCCTTCAGTGTAGCAGTCCCTGCAGCTCACAAAACTCGGCTCTGCTCTAGCTCCCAAATTTGGGGCCAGCAATTAGGAAAGCTCAGCTGGCAGGGATGTAGAGTTATTCCTTCTCTTCTTCTACCATTATTAGTATTCAGTTTCTGTCTATCCATCTAAGTTAAATTCAGCAGGCAGGATGAAATGTTGGTGCTTTCTTCCAAATCAGTAAGTAAGGCACTCTCAGAGACATGTGCATCACCTGCTGCCAGAGCCTGCGGACACATCCCCGGCACAGCGAAGCAGAGAGCTGAACAAAAGCTGTCATTTAACCCTGGCGCCATCCTTGAGGGCTTCCCAGCTTCATAAAATGCATTTTGGCCTGTGTTATGATGATTTGGTACCTGAATGATCTGTGCACCTCAGGCAGCAATGGTGAGGTAAAAGGATTGAAATAGAAACCAGTGCCAAATACCTGTATCAGCTTAAAGAGCTGTACCAGCCTCTCTCTTTTCCTATTCTTCAGCTGGAGTTTGAAAATGAAGGAATAAAACTAATTTAGTGAATTCTTGATTTCTGGTAGTTACAAGAAATCATTTGTTGAAGTATTGCAGGAATGGGAATTTATATGGTTCAAACAAAAAGGAAGTTTCACAGCTGATTGGAGATCAAGCATCAGCACCCATCTCTGAGCCGGGATTTGCACTGAGGGAATCTGTTTTATGAATGGTGAAACTGAGGCATAAAATGATGCACATCTGTCTGTGCAAGCTTCCAGCAGGCAGTGGTCTGCGCCTGGGAAGCACAGAGCTTGTTCTGCCACGTGCAGCTGGGCTGTGCACCTGCTGGAGCTGAGGTGTTCAAGGTGGGATGGACTGGAGTAAACCCAGTATTGAGACAATTTGCACATGAGAATTCACATTCCCAAATACCCCAAAGCTGACAGATCACTGCTAAAGTAGCAAACTTGCCTGTGAGGTTGGAGACCTAGCTGGACAGCCTAAAAAAAAAAAAAAAAAATAAAATATATAAAAAGATCTATTTATGAATTTTCCATGTTATTTTTCTGCCTCAGATTTGAATCTGCTGTCTCATAGTTATTCCAGGGAAGTCTATACCAAGATCTTTTAAATTACGTAAGTGTGCAACTAGTGTGAGAACAGAAGTGGGATTCTTCAATCAATTCAAATTTAACAATAATATATAGTAACACACAATTCATCTTTTATTGCAGCTGGCTACTTCTAAATGTGCAAGAGTTTGCCTTTAGCAGCTGCTTAGATTACAATACATAAATAAAGAAGGTTAGATCAGTACAAACACTGTCTGAATTTTTTATATTTACTGTAGGAAATATCTGAATTCCAGTGAACAACTGCGGTGGGTTCGTTTAGCGCCCAGGCAGCAGTGAGGGCTGACTGAACCCATTATATTGCAGGCTGGTGTGTGTGCCTGAGCTGAGGGAAATCCCAGGGCTTGGTACCCTGCTTGCATGACAAAAGGCTGAGTTAGGAGTCGCTGTCCCAGTGCCAAGTTACACCAGGCTGAACCTGGCGAGGGTGGGCAGAATAGAGCCCTCTCTGTTCGCTCCTGCCTCAGGAATGTGAGTGAGGATCTTGCTCTGCTCTCCAACAGGGGAAGAAAAATGCTCTGTGCGCTCTGAATCTGCAAAACCATATGAAGTGAAAACTGCCGGTTTCTGTTTGCTCTGTCAGATGAGATAAAACTCCAATGAATGTAAATCCGGGAATTCAAGTAAAAACATGACTGCTCATTGGTGTACAGGAAAAACTAAGCCAGAGCATCACGTTAATTAGCATTAATCACAGACAAATCATTCTGTCTGATGTAAAAGTGAGTAACAAATAACAGGTACCAGAAACTCTCATTAAAAGTGAAATCTTTTCACTGTGGTTTTTAACAATGCTTTGACATACACAGGAGCAGATGATGCAGGGTTGGACACCTGCTGCTCCTCCTGACCAGGAACAGGTATCCAGAAGTTGTCCTACAGCACAGATGCAATTTTCATGGACTAAGCACACTTAGTAGCATCTACTCCTCCCAATATTGCCCATTTCAGATCAAACTTTTTCATGCTAAACAAAGTTGTTGTCATGAATGCTTTAAAACTGGACACACCTTCGTGTAGTGTGTATAAACACTGATTGCACTGATTTCTGTTTCTTGCAGTGTGAAATGTGATTAACATTTTAAGCTAATATCCAAATCAAGTTGTTATTTTTATAACCCATCAAATGAAAATTATGAGGCTCTTAAAAACCCCTCAACAACAGACTCGTAAAGGGGATAATGACAGAGACATTAGCTGTTTATAAAAGCTAATATCTCATGCAAATTCGACATTACATGTCTTACTGCATGTTATTAGATGCTAATTTGCTATGCAAATATTATTCACTTTTTGTAAGTGTCTGATCTTCAGTCAGCATAAGGAAACATGAACTTCTGTGCTATGCTTTAGCATTTTTCCATGAAAATACAAAAGAGCTAGACTATGCTCTTTGATCAATGCTTAGAATAAAATGAAAATATTAATTCTTAATTCAAATGTATTTCTTTAAGGTGTCAATCTTTTTTTTTAATGTCTGCTAAACATAAAAAGCTTTGAATTGTAAGAATGTGTGACAAGGTTGGTTCATAATTTCTAAAATTATTTATCCATATTTATGTTATTAATACCACAATTATTAAACTGCCTGTAGATTGGTATAAGGAAGAGCTAAGACTGATATCTTTCATTTAATGAGATTCAACAAGACAATCCATTTAAGGGTAGCCTGTGATAGTGTTTTTAGCTATATCAAATATATGTTGTCCCATTCTTTTTACATGAAAATTTACATGGCCAGATATCATGGTCTGGAAGAGAATCAGACATGCAGTTCCTTAAGACTGAAGTGACCTTGGTTAAATTTAATTCCTGATTTCAAATGCAGTTGCTGGTGTTTAGGGCAGGCAGGATTCCCAGAGTTTCTGGGTCATCGAAACCAGTCTTCTGTTCTGGTGTGGGAATATATAATGCAATCCATTAATAAACTAAAATATTTCCATTCTACAAAATGTTTCTCCAGGTACTTCTCATGGGAGGCTGTTCTGCGACTGCTCTCTTCTGATCAAAATTATCATCTACTCTATGGCCTAAGTATATTCAAGGCAGTTTATGCCTGTTTGTTGCTGTGCCAATATTTTAGCTTAAAAAATGTCTTTTCCTTTCCTGGGGTGTTTCTGAAGTATTTTCTGAGAGCAATCGTACTTCTCTACAGCTCTTGTTTAGTTAGGCTGACCAGGCCAGGTTGTCTAACCTTGTCTCTTTGGAGTGAAGCCTTTCCCCTGATTGTGACACCCCTCGGCTCTCATCAGGTTTTAATTCTTTATATTTTAATACAGATAAACAGAATTGGTCAGAGCCTTCAGGGCATTAACTAGCACCTTGTACGATTCTGTTTAGTACTTCTCACCTCTTCTTGGTGATATCTCTCTGCCCACACAAGAATTTGCTTTTTTATCTTTTTCCTTCCTTCAGAGCTGGCAAGTGCTTGACCCCTCCTGTTGTGAGCAGTTTCTCACTTCAGGATGCTCAGTGCAGCTAAGTTCTCACAACTAAATGCATGGCCTTGTCCTCAGTAGTGATAACTTACCTGGAGCACCCATTGCTTCTGTGTCCAGTCGCCCATTCCTGTGGGAAATTCCAGCTCACGTCCATACCAGTGGCACTGCAGAGCTGGCTGGCCACCCCCAGGCTCTGCCTTGCACTGCTGCCCTCCAGCAGCTCCACTGGGCCAGCAAAAGTCAATTTTAAAGGGGGCATCTTTTTCAGTTTGTCCCAAAACATGCAGGAACTCCAGATCAGAGCTCTCTGAGTCAGTTCCCCCACAAATGGGAGAGCATCGCCAACACTGAGGCATCTTTTAGGGTAAATTAGTGGGACGGTGGAACACAGGGAAACAGGACTGGCTTCAGTGAGGTGAGGGAGATGTCCCCACGAGTTTGAGCTGCGGGCTGTCCTTGTCCACACCTTGCAGGTGTCCTGATTCCAGGAGCAGGGTTTTGTAAATCCAGTGATCCTGCTGTTCCAGCCACACCTCACCCACGCTGTGCTGTCTGCTCTAAACACCTCTAAATCTGTGCAGCAGCTACACAGAGCTGCCAGAAGAACAAAGGTGCTGGCTGACACCGAACTGGGCTGTGCCCAGCCCCAGGTGTGTCACACCACAGCACACACAGCTCCCTTTCCTTAAGAAACAGCCCTGTATTGCCTTTATTTCACGGAGACATTCCCTACTCCACTCGTGCATGATTCCCACTGTGTACAGATGTAAATATCGTGGCTGTAAATTCTCCTGGCTGCTGCAGACATCCTTGACTCAGCAGACTGCAGTGCACTCAGCAGCATCACCAGAGCTGTTATTTTCCTGCTTCTCAGTGGGTTACTGTTCATTCCAGCCCTGTCAAAGCCTCCAAGCGTCAAATCCAGAAATTTAACATTCAATTAGCGCTCTGTTTTGTTCAGGAAGAGTTCTACATTGCAATATGCTGTTTGTGTATCTTCATAAGATAGCAGCCCTTCTTTGCTAACAGCTTGCTGTAATCTGTGCCATAAAGGACAGCTAAAACGGAGCTATAATTATATATTTTAATAAAGTACAGCTTGGTTGGTAGTTTCCCTTAAATTTCAGCATTTCATGATTTAAAGCAATCTATTTCTTGAAGCATATTGTTTTACTGTACAGTACTTATACATAAAATAATTTCTTCTTTGATTAAGTTTTTTTTTAGTTGATGAGAGAATTATTATTATGATCTGCTGATAAGTTTATATAATCTGTATACCTTGGCCTTTGCACCAACCAGTATTTTTTGTGTCAGTTCCTTCTTCCTGTGGAAGAATTTGGAGTACCCTATATATGTGTCTAAAATAGAAAGGATGTTGGTGTCTTTGAGCTAAAAAGTGCTTCAGAAGATCTCCAAAAAAAACCTTGAGCAGATGCCCAGAGTTGAATTACAGCACATATGAGGCCTGTATATACTAGAAATAAGCACAAGAAATTCCAAGGAATAGGATGAATTTGGGCATCCTGAGGGTGTGAGTGTCTGAGCAGATGAATTTGAGGCAAAATCTCCTTCAATTGAATGGAGTTTCATTGTTTATTTTCTGATAATTTGTGTTGCCTCAACCTGATTTGGTCTCTTAGAAGCCTAAGAAATTCCAGTTATTTGAGGAAGATCCAGTTCTCCTCTGGGAAAAGCAACCGAGGAGAGAAATCAGATAATTACTTCCAAATTATTTGGAATACCAAATAATTTTCCTGTCTAGTCTTGCTTGAGAGAGCTCTGTGTAGATATGCAAAAGTTCCTTAGTGCTGTACGGACTGACAGGGATTGATTATCCGTTCAGCATAACCGAGTGGGAGGTGGGTGTTCAAGGAAAAGGACTTCAGAAAATCATCCCAATATCTCACCTGAGGTTTCATATTTGCTAGAAGCTTAAATTCAATTCTGACAAAAAAAAAAAAATTACCATTTTTCCTCCTATTCAGTCAGTCTGACAGTGCCTGTGCAGGCTTTTACTGCTCTCCATCTTGCCAGGTAGTCAGCTAAGAAAATGACTGCGGTTTATGAGCTGGCACTGGCGAAACAGATAGGAAGAGCATGTAGTAAAGAATGTTCCAACTATTGTGAGCTGCACAAGAGTGGGTGGTAAGAAAATGCCCTGAAAGTCCATTAATTTTTCTTTCTCCCCAACTTCTCATCTTTCCTGGGATCCTACAAGCAGATAAATGGGCCCAGAGCACACAAATGCCTTTCTGAAGTCTTTGAAAAGGAGTAGGATATTTCCTACCCCCTTACCATAGCAGTGACTCACTATGAGTGTTCTCACTTGAAAGGCTCTTTCCTTCTCCTTCTCTACTCCTACACCTTTTCTAATACTTGAAGAGGGATAATATTCCTTCCCCATTGAAATACAGTGGCTCAAGTGGTATGTTTGTATGAAGATGTTCTGCTCAGGATTATTGTGACTCTGTTTTTCAAATGCCTCCTTGTATTTCTGGCTGAAATAGAGCATTTTTATTATTCAATCACCTTTTTACCAGGTAATGGGAACCGCCTTATTGGCTTACTCAAAATGCAAATTATATTGAAAAAATAAAAGAAATTTGGCATTATGTTTGAGGAATAAATAAATAATTTTTCTGTCATTTGCCAGTACATTTGTGTTCAGCTGTTAGTCCTTGGAACACAAGAATAGCTTCTCTACTTTTACATTTGAAGAAAATTTTCCTTCTCTCTCTTAGGTTTCTGCTAAACTTCTGTGTTTTCCACTGAGTTTCCAGTTATGGATAAAAAAAAAAATTTGTGTTAAAAACATTAGAAGATACCAAAAAGTCTCCCTGAATCTAAGTAAGATAACATTGTATCGAATTGTTTTGTGTCTAAAGTACTTTGGTACCAGCTGTTGGCATTCCCCACTTGTGACATTTGACTTTGAGTTGTAAATGGGTTCCAAATTCTCAGGAGTTGGCACACTAGGCAGTGAAAGTTTGTGGCTGAAACCCAACTCTGGTGAGAAGCTGGGCAATAATATTTACTGGTGGCCAGGAACTAAGGAAAAGAGAATTATTATAAGAAATGCAACACAAACCCCACAGATCAAGAAATTGGATTATGAATGTACTCATTCTGGGCTTAATGATTCTTCCTGGTAGTATCCTAGAACAGAATCATGGATTTGTTTAGGTTGGAAAAGGTCTCCAAGATCATTGAGTCCAAGCATTTCTCTGCCACTACCAATATCCCTTCACCACTGCCCTGTTCCAATGCCTGACAACCCTTTCAGTGAACACGTTTTTCCTAATATCCAAGTCAAAACTCCCCTGGCACAACCTGAGGCCGTTTCCTCTTGCTCCTCAGAAGCAGAGCCTGACCCCCACCTTGCCACAGCCTCCTGTCAGGGAGTTGCAGAGAGCAGTGAGGTCTTCCCTGAGTCTCCTTTTCCCCAGGCTAAATAACCAAATTCTTGTCTGTCTTGTCTTATTCTCAAGGAGAAGGGCTGTGTTTCCTTCAATCCTGAGTGTCCTTCCTGTGAGAAGCAGCCCAAGACATTCCCTCGCCAATGGTAGGAGGTGGCAATGAAAGGCACAGCAGTGCTGGGTTTCTTAACCCAATTAGCATATCAGTAACGAAGATTTGGTGGTGCAGATTTCACCTGTGTCTGTCCAGGTGGATGGAGCTCCTGGGTTTCACCATCCAGCCATGCCAGGTCTTCACAGGCGCTGGTGCTTGCACTGCCTCTGACAATCTCTGTCCTGGTACAGGAGCTGCAAGGGCACCTGCATTTCTCTGGAGACAGGATGTTTATTTAGCATCCACCTGGGTTTTATTATAGTCATTTGGGGCTTGTTTCATCTTGCACTGTGTGTTATTTAAAATAAGGAGGATAGATAGGCAGGAAAGGCTGTGGAGCAATTCTGGAAAGGAGTATTAAAGCAAAGCATAAATACAGAAGTGCTGGGTGTGAGCACAGAATCATGATCAGAGTGTATTTACAAACACAGGAGTCATGCTTTCAAATAGCATTAAGATTCCTCAGCAAACTGAATCATTACTGTTGCTTCCTCTCTTTAAAGTATTGTCTCTGTGTGCCAAAATGCTGAACAAGACCATCAGAAAGGATCCAACTCTCATTATTCTTCCCTTAAAGCCTCATTTTGAAAAGAGCCAAGGGCACAAGCGTTGCCTCAGTATTTCTTTTTAGTTTCACAAGGCATACAGCAAAACTTATCCTAAACAGTGTTTTCCAATGCCCCACCTGTTGTGTTCAAACTCAAAACCAAGGAAAGATGGTTTTAGGTGGTCAAATCATTAGTTATGTTGGGGCAGGACATGTTCCTAAGGAAAGGCAGGAAGATCATCTGAGGATTCAAAATCTCCATAAACATTGCAGTGTGAGAAAGATCAGAAACCTTTGAGATTTTGTTTGTTTGTAAACTCCAGACTTACTCAGCTGAGTCTGATTTTTTTTTTTGTTTTCTATTTTAAACCACACAAATAAGCAGACAGGTGCATCATTAACCTATCCCTTTTACCAGCAATTATTCTCCCCAAGTACTGAAAGAAAATTGTACCCAAAGGAATGAGATTCAATATTTTATCCGCACCCTCATCATTTATGTACTAGGATGGATTAAACGTTAATCTCTTAATAATCCTTAATGAAGCAGGATCTTCAGAAATTAGCCCTGTTGAATTGTCAGATGCCACCTCCAAGGAAACGCTATTTGTTAGTCAGGACAGGTCCCAGTCACCACTGGGTTTGAAAACAGATTGTTTATTTCTTCAGGACAAAGTGCTGCTGCACCAGCTGGAAAGTCTATGGTTTAATGCCTGTGGATAAATGATACGAGGCTGACTGTCAGAGACAGGGAAATCAGCACTTTGGAAGCTGTTGATAAGCAGTCTTTGTCACTTGAAAAGTGAGGTCAAGGGAAAAACAGCACGTGCGATTCATACAAGCAGTGAAATTAGAGTGCAGGGGGAGGGCTGCGTACATAAATCACAGCCTCGGTGCTGTGGAGCCCTCGGGTGTGAGGGAGTGAAGGAAGGGCAGGGGTGAGCCCTGATCCTACAGAAATAAGAGCTGCAAGAGGGATTAGCAGCTAAAAACAAATCAGCAAAGATTTTGGTGTTTTTCAGTCAACCATTTAATATTCCTCTTAAAATGCAGTGAGTTTGAGCTGTCTGAGCTCTGACACTACAAAAAATATCTGAAAGTAGCAGACTTGCCAAAATATGTGAAATTGCCTAAAAACTTTTTGATAAGTAATAGGAAATGTTCTTAGAGGTGCTCCTGGCAGGAGGAAAAGCTCATGACTAAGATATACATGGCTGCCTTAATTTTGCTTATCAGCCATGGAGCCTTTTGCTCCATCTATCTGTCATAAAAATATTGTCGAACCTACACATCAAAAATGGTCTGGTTTTGTTATTTTTATTTAATCCTGAACAATTTTTAATGTTGTTACCTAAAATAATTGTCTGGTTTTGGACTAATTCATGTCAAAGTGAAGTCTTAGCCCTATGTTTGCCTGACTTGAGGCAGCTGTTTTCCCAAATACATTTTTGTAAAAATGGATAAAAGATTTTTATAAGTGAAATGTAATGGAGTCCCTTGGAGTTGGCTATACACCTTCATTATTTTATTTAAAAAGTAAAGCAACGGCCAGAGGAATATCCAGGGAAGGATGTTTTTATTATTCCACCAGTTCCATCTGTAGAAATATAATGGACAAATTGGTTTCCCTTTTCTCTGTCTCCTTCCAGCTAAACTTCTTCAATCTGAACCTTTCATATAAATATCTACGTTTAATAGACAGAATGTTTTCTGTCATAAATAGTATTTGTTAATTATATTTTTTAAAATAATAATAATTAAAGTCACGTGGCTTTTAATATTTTCAGATCTGTTGCTTATAAGCCTAAGTTCCTAACTAAACCATACTGGAAGATAACACAGTTCTGCAAGAAGAGGAACATAATTAATTGAGTATCAGATAGGATAATTCAAATCACTTACATTGTAAAAAGATAGAGGTAAGGAGGGAAAAGAAAGTGAAGAAGGAAAGTTTCTTATGAGTGTTACTGTTTTAAAAAGTAGTCTGTGGTAAATGTCACTTGCAAAGAATGAAAAGCATTTTTGTTTGTTGCTGAA
This sequence comes from Acanthornis magna, assembly GCA_036785705.1. Classification (NCBI taxonomy): domain Eukaryota; kingdom Metazoa; phylum Chordata; class Aves; order Passeriformes; family Acanthizidae; genus Acanthornis; species Acanthornis magna. Next base: position 288,980 of record JAWUZG010000716.1, on the reverse strand, counting down.
TTGAACAAAATGCTGTTTGTTATCTCAGAAGCATTCCCACGTTATGGTTTAAAAAATCCATAGCAGAATGAGTTATGTTTCCATGAGCAGAGGGGGCATGAGCTCGCTCTGCCACTCAGATCAGTCAGGCTCTCACCCTGCCAGGACCCAATAACATCAGGAGCATTTTTCTTCAGTCCAGTGTGTCTATGAAGGCACAGCAGAGATAACTCAGGCCAGAGGAGAAGGTGTTTATTTCAGCATAGGAGATGCAGGGCGCGGTGCTTTGCCTTTAATATGCCCTGTAAACCTTTGGAAGGGCTTTGCTCCGGGTGCTGCTGACTCACAAACCATGAGACAGCACTGAATCATGGAATTGTCAAGCTTGGGAAAAGCCTCCAAGATCACCAAGCCCAACCATCAGTCGTATGTCAATGTTGGTGTTGTAGCCCTTACCGTTGTTTTTTTGTCGTGGACAGAAAGGGCAAGAACTTCTCTCCTTTTACTAAGTTCAGGGGCTGTAATTCTGTAGCAGATATTTCTAAATAAAAAGTCTCCATGTCATAGCTTCTATTATAAAAAGTATAAATAATAAATCTTAAAGATGGTTTCCAGCGAACTCAAAATTTCAGCTGCACAGATGACTTTTTCATTCTCGTATTATGAAATGGTAGATAAATAGAATTTTATTCTGATTGAGCTGTGGGTTTCTTTTAAAAGGTTCATCAATACATGGGCCTTGTCTTTGCACTAAAATAAAATTTATTGGGCAGCAAACTCTATTTCAAACTTAAATGAGAAAATTAAGATTTAAAAAGTTCTGTCTATCTGCAGATGTAATTAATGATCAAAGATGCAATTAAACATTAAAGAAGCTTTAAACTTTGTGGAATAGTTTCCATAATGAGCTCCTAATAATAAAAGATATTAAATAAGTTTGAGAAATAGTTTAAGTAGGCAGTTGCTTTCAGGAACTGAAATGCTATAAGGGTTTTTTTTAATCTGAGAATAAAATGTAATGGAAGATATCCAGGACTGATCAATGGCATATTTTCAATATGTATTAGCTATAGGTAAGCTCCTACAACATGAAATGTATAGGCAATATAAGCACAAATACCAACACTTTGTCTTTATCAACAGCATGATAAATTAATTCTCTATTTATTTTCTTTGGAATATTGCCAAGATAAACTTTGATTGGTAAAATTTCCCTTAGCTCAATAAGTAGACTAAACGTTCAGGAGATAGTGAAGTAGAGGCTGATAGTTTTGAATTAGGAATGATTGACTGAAATATTTCCAAATGACAATTTTTAAGCAGAAAATGCTGTTTTGTTGGAACTGAATAATTTCAATAGGAATATGTCCTTTTTCAGAAGCAATTCTAGAGGTAATTTTTTCTCAAATGAAAAAAATTCTCTTATTTATTCCAGTCAAGTAAAAATAAATTGCTAAGATAATGTTTTTATTTTGACTTCTTTGGCTCTTTTTTTGATTTTACATTTAGAGAGTCCCATTATATTTCTTACTTGAAAAAATCATAGTAAGATTGCATCTTGTCATTCTTTTAAGTTATCCTTATTTTTTAATGAGAGATCTCTATCACTAATAGTACCTTTTCCCATTAGTCTAACAAAATCTTAGGGAGGATCAACACATCTCTAGGAGCAAATGTGTGTGGCAAATTAGTTCCAAAACCAAAAGAGCTTTTGGCAATTTTTTCTTTTTGCAGTTTGAAGCCCATTACAGTAAATATGACTGAAACACTCTCAGCACAGAAGATGCAGTCAGGATGGTGAGCTTTATACCCATCTCTATTACCTCGTGTTATCCTGTTCTGTAAAATATTGGCTCTGAATTTTCATGTTATAGTTGGTATTAAAATCTTGGTTTTAAAAATTCTACCCCTTCCAAAGAAATGTGTGTTAGATTGAGGGCTTGTGCTGTATCAGATGAGAGAGAAAAGAGGAGAGGGAACAGGAAGGAAAGAGGTGCAAATCAGGATTTGGTTTCTGAAGGGTGTCTGTGTGGTTTCAAGGCTGTGACATCTGTTTTGATGTCACAAGTGGTTTTGAAAAATAAGGTTTTGATGAGTTTAAATTTGTTATCCTCATATTTGCTCTAAAAGTTTTCCTTGAAAACTAAAATTTGTAAAATGTTTATTCATTTCTGTAGTGTCCCCTTGGATAAATCAACCTGTTCTGAAGCAAGAAACTATAATCAGCTGATTGAAATTCTTACACCTGAAAAGGGAATAAATATTTTATATCATTAATGGTTACTTCAAAATGACTTTGTGAATAGAGTATTTCAGGCTCTTTTTCGAGTCTTTGTCTTCACCATATGGCATCGGCACTGTATCTGATGTAAATAGTGTGAAAGTAGTTTTATTTGTGATTCTGGGTTCACGGGGATGTTCTGTCTTATTAAATGACTCTGATGTCTTCTTTCTTTTCACGTTGGGATGATACAAATTACTGTGGTTTGTTTATGTGCTGACCTAACCCATCTGGCAATAAATACTGAACATTCTTTAATGAAACAAAACTAAAAACATTATGCACACAATTAGCCATTTCCTGTAACTTTAATAAGAACATTAAATTTTGTTGAAGAATTGCAGTGTGTTTATGACCAAACAATAATTTAGAGGGAAATAGTTGCTTTCCTTTTCTCTTTAATGAATGTCCCCTACACATATTAGTGAGCTGTGTCACGAATCCTGGAGGGGCTGGCTTAGAGTAAAAGAGAAAGAAAAACTCTGAAAAACACTCAGAAATTATTTCTTGTATAATCTGGTTCTGTTAATGGTGGGTTTTGCCCATTGCTAGAAGATTTTGGAATATATCTATTGGTTTAGAGTTATGACACAGCATTTTCTTTCATAAAAAGGAAATCTCGTTGCATGGACATCGCATGTATCCCACATGAAATTCTGTCTCTTCAGGCCTTAGAGCAAGGAAACAAAACACATCTTTTTATTTCTTTTCCTGTGATTTGAGCATTCTGTAACTAATTTAGGAGTCACAATAAATAAATGCAGAATTCTTTTAGCTTGGCTATAGACAAGCTCTGTTAGCTTTTTGTGCCAACACTGGTAGTTACAGGCAGATTTCCTGGGGTAGCTTCATTGATCAGAAGTCCACCATTGTCAGTATTTTGAAATTAAATCACGGCTCATCAGATACATTGTTTTATCTCAAGTTCTAGCTTCCAGTTTCTCTCTTCTCTGTTTTGCCCCAGTCTGTCGAGACTGGCCATGAAAATGTGGAAATATTAACCTTTTTTTCAGAACTGAAAGGAAGGTTAAACCTCTCACCATTTCATTGACTGACGTATAACACATCTTTGTCCATAATGATGTCCACAGAGAGTGTTGTTTCCATTAAAGTCAGGGCAAAAATATTCTGCTCACCATGTGATTCCTTAAAGGTATTTCTCCATGCAGTAGTACTGGAACCTGTGATTTTTTGACTGCTTTATTTAAAGGTTGTGGTACATGGTACTAATTTCATCTTATTGTCAAATGACCATTTATAAATCTTCTTTAGGAAGTTCGAATTGCTTTCAAATAAAGTGTTTTGGTGCTGTCACACTTTCTCAGGATTTAATGGTGTTGTAATGTTCTGTTGTAATGAGTGACTCACATTGACTCATTGTTTCATTTTTTCTACCCGTTGCCCCTGCTGATGCTTTCCAAATTTTCAGGGTCTTTGGAGATTTATGAATTCAATTCATTTGTTGCACATTGCTTTTCGTGCAGATAAAAATCCGTAGCATATATCATTCGTGGAGGACTGGGTTTACCTAGACCATGTCATTATTGCTGCATAGCCATCCATTGTGGCTGCTGTCAGTGAGCAGATATAATCTATTTTTTACAATGATGTGGAAGGGCTTTATGATGCTGCTTTTCTGTTGCCTTTTGGCTTGGAAGTTGCCTAAAAAAATGTTCCTTTTTTACACCCCATAATATGTTCTGTATCACAAGTTAGTAGCTGCTTTCAATATTAGGATTTCCTGTTCTTCTTGTGGTAGATACTGGTTTCCCCACTATCTTTTATCTCTCATCTTTCATAAAGCTTGAGCTATGTTAATCAGAACTTTATATGGAAATATAAAATTATTGGTATTTTCTTACATGCTACCAAACGACTGGCTTTCTTCTCTTTTGTTCTCCTTTTTAATTTGAAATGGAATTCTCTACCAGCAAGCAGTAATTTTCAAGGATAGAAAGAAGCTAGAAGTTAATAGAGCAATTGGAAAGAATAATAACCATAGGCTGTGGGCTTGATTATCCCCTGGTTTACACCTTCCAGAATTCACAGAAGAGTTACTGTAAAGGTGTGTGTTGTTGTTTTACAGAGATGCCAATGGTTGCAAAAAATACAGAACTGGAAAGTAGGCTCAATATTTGGCATTTGTAATCACAAAATGAACAGAATGGAACATTCACTAGGGAGATAGTGTGAAGAACAGCTTTTTCTCTTTATTCTCTGGAAATGAGAAATAACTGAGCTATAGCAAAAGTGGGCACCTTTCAGTGCCACAGAGGCCAATCCAGGAGACAACTTGCCATGTTAGAACAGAACTAAACAAAACTTGCACAATTGCTCCTGAAATTTGCCGGCTTATTTTCTAATGTGATTATTGCTCTACTTGACAAGCTCTTAAGACAGGTTTCATAAATGTAGTGTTCTTTCAGGAGCACGCACAGTTTGAGGAAAAGATGGAAATTCAGAATATTTTGCTCCCATTTTTTCCCTCTTTTTGTTATCAAGGGTGGATGGTTTTATGTTAAGGTTAAGAAGATGAAACAGCTTCACACCTCTTCTGTCCTTTGGCATGAAAGTCAGCGATTAGGTGCAAAGAGGTGTCTGTTTGGCAATAATTTGGTCAGTGTAACAGGATGTGAAATACTCCTGGTGTCCCAGAGATGCTGCAAGAGGGCTGAAGCAGGTCCAGCTCCCAGACTCACTGATGCTGAGCTGCACTGAAGGCTGAGCCTCAAAGTCTGATAATTCTGCTTTAAACGATCCACACATTGCACATTTGCCACATATTTCATGTCAGGTGGTTCCAGATTGAGCACTGTAAGTTAAGGCTTCAGTAATGCACTTTGGAACAATGATTTGTTTAACCAAACCTGCAGAGAGCTGGAGGCCCCTTCAATCTGAATAGCTTCAGTCAATTAGCATTCATAGCTTTACCATTTCTGCTGTAATGAGGTACACAATTCTGCATTTGAAAGCTGAGATAGACACCAATACAGCAAAATACCTGTTGCTGGCAGGATTTGGAGATTGCCTGTGTGTCAGCATCTGAATATTTGCCTGTTGCTTGCCAAGTCAATATTTGGAATTATTTCTTTCTCCTTAAAGGAGTAAATGTTGTAGAATGCTGTAGCTGCTGGATAAGGTGGGGTAAACCCTACTGAAACTGTTTCATTAACCACCTCCAAAATGTGACTTCAGGTTGGTAATGTTTAATGAAGCAGTGGAGAGTTACATCTGTTAGAACTGTGAATTTTTTTTAATTATGGGGAAAGAAATGATAAACAAGTCCTCAGTGAGAAATAAGTAATTTTGGATGTGTTATCAAACACTGATTTTGGTCATTAAATGTCATTAATGTATGAAAAAAGATGCCAAATTTTGACCTGACCCCAGTGTCATTTTAGACTCTCTAGTGCATGAACATACATAGAATTTCTATCACTTAAAGCTATATTGGCATCATTGTGATGGCCTACTGTGCTTTTGCAAATTACTTTGTCTTCTTTGTGGCTTTGCAATTCTTCTTCTTGATGACACGTCACTGATAATGTCACTTTCAACAGTGACTGCATGAACACTAAGAATTACTAATAATTTTCTGACAGTCTCTTTTTTAGATAAAGACTTTCCTTTCCTATCTTTCTTTCCATGAAAATCCAACGGTGACAGATTTTCAGAAAAATAGTGTCTAAATCTTTGTGTTTAAATATGATTTTCCTTACATGCTAGACTGTGCTTCAAGATTAGGAAGATACTAAGACATGTCCTATAAATAAAGTCAAGTTGAAGGTGCGATACAGAATAACCTTGTGAAGATTTCACTCTGCAGCAAGTAATTAAACACAGTTTAAGCATACCATAAAATACGTAATTAAAAAAAAAAAAAAAAAAAGAAAGATTGTGCACACTGACAGGTAATAGAGTAAATGACAGTCCTGCAATGTCTTTCCCTGCTACTGTAAAAGCAAACACAGAGATTGTCTTTTGTTGAAGGTCTTTTGATTAGGCAGCTACATGTTGACTAAAGTGAAATATCTGTCAGTGTGTGAACCCAAGGTTCAAAATAAGGGTGTGTTTCGTAGGAGTGAAAAAGGGATCCAGAGAAAGAATATGAAAGCATGTGGACTATCATAGACATTTTTCTTCTCTGCAAAAAAAAGTTGTAAGGAGACAAATCATATTTGGTAACAACCATGTAATATTTTTTTTCTGATAACTATCCAACCTTTAGAAAATCCTCCCTTACATTCTGCTCTAAAATCACATTTGAGTGCATTGCATAGATCTTCTTTGATGAGGTGTGCAGAGATTTTTCTTAAATTCATGTTTGTGTACTGTAGCCAGCTATATTTGGGTGAACGTGATTGAACCTAAAATAGGCATCACAACTGATTTCTGTGAGAACAGGACTATGCAGAAAACTATCATTTTCATCAGTTTGCTCTGAAAATAATGTGAACATAGAAAATGAAGATTAGCAATCTTCTTTTGCACTCTTCTCCCCTTTTCTAAGTCTCTTTCTTATAGCAGGCCATTACATTCCTCTGTAGCAATAATTTAGACCCATGCCACCATTGTAATGACTTTGGAAGGCTATAAAGACACAGTTTGCAGAGTTTTAAAGTATGTGCTTAAAGTATATTGCTGTTGAGCAAAGCACTTAAGCATGTGCTTAATTTCAGGTATGTGGTAAAGTGTCATTGGATTTATTTATACAGCAATCTGGGTGGCTGGGAAGTGAATTCAGGACTGAATTCTGCTGCCATGCAGAGAATGTGGGAGAGAAAGGGAAGGGAGTGCCAGGCACCACGGAATCTGAGCGTTTGAAGGAAATCACCAAATTCCTCTTGTCCGTTCCTGAAGTGCCTGTGAAGCACCTTGGACAGCAGCTGGTCAATTCAGATCCTGTTGGTAATGAGGGAAATTCCTTTTCATCAGAAAGAAACATGCTCTTGAAGCATTCCTGTGGTTTCTGAGCTGAAAATGCTTGTCTTTCTCCAGACCAGGCTTTTGAAAAAAAACCCAGGTATCCACTATATTTTACACACTGGGAGATTTACCAGATTCAGGGAAGTTAAATCCAATCATGTTTTCTCCAGATTAAAAAAAATTAAATTTCTTTAACTGCTCTTCAGATCTCAGACTTTCTTTATTACTCATCCTGTTGCTCCCCACCTTTTTTTTTTTTAATAGTGCAGTGGCCAAAATCAACAACAGACCCACAAGATCAGTATTAATCAGGTCAAATATTGTTTTTGCTGATGTACACATATATATAGATACATAAGCCTTGCTCTTCACCTCTCCCAGGACTGACAAGAGATTTTTGGGCAACAGCATCAGGCTGCTGAGTCCTGTTTAACTCATGACTCCTGGACTCGATCCTTGTTGGTCCTTTTTAACTCAGGACGTTCCATGATTTTATGATTCTCACTGCAAGACAGGGCATGGGACAATGTTTCTGTGCTGCTTCTGGGCTGCAGTTCATCCTCTTGTTGCTTTTCTGCACAGATTTCAGCTCTGCATGGGTAGCACTTCACACACATCTTGATTGAATTTCATATTGTTGATTTTGGATCATTTTTCCATCCTGTTTCCAATTCTGATTCTGTTCTTAACTGTCTGTAAGAACACTCTTAATAGCTGAAATAGTGATGAATCGTGATGGACTTGCACAAGAAGTCCCTGAGAGTTCCTAATTGAAAATACTTCCCCTTTTGGTAATTCAATATTAAGGATTGACATTTCACACAGCTTGTCAAACAGCTGTGCAATAATAATTTCATCTAAATCTCATTTTCTTACAAGAAAATCATTTGGTATTGTTCTTGAAGTCTTGCAGCATTTTGGCCTGATTGTCCCCAGTCTGTCAGTTGAGTGAAACTAGATGGGCTGGATATTCTCTTGTCTGGATAAATTAATGTTGGCTATTCTTTTATCACCTTACTGTCTATAAGCCTAAGTTTTTTATATATGTATATTTTTCTAAGAGATAAAAACTCTCAGAAGCTGCTTGTTTGTATTTTATTCTCCCCTTCCTTGTTAAAAATAGAGTGTTTGCCATTCTCCAATCCACCAGAATTACCTTTTCTCTTTGAACTTCTCAGAGATTTCTCTTAAATAGTTCTGAGAAGGCTGAAGCCTTGTATATTTCTGAGTGAGACTGATTTGTTGATTGGTTTGTTGATTGATCCAATTATTTATTTCCTTTATATATTTATTTCCATGTTCTGGTCTTCATAATTGGTGAGCACATAGTTAACTCAGTATCGGGTCTCAGTTTTTCGTGTGTGACAAGAGTATTGGGAACATCAGCCTTATTCCTTTTCTCCTTCTTCTTTTGAAGTTTTCTTTTGCAGAAGACTTCTATCTTTCACCTTTCTCTCATTTTCCCCAGCCTTCTCATCAGAATAACTTTAGATTCTTAACCAGTTCTTTTATGTTCCTTCTGTTTCCCTGGTGGTTCCTCCGTCCTTTTGGAAGCCAAAACACTGTCCCCAGTGCATTCAGGAAGTTGGTATAAATTGTATAATAGAAATATTTCCTGCCACCTGATCCATCCTGAGGATGTGTCTGCACATTACTCCCCTCGATAAGTAGACATGAATCTCAGGATGTTTGTGAAGCCTGAGGCTTCTGCTTGATTTTCAAGGTTAAAGAGGGAAAGAATGACTCCCTACAGTATAGCACCTTCAGTCGTGGCTCCTTTTATCTTTATTCAGTCATTCAAGGAGACATTAATTCCCTCTGGCTTGTTGAACCGCAGCCTTCAGAACCAGCAGATGTGTTATTGATACAGAGGCAACGCCTCCCTCTTCCCTTGTCCTGCTCTTCTTGAACGATTTATTGCCCTTTTACAGCAAAATCGCAATTCCACAAGGCATCCCATTAATGCTCTAGTGCTGCTTATGTTGTTGACTGTGTGCTAAAATTTCAGCCTCTTGCAGCTGTTTTTCATTTTCATGGCATTTACATATCACTATCTTAGATGCTTAATTGGGGTCTCCCTTTTTTCCTTTCCTATAATTCTACTTCAAGTTCCTAGCCAAATAGCTGGCCTGAGAGTTTCAGACTTTCATAATATCCACTCTTTTGCCCATCTCTGTGATTTTTTTCACTGTATCAGCCTAGCTTAGGGGTGTGATGTGGAGGATAGCTCTTCTTCTTTAATAGCATTTTTTTTCTCAAACCTACTGGATTCTCCAGGGTTAGAAGCATCAGCAATCCCTTATCTGCCACTCCTGCCCAATAGCCTATCGAAATCCTCAAGAGGGTTTCTGAAAGTAGCTCCCAGATGAGTAATGATGCTGAGGCTGGGTGTTAGATAGTTATTTGGAATCAAAGTACCTGTGTGTCAATATGTGGTTCCATGTAAGTCTCCTGAGAGGGCACTGTCAGCACACTAGGGAAGTCTGAGGTTTGTGTCCAGTTCTCAAAGTTAAAAATAGTCCCAAACTTTCTGTAACACTCCTCAATGCCTCCTTCTAAGTCTTCAACTGTTATTTTGCCACTATCTGCATTTTTTTCTTACACATTTTGCTTCCAATTAGAGATTCTTGATGACAGTACTGGAAGGGAAAGAGCTCTCTTTTGCCTCAAATCACACTCCATGACTGAAGTACCCTTAAGTATCTCTGCCACCTTCTTTATTGAGCAGAAGTGCTGAAGTGGCTGCCAAACTGAAAAGTCACAGAATAAGATCCAAATTAAATGTCTGGTCACCATAATCAGGACTGAAATGAGGGTTCAGCCATAATGCAATCTAAATGCAGAGCTCATTTTGGGTGATGATTTTTATTTTGGAAATTTATTAACTTGTGCTGATAGGAATTGAATAGACTATTGCTGAGTAAGGTGCTGTCTTCATCTAATTATTCCTTCCTTATTTTTCTAGATACTTCTGTTTCTGGGATAGACTACATCAACAGATTTTTTTTTTTTAAATTGTGGCAGCAGTATTTGGAAACATGAGGAAGACATGCAATAAACTGGCCTCAGAACTTACTGCTATATTTAATATTCTTAAGCATTTGCTTATTTCAGTTAATGTTGTGATTGCCAATGTCCAAGAGACATCCTACAGTATTTTATTGTAAAATTCAGATATTATAAAAGCAAAGTTCTTCCTAAGTCCTGTATACTCATGTACTGTATACTTAACATTTTCCTCACGGTCTTGACTGGAGAATACTTCCTTCATTTACTAAAGGTTTTTTTGTGTGTATTCATATAGTTGTTCTTCTTTGCCTTGGGCTGTAGTTGTGTTTCCTTGATGGATGAATAGCTTTCTGCGTGGATAATTTGTATATCAGTTTGTAAAACATTTTCAGATCCTTTGGGAAGGAAAAGGTATTACACAAATCGTGGATAATAGATGCGTGTATTATTGTACAAATGTTTGATACCTTTCATTATATAACATCTGCTATGGATGAACAAGCTCTTAGCATATAGTTCTGTGACAGCTCCATTTCATATTGGAATAACAGCATGGAAAAAACCTCCGTAGTACAATTTTATACAAAACTTCTTCTCCTTCCCTTTGATGTAGTCATAATTCTTTTGGGAGGCTAAGATCTGCTCTATCCATTGACTGCTAATCAGAATTAAGGGTATTGAACAAAGAACAGGCACGGCTGTTCTCCGCTGCTTCTCCTCAATGTTTTAAGGCATCCTAGAACTATGGTGGCCTGTAAAGTTACCATTTTTAAACCCGAACTGTGCAGTGCTAGATTTTTGTGATTTTCAGTGTAAAGTAAGTACATGTAGTCATATCTTTGCTTCAAAGGAAAATGCCATTCTCAATAGAAATTTGGGTTTTTCTCACTGCCAGCTTCATAAGGCTTGTTGGTTTATTTGTCGAGTGAATTAGAGCTGGGTGGAAGATATTTCAGAGGAAGATTATCCTTGCAAAAATGAAGTTTGATCAAAGGAGTCTGGGGGATTATATAGATTTTTACAACGTTTTAGAATAGAGGAAGAGAATAATTTGTATTGGTATTGAAATGTTTTCTTTCTGGCTGAAATTAATTTTGACTTTTGCAATGTAGTAAAATTAACATAGTATTACTTCTTTGTAATAAAACTAGAATAAATAACATAGTAGGGACAATGTATACTTCTGCTTAGTAGTAAGAAATGTAAGTAATCCAATGTTATTAAAACATTTCACTTAGCTTTTTTCCCCAAACATAATTTTATTGTAGTTTATGGCATTTTATCATGATTCTATACTGATTTTTAACTCCCCTCATTCTCTCAAATTTTTTTTCTTTTTTCATTTTACTCTTCCTCCTTGCCACCCCCCAAATTATCAAATGGATTTTTATATGCAAACTCTGCTGTAACAGATTTCCATGGGTGAGGCGCTCTTAGAGTAACTTTTGCCAGATTAAAAACACAGCACAATGGCTAGAGGAGGGGAAGTGCATGCTTCAAAATCTAAGATCTAGTCTTGCCTCTTCCCAGCCTACTCTGTAACTTTTATAACTGCTTTCTTGAGTAAAAATAGTGTTAGTGATAAGCACGGGTAATTCTATATATGATATGATATGATGATATGATATGATATTATTATTTATATTATAGCTATTTTATGTTAGTGAGCTGTTTGCGAGATCAGGATCTTTTGCTGGAAGCTGCCATTAGGATTTAAATTCCACTAATACATTTGTATAGAGTTGCTCCATAGAGACGTGGGGAGTAGGGCAGGCCTTCCCTTTGAACTTTGAACTATTGTTAGAATTTGCTTATTGTTGGATAATGAGAGTAACTTCTGTCTATACTTGGTCTTGTTCTCTATACTTTTGCTGAAGTATTTGCACGTGTATATTAATAAGTCTTGTAACTTTCCTGGTGGAATATATTTGCATTTATTTGTATTAACTCAGTGTTTGCATTGATTGTTTTATCTAAAACAAGACAAGGAGAGAAAAACATGAGTACAATTTATGCACAAGAAAATAACTTTTCACTGAAGCAGGCATAAGAACATAATCTATTTCTGAATGCAGAAGATGCCTGAAATTTTCCCTGTATCAAAGAATTTCTTAAGAAGCAAAGTTCAAATATTCAGTTATTTAAAGCCATAATTTAAAAAGCATTCTGTACAAAACCACATTCGGTCTGTTTTTCAGCTTTATGTGACTCAGAGTGGTTTTCTTTGGAGAATTATTTTTAGTTTTTGCAAGCCCACAGAGCCACTTAAAACACATGTGAGGAACAATCATCTTAACTTTTCTTGGGTTTTGGTGACATTAGTTTGATTTTTAAGTTCACCTTTATAATTTCAAGGATTTTTTTTTTTTTTAGCCCAGTTGCCAGAGCTTTAAAAGGAATCAGAAATCCATAATCAGAGTACATTCATAAGATTTGATTGGAAAAAGCCATCGACAAGCTCTCAAGCCATGACCTTGCAGCTTTCATAAAGTCATCAGCTGGGCTACACAGAGGCTGTGGGTGATATGAGGAGAGTCTTTTTCCCTCAGTTTTAAGAGCCTGAGGGGTACAGTTTCTGAAGTTCTTGGCTAGAGCTGATTGACAGGCTTTTGATCTCAACTACAGAACCCCAGAATCACAGAATAAGCTGGGTTGGAGGGGACCCACAAGGATCATCGAGTCCAACTCCTGGCCCTGTACAGGACTGTCCCCAAGAGTCACCCCCTGTGCCCGAGGGTATTGTCTGAACTCCTCTTGAGCTCTGTCAGACTCGATGCTGTGAACAATTGACTTCACCACAAAAAAACCCAAGACACTCTTTGTAGGAATTGCTCAAATGGGTGTAAAAGTTGTAAGTGGCTTCTTATTTTTATGGGACTGCTTATAAATAGGTAGTATTTACATCTTCACTGCAATTACACTGTAAAAGGGGCCATATAAAATATGCAGCAAACAAAACTGGTGCAGGTTTGTTTGAACCTCCACCACTGGAGCAGCAGCGGACTTATGGAGCATAAAACTCACTGCCAGAGGAAGGGCCAGGACCTTCACCGTGCCAGTGATGCTGTGCCCTATACAGAGCAGCACCTGTGTGACACGAGGCAGGGAAATCACTCGATCGTCAGGACTTTATTTAAAACCAGCTTTTCTATCTGTGCCTTAGCTCAGACCGTGCAGCTCCCAGGCCATGTCCCAGGGCTCTGGAGTGGTTAACATGGCACACACTCAGCCTTTGGCACCTGGAGATGCTCCCAACGCTTGCTCTGTCCTGAGGGGTCATAGGCCAGGAGAGTGATAAACCCACCAGGGTTTCTTCAGGAAGAAAAGGGAGAATTCCATTTATATCTGCCATCCTCTGCTGTATCCTTTTTGCGCGTGTCCTGCCCCTTTACATTTCCGACAATTTCCTGGCTTGCTGGCTGCCTGTCCAAAATTTTTACTGCATATTAGTCTGCTGTTTCAACACAACATATGTGTAATTGAGTCATTGTGCAATGCAAGCTGCAGTGATCGAATAATACTCTGATGGAGCTGATATTCAGCTTATGGGCCAGATCAAGTGATCGTGTCTTGTGTTGAGCCACGCACCCAAATCTTGTGTGTGATGAGGAAGGTGGAGAAAGTTACAAGGAGTCTGCAACACAACATTTCCATTGAAAGGTGGATCAATGTAATCGAACTGTAAAAAACCAATCGAGAGCATAATTCTATTGCTTTCTGCAGCTATTTCACCCAAGCCTTAAGTGCTTTCCCTGGTGATACCATGAGGTGTTTGGGTGAAAATGGTACAATGATCCACCATAAACACCATACAACTTAATTGCTTTACCCTTATGGCACCACTTTTAGTACCAGGCTCCAGTTTCAAAGATATGTCCTATTAACAGCTGTAAAATGTCTTTTCCTTTAAACAGCCCAGTCAAATGACTTCTAAACAGTAATTTAGTAAAAAAGACCTAATAGGAGTTGGCATGGGCATTTGTGAAAACTGGTGAATTAATTTAATATCCCCAAAGATCCAACCATAAACCAATGAACCAATATTCAGAAATAATGATAAAAGGTGTGATTGAGTGCTGTAAATAAGAGTCTTGGCCTTGATTTTAAGACGCTTTAGATAAGAATCAGTGTGTATAGAGCCAATTCCCAAAGTCCTACCCCAAAAATACTCATTTCCCATAATTCTAATTGATTTATGAATACCCAACAGCCAGCATGCATAACCTCTGTGAAACTTATGCTGTATATCTCAATCCATTAGAGTGATAAAACCTCACAGTGAATATATTGTTAATGAATAACCAAGCTTCAGCTAAACTGACTGCTAATGTCTTTTTCCTTCTTGATTAATAGTGGAACTCCATCACAATGGATCTCATTGAAAACAAGCTGAAAGTAATCTCGATTGAAACATTCAAACCCTAAATCATTAGAATTCTTCAGCTTTGATGAGGGCCCAGTAATTAGTTGAGTCGCAATAGACCTGTGCCATAAACAGCATGAATCAGAACATGTCTGCTTCGAAGACTTATTGTTTGTATTACTGTAGCACCTAGAGGCCACAGGCAAAATCTGAGTCTCCCTGTGTTACACATTGCTCAGTGAAAACAAGACCCCGAGTCCTACAGAATGCAGCCAGAACAAAGGCAGGGCTGGCAGTGAAGGCTGCTCTGTGGAGGCAGAGCAGAGCAATAATTACAGGAGGGCACCTTTGCTGCCCTTTTTGCTTTTTCTTTGCATAGTGCAAATATTAAACAAAAAGAGGCAGCAGCAGAGGGCAAGGAAGTAAAGGGACAGGGCTGACAGCAGTGAGGGTGGGAAATAATAAATTATAAGAGAGGAAATAGATATGCAAAATGGAGAGGTAAGGGAAGAGATGGTATGGAGAGAAGTGCAGGAACTGCTGATTCCTGATCTGAGAGAAAGCAACTGTGCAGGCGAGAACAATCCTGGAGTTGAGTCTGGTGCCGGCGGCTGTGGTGGTCTTGGTGTCATGATGGAAAGGGATCATAAAGTCAGCAACAAAGAGATTGAGTCAGTTAATTTAGATGATTCTCCTACTCTAGGCAGTACCAATTGTACTCACAGTGCTCCAGATAGATATTTAGACAATAATCAAGAGATTATTTTCATTGTTTTGTAGCACTTTTTAAGCATTTGAATGTATTTTCCATATCAGCACCCAGTTTTCTTTCCTTAAGATTAACTGATCCCAGTTATTTTCAGTTTTCCTTTGGAGCACATGCTTACCACACTTCTGATTCTCCCTGCTACATGTCTGTGTTGCTGTGCATTCCCTGACCTTGGCTCTTGAATTTAACAGTTTCCCTGCCAGTATTGGCAAGAGCAAATGGAAATGATGCTGGAGAAAGAGTTTTGTAAATACTTGTTTTAGTTCTATTCAGACAGCATTTGTCTGTACCAGATGAGACTGTCCTGGAAGACAGTGCTGGAAGCCCTTGTGAGTCAATCTAGATGGCATTCACTGCTCTCCTACTTGTTAGCCTATTAAAGAAAGAAATTAAGTTTGTTTGACATGATAAGCTCTTGACAAATTAATGGTGGCTATTTGTCATCATCTAGTTTTTGTCTAGGTGCTTGCAAAGTTTATTTGCTTGGGGTTTTTTGAGCCTCCTGACTGGTGGAGGAGTCAACAGAGCGATGGGCGACAGTGGAAGTGGAAACCCTTGGTGCTCTCTATTCTGTGGCTGCCTGGTGTTCCTCAGTCCCATGTCATCTTCCTGTCCCTTTTTAAACCTTTCCCAGCATAGGCTGAAATCTTAGATCTCTGTCACTGCTATTAATTATGCTCACCATCCAGCCAGAGTTGACCTTTCTTGTGAGGTTTGATGCAAAATATATTAAAAATGATCAAAAGCCCCTCTCACCATGTGCTGACAGCTTTCCTTCTCCCTCGCAGCCTCTCGAGACCCAAGCCAAGAAAGGCTGGGGCTCTGCTGTGGTCTCCTGCTAGCCGCACATTCCCATGCCAGTGCTCCATCTCCTGCATGGTGACAGGGCTGTGTTCTTGATCCTCCTGAGTGCTGGGGCAGGAAACCAGCCTGAATTAAGAGGCAGCCCAGCCCAAACCTTGGTGTTTCACCTGCTTGGGTCTGAGGTTCTTTTCCCTTACAAAGGCTTGTGTTCACTGTGCCTTGAGTCAGCATCTGTCTTCACCGTTCAACTATTTCCTTCTTGCTGGTTAGAATCAAATTTGAGATGGTCTCCTGTATTCATCCTTACATAAAACACCCCTTGAAGCTAGCTGATGATATGGCTCTGGGAAACAGAGTAAACTGGATCCCTATGGTCCTCCCTGACGTTCCCTGTTTTCCTAGCTCCATATCAAGGCTTCCTGTGCCGAGTTCAGCTAAACTGGGTCCTTGGGACCCCTTTCAGAGCCTCGGGCTTCCTAAGATGAGTGCCTTGGTGCAAACCAGGGTTGTGACGCCCCAATGCCGAGCTCCCCAGGCCGGGACACGTTCCGGCACAGCTGGGGAGATGCGCCTTTGGCCGCTGGCTGCTGAAACGCCGTGGCGGGGCTGGACAGCGGCGAGGCTGGACAGCGGCGGGGCTGGACAGCGGCGGGGCTGGACAGCGGCAGGGCTGGACAGAGGAGGGGCTGGACAGCGACCGGGCTGGACAGCGGCGGGACAGCTCCTGCCCTGCCCTGCCCGGCGAGTCCGGAGCTGTGGAGCACCAGGAGCGTTACAGCCAGCGCACAGCCTAGCTGGGCTGCCTTGGCCCTTTCCTTGCCTTTCCCCCCTCTCACGGCTCCTGCCGCGGGCGGCGGGGCAGCAGCGGCGGGGGCCGGTCCCCGCAGGGCGGTCTCGGGGCGGTCTCGGCGGCGCGGCCCCGCCGCAGCCGGCAGCGACGCCCCCGTGGCGGGGGCGCGGATGGTCTCTCCCGGGCCGGCGGGAGCGGCTGTGACACCTGCTGGCGGCGGCGGGCCGGCCCACGGCGGGCGGAGCGGGGGGAGCGGGCGGCGCGGGGCGGGCGGGCAGAGCGTGCCCGCTCGGGGCGCTCCGCGGCCGCGCCCGGCGCTGATGCGCGGCCGCCCCCCGGCGCGGGGCACGGCGGGGCCGGGCGCCCCCTGAGCACCGGCGCGCCGGGGCACTGCGGTAGCGGCGCTGCCGCGGCGGCGGCTCCGCGCCCCCCGCCCGTCCTCCTCTTTCTCCTCCTCCTCCTCCTCCGCCGCGCCACTTCCAGGGGAGGCTGGTGTCATGCGGCTGGCGCCGAGGGAGGGGTGCCCGGGGCCGCAGCAGCAGTGAGAGGCGCCGAGCCGAGCCCCTGCGATGACAGCCATGAAGGAGCAGCCCGCGCACCCGGGCGGCAGGGGGAACCCGCCGCCGCCGCAGCCCGACCAGGTGCGACCCGCGGCGGGAGGCGCCGAGGGGCTGGCGAGGGGCCGGGGATGGACGGGGCGGGGGGCGGCCGCCGTCCCGGAGAAGTTGTGCGGAGCTGGAGAAAAGTGGGCGGGAGGGGGGACGGGGACACGGGCGCCCTCGGGGCGGTCCGGCCGGGGAAAGAGGGAGCCCTGCGGAGCTGTCTCGGGGATGCGCTGGGGCCGCCCGGAGGGGACCCAGCCTCGTCCGGATCCGCATCGGGGTCGGGATGTCGCTCAGCCCCGGCCCCGGCGGCAGCGGGTCCCGGCGCAGTTTGCGCTCCGCTTCCCCGCGAGTTGCGCCGGGGGAGATGCAGGGGCGGGGGCTGCCGCCCTGGCCGGGGCTGCCGGCGGTGCGGGGCGCGGGGCGGGCAGGGAGCGGCCCCGGCGGCCGGGCAGGTTTCCCGGGGGGATTTTGGCAGCGGCCGGGCGGCAGTCACGTCCCTCGGCCCGACGGTGCCGCCCCGTGGGCTGGCGGGGCTGAGGCCGGCGGGGCACTGATGCTTCTCGGTAGCGATGGCTCTCGGTACCGGCTCGCTGTCGAGTCTCGGGCGGCGTCCGCATATGAGCGATGGTACCGGGGGGCAGGCGAACTTGGATGTCATCATCACAAAATCGAAGTTTTCATCAGCAGATCGCTGCGCCTGATGTTCCGGGGCGACAGCACTGAGGCACCGGGCGGGACGGGGGTGGCCCCGGGGGACCCTCCGGCACCGCGGCGGGGCGGGGGTCGTGCCGGGGCCGGGGCCGGGGCCGCGCACCTGCCCTCGGCACCCGCGGGCATCGCTCAGCTCTCCCTCGCCCCCAAACACCTTAAAATACCCGAACTCCAGCGAAGGGGGTGTTTTGCACATTGTCCGTGCGCACCGCTTTTGGTTCGGAACTCCGGCACGCTGTGAACGGGCTCCCAGGACGTGCGGAGCTGCATTTCACGTTTTCATTCTCTGCTCCATCCATCCACGGAGCTTAATTTTCCTTCGATGCGCTCGCATTGGGTGAAAAACGGCAGCAGAGGAAGCTGCTGGGCTCAGATCTGCCTTAGAAAGCCCGTGTCTGCTACCAGTCCTGCAAGCACACCCAGGCTGCGCGTTCAGCTCTGAGGAGCCCTTCCAGTATCACTGAACCCATTCATTTAAATAAATTTAAAGATGTATGCTTTCTGCTCAGAAACGTATGCACTATGGCACATTTTCATCTAGCGCTGGTAAAATAATACATTTGAGTTTGAGAATCTGTCTTGAATAAATTAATTGCATAGGTTACATCATCTGAAATAGATGGGTAACTTCCATCAATGCTTAAATTTCATGCAAATAGTGGACTTTATGGAAAAGGGAAGATCATTTAAAATAGTCTCAGAGGTCCATAGAGCTCATAAATTTCAAGGACATTGTTTTGCTTTAGAAAGATACTGCTATTAGATGTAATGAAAAGTACTTGAACTTAACCAATCTCTGTTTCTTTATATTCAGTTCAGAGATGTTGAATTGGCAATTGTTGTTGGAGGTGGAAATCTTTTTAAAGCAGGATTAATATTGCATGAAAAAAACTACCAGTCAGACTACTTCTTTAGGTTGTAATGAGGAATAGCAGTAAGATATCAATTTAAAGCACACTAAATATTAAGAATTTATTCTAAATATAGAAATTTTATTGCCTGAGTGCACTGAAGGTCTCAACCGCTCTCAGTGGTGGATGTGGCAACCACTGGTTTGTCTGTGGGCCTGGCTGAATGAAGTGTAAGCATGAAGTCCTGTGTATTTGGATTGGGTTTTTCAGACCAAGTTTGCTTTTTTTGGATTAAAATTGATACTGTACCAGCTTTGGTTGCCTGTTGTCTTAGGCGCCAGGGACACCATGCAATATGTGACAGCATGGCGTGCAGAATGTTGCTTTTAGTGGATGGCAAGCCTTTCTATGGGTTTGAATGCCCCTAGTAAGGATGGGGGCCTGGATCCTGCAGTGAGCTCATGCTCCTGAGCCCAGGGTTGTGGATGTCCACTCACGCACCTCTGCAGCAGCCAAGATCTGTGGGACATGTTCAGCCCTGGTCGGAGCTTGACCAGAGGCTGTGTCTGACTTCAGGTTTGTGCTGGAAACCATTCTTGGTGCAGCAGTGTGATGTGACTGTGATCCTAGCAGAAGAATATTATCATTTCAAAGCTTTTTGTTGGCTTTTCATGGTTATAGTTGCAGAGCAGGTGCTGTGGCATGCATGAGAAGAAGAAAAGCAATTCATGTGTTCACTCTGGTTTTCCATATCCCATAGCACTGTCATGGGCTTGCTTATATGGAAAATACATCCTTCTTATGGCCTTCAACAAATCCATCTCAGTCTCATGTTTG
The DNA here is from genome assembly GCA_036785705.1 of Acanthornis magna. Lineage (NCBI taxonomy): Eukaryota > Metazoa > Chordata > Aves > Passeriformes > Acanthizidae > Acanthornis > Acanthornis magna. The sequence goes on along the minus strand of JAWUZG010000716.1, from coordinate 269,055 downwards.
ATGTTGCATGTTGCTGGTGAGCTTGTATGAACTTAGTGCCACTCCATGTGACACCTGGAGTTTATTGATCTGTTTATAACAAGAAGGTGTGTGCTCTGAGAAGGGTTTCCTGAGGCAGCAGAGGGCCAGAAAACCTTTTCTGGTAGAGAAGTAGAAAGTCTAGAAAAAGCAAGGAATTGCACCAAGATCTTCTAAGTGTAAATCTCTTTCCTGCTTCTAAAGTCTGGTTTTACAGATACTTCTGAGAGCAGTCATACCACAGGCAAAGCATTTCTGGTAAATTTATAGGCTTGTGACCTGAGCTGGGATTTCAAATTACATCAGGCTAATGTTGGGATACTCCACTTTAAATAAAAGCTTGGATTGACTCACTGAAGCATCCACAGCCATCAACTTTTAAATAAGTTGGATACGATTTCATATCCAGCACTTCCTCTGATAGTGTTTTTGAACCAAGGCTTGCTTGGGACGAGGCATCCAATAACAACTTCCATTAACAGTGCTATTGATGTTTTGGTGTTTGGGTTGATAGATTAACCAGATTTATTCTCACCTTGCTGTTAAATGATGAGTCTTATTTATTGCAAAAATTACAGTTTTATGTTCAGGTGATATATCTGTAGAAAGGAAAATAGCTGTAAATTACTTGTATTTCTGGAATGCTCTATCCAAGTGCTCAGACTTTTGTCACTTGAGTGCTGTGTCAGGAGTGAATGTGGCTCCCTCAGTTCCCCTTAGAGTACAAAAATGAGTGTTTTTTATCTTGTAGCTCTTTAGAATTGTCCTGGGGTCTTGGGCAATGATGTTTAGTGATCTTTTTTAGAAGGCACAACCATTTGGTAGTCAGTGGACACAACATATTTGAAAAATATAATGTACCTGTATGACTTGCTGGTTGATGAATGTTGCTGTCTTTGCAGATGAAAAACTAAGATAATTCCTCTAGGTATTACCTTTGTGAGGCTTCAGTCTGTTTACAAAAAACCAGATGATCTACACCACCTGGTGCTACTCGCTGTTCTTTGTGTGTGCAGAAGACAGACCTTTGAAATTTATAATCATTTTCTCCTGAGCCTCTTTTACTCTCCCAACCTGACGCCTTTCTAAAATTGATTTTAAAATAGAAAAAATAAAACGTGGATTTTTTTTTTTTTACGGTATATCATTTTAGAATCTACTGCATTTTTCTTCTTAAAGCAGGTAAGGACAAATCCAATCAGAGATGGTGTTGTATTAAATAGGGATATTGTTTGGTGAGCATGTAAATTACATGTTTAGTAAACAAACAAGGACAACTGACTACTGTTTGCTTGACTGTCTTGATTTAAGCAGATGAATTTTTCTCTGTCTCAGAACCAGTTTCTGTGGTCACCAGACAAGTGGCACATTCTAAAAGTATATCTGAATAAAAGACAATTATCTATGTTTTATTTTTCAGTGACTCAAGCCAAAATAATTTCTATGCCTTTCTTCATTGCTTAGCTTCTTTCTCCCAAAACCAGACTCTGATCTTGTAGTGGGAAAAACATTGATGGATAGCTGTGTCTGTCCAGAGCAATGTTCACCTTAATGAGGTTTTATCAAGGCGAAAGGGCTCTCCCTTGCCCCACTCAGGTCATTTTGAGCTTGATGGGTCAGGGAGAAACTTGAACTCTTAATCATATACACACAGCAGTTCCAGTAACTTGAAAGATTTAGTCAGGTGGCCAAGTCCATTTCCCCCACTCCTGTTTGTGTTCAGACCTGGCTTCAGGCTGAAATAAGAAATCCTGTTCCAGTACACAAAGCAAAGTGACTTTGCACTTTTCCTGCTTACCAGCCTAGTGGTACTTTTAGTTTGCTTTGATGTGGTGCTCTACTCAACTCACTGGATTGCAATGTCAGAAATAGCAGGTGAAAAAAGCCAGGAGAAGTGGTGAAATAAGGTTATATTATTATACCCAGAATATTTAGTGAAGAGCTATCATTTGAATCTCACCTTAAACTTTTAAATTCTATTTCTTACACTGTATTGAGGCCATACTGTATCCATCCTGAATCCAGCATGGGGATTACAGGCCAGCAGTATCTGTTGACTGCGTGACCTGCTGCACAAGAAGCTTATAAGAAAATGTATTACCTGTGGTAGTTTGTAATACTGTTCAGGATTCACATTCTAGAGGAAGGCATAAGATGTGTCATCTTTCAAATCCTGCACGTGGCTTTTATTCATTTCACTTTGCCTGGTGACCGTTTCGCTGTAGTTCAGCCGTGCACCTGATTGTGGTGATCGGCACAAAAAGCCTCAAGCTTGTCTTCCATCTTCATTGCATTTCTTGCCCTCTGCTCTGAGCTCTGTGGGGCAGGGGTGAGCAGGATCTGGTTTTGGGTGAGGTGCTCGTGGTGTTAATTGAGGAGCATCATTGTCTGTGACATCTGGCACCTGCTCTGGGTGTGCACACGATCTCAGGGAGCTGGAGGGTGCAGCCCTCAATGTTTTTCAGTGTCTGCATAGCACATGAGGGTGTTTCTCTGTACGTCTCAAATTCAGGAGTGTCAGATGACTGCCAGAAACTCACTTTCCTAATGCAGAAAAAGTCACCAAGAACTTTCCAGTGCTTTATCCACCCTCTGCCCTGGGAACCTGACGGGAGCACAACCACAAAGAGGTCTCTGCTGGTGGATGCAGGGCAAGGTGATCATGCTGATACTCTCTCACTCTTGGTACCCTTCTCTCGAGGTTCCCATGCCTTTTTTCAGTCTGCCTTGCTTGCAAAACAGCATGTGGGAACCTGGGCAGCATCACACAGCACCTGAGTATTTAGAGCCCTTTTCTTGCAGGTGGATTAAAGGGATTACTTAATGCAGTAAATCAAAAACTGTGGAGCAGGGCAATCTTTTTGGCTCTTCTGTGTTAGAAAGAATTGCAGGCACGCTGTAGGTTACATAGTAGCCTCAGATATTTGAACATACATATTGTATTAGATACTTTAAAAAACACTGTCAGTGATTTTTTTTCAGCATCTTCCAACTGAAAGTATAGCTTCAGGCAAGCTATTTTGATAATTAACAAGAGGGAGGAACTCTTTAAGCAAACAGAGCTGTTGTTTGATGTGATTCTCAAATTTGAAAACCATAATTTTAGCACTTTTTAATAATGTGGGGGCATTTGGAGATTACATGCATGTGTTAGTGACTCACAAATGTGACCACAGACTCTCTTCCCATGGTGGTAATAAAGAATGTAACAAGTAATCCCTAGAGAGGTATCATAGTTGTTGTTGTTGTTGTTGTTGTGTTTTGTTTTGTTGTGGGGTTTTTTTGAAACTAATGGAGCTTTGAAATTTGTCTGACCTATGGAAGAGCTTGTAGGTGTGCCAGTCAGTATTTCACATATTATACTTTAACAGTGCATCAGAAGACACAGGTGCTCTCACCTGCTGCCACACCTGCCTGTGTCCTGCCAGCAGGTACCTGGAATTTGTTTGACACCGTTTTTGTAACCCTACCAAACGTGTGTCATATTTCAAGTCGATGCATTAGTCACGAAATCTTGGATGTCTCAAACTCTGTCCCTTTCCACTTTAATCATACACTTCTTCTACGCTTCACTCAGCTGCATCGAATGATGTTCATGAATATATGGTAGTAAAAAGAACAATGCTGGTGGTGACTGATGATGATAAATTACTGTATTTATCCATTAGGAAGGACATTGGATGACCTACAGATCTGAGGCAGAAGCTAAAAGACCTTTTCTAATCTTTCTTAATGCTGTTGGCAACAGCCACATAACTTATTATGTGTTATTTATGTAGAGAATCTGTAAATAGTTTTGACCGATTCTAAGATAAAATAGATAAGATAAAACCCCTCTAGCGTTTGGAGGATATTGCCTAAGAAAATCAATCAGGGAGTATTAAACAATGTGATAATTTAAGGAAAATAATGATTCTTTAAAAGCTTTTGGGGGCATATTTTAAACTGCCTGGGGCAATATTTGCAATTCACATTCCTTTGGAGACGAAAGAAAAGCATTTAGTAGCTTTCCAAAAAACAAACCAGGCAAATATTGAAGTTTTATTTTTGAGAATATGGAGAGAATTCCAAATGCCAATGGGAAAACCATTAAACTTGCTTGAAATGCTGGGCAAGTGCAAGAAAGTAAATCAAACACTGCCAGTGCAACTGATCGTTCATCCGCCGTGTTTGTTCTTTCTGCTCCTGGCGGTGCAGAGAGTGCTGACCTCCTTTCCCCCTTTCCCATCCTAAAGCTTCAGAGCCCGGTTAAATCAAAGCATTTAAGATATATTGGGGGAGTCTTTCAGAACAAGGATTTGAGCCTATGTCCACTTAATTAGGAGTGATGGTGTGCTGCAGTTTTGAGTCTTAAGGAAGAGATGTTTAAGTCAGTGGTCTAATAATGATTCTAAATAAACACATAATTGCTCTAAAAGTTGGGTGACCTGAGTCAGTGCAATTCAAGAGGGTTCCCTTGGCCTGCAGTACATTGCAGTTGGGTAAGCCTGTGGTAGTACTTTAGTTTCAATCAAAAATGTACCAGTGAAAAAATCTTGATTGACCCTGATGAATTTTGTCTTGCGCCCCAGAGCAGTTCCAGACTGTGAGCTGGATTCCCTTAGGATGAAAGTAAAGAGGCTGATGTGCTCCAGGAGCACCCTTGGGGTGCACCAGCTGTCAGTGGGTGTTGGTCCCAAGGATGAGACTAAAGCTGGTCCCCAGAAATACAGAAGTGGTGGAAATCAGGTCCTTAACACGCCTGGCTTCCCTGTCCAGTTCTGCTGCTCTCTGTTTGCTACACAGCTTTAATAAACATAGAAGGTGATGAATATGTGCATATATTTAAAAGCAGTTTATGATTTTGGTTTAGGTTTTTTTCCCTTGGCTTAAGCCTGATACAAATACATTGCATGACTTTGGTTTTTTCATTGCCACGCTGGATCTGTTTCTTACATGTTTGTAGGTATTTGTTTGCTGTTTTTCAAACATACCAACAGTGTGTGTTGCCTCCCCAGTCAAGACAGAAATACACTGACATGAATGAGTGAGTTGCAGGTGGTGGAGAGGTCTCAGTTTCACAGAGATGTTTATGAGGATTGCTCAGAATCTGAAACAGACAGCAGGAAACAAAACTGGTACAAGTCTTGCTGGAAGTTTCTAGATCATATGATCTTCTGTAACAGACTTTCTTCCTAGTTCTGCATAGGTGGATGTATCTGAAAGAGTGACACTAACTTGAAAGATGATGAAGTTTATAAAATTTGAGATTTAAAACCCTTGTTCCATTCTTGGCTGTTTGCAAAATTTCTGTGTGACTTAGGTGGCCCCTTGAAGGCTGCAATTTCAGAAGCATCGTCAGAGTTTGAGGTGTGTTGTTGTTTTGGAAATTTGAAACGTCAGAGTTGCCTGTGATGGACCTCCAGTGCACATTTGGGGAAACCTGACTGCCTTTTTAAAATGCTATTGAGCGATGCGATAGAGAGGTAGATCACATACCGTGGTCTGATAGTGAGACAGCGGTTTGTGGTCAGCATGAGTCTGACTCACTGATATTTGTGTATTTCTGTGAGAAAACCACTAAGATCTAGGAGTATCCTCAGAATCCACAGGAGCTGCAGGAAGACGGTGTTTCTGGTAGTTGTAGGAACCTGAGATGATATGAAATACAGTGACCACAGAGGTTGTCATTTAGGGTGCAGTTACTGCTACCAAAGTGTTGCACTTCCAAATTTTGTGTTTGCTGTGCCAGTGGAGCAGCCCCACATGTGCTGCTCATGCTGAGGGCTTATGGCACTTTGGTAATACTCACCCTCAAGACCATCTGTGCAGGAAGTTCCAGGTGGAAGGTTTTCTATTTATTTCAATACAGATTGCTTCTGTGAATAGAGTTCCGCATTAGAAAATTTGTGTAGTCCTGAAAAAAGACTGTTTTAGAAAATCAGTTCAATCTGATTTTCTTGTACTATCCGTTCTCCATCCATTATTCCAGGAAAATGGTAAATGAAGCATGCTTACAAATGTTGGGTATGATCCAGTATAGCTTTCAATGATTATCTCTGAACTGGTTAATAGTGCTAAAGGCAGCATTTTATCTGCATAATTCTATGATTTTGGGTAGAATTAGTATTCCCTGTTTATCTAACCCCAGCAGCTATGGACTGTAAATTTCTCCTCTGTTTTTGCTGCCAGCACAATCCCGTGGGACTCAGCTGGGCAGGATGGACTCTTAACCACTCACCTATTTTTTTTTTCAGTGATCTGTGGATTCTGAGGGCCAGGTACTGAATGTTGCTTTCATAATTTCTAGGGAATTGAACTTGCACTAGTAATAAGGAGGAGAGGAGCAGCATACAAAAATTGTCAGCGAATTGTAAAATACCTGAGAAAAACAGCTTTTTTTTTTTTTACCTGTCTGTGTTGTGCTTAGTGTGCTCAAGTAGAGTTTGGAGTAATGAGCCATAGTCACATTTACATGGAAACCACTTCTGTTAATGAGAGGAATGGCGTTATCTATTTTACTGTAGTGGATTTCCATTAAAAGCAGGGCTTCAGCACATCCACCATCTAAAATGTGTGCTGGGACGAGCTTGGTGGAAACAAGGTATATAAATAGGAGGCATGGGTGAGAAGGAAATCTGTGGCTGTGACAGTTAAGGGACAAAACAGGCGCTGTAAGAAATTCCTTCCAGGTGCTGGTGTGTGTTGCAATCGGGTGTCTGATCTTGCACAAATCATAACAAGAAACGATAGGTACATAAAATGAGAGAAAAGTAAAAAGGAAAGTGAAATAAGGAGCATATTTTTTAAGTCAGGCAATTTAACACTTGGAATATAAATGCTGAGGTAAGTTTTGAACTCTTCGCCTTTCGATGTCTTTAAAATGAAAAATGGTTTCCATAAAGATGCCCAGGCAAAACTTTTTGGCCCTTGGAAAAAGGTAGTATCCCAGGGAAATGTAATGGGCTGCAATCTACAGGAGATGGAATGGTGGGGATGCCTTGGTGAATCAGTGAATTACTGGTAGTTTTACAATTGTTGATAGTTGATACAAATGAACTCCTACGAGAAAAGAAAACCACCTTTATTACAATAATTTCTCTTTTTTTTTCGCTTTCTTCTGCTTGACAATGATAGAAAGTTCCTCCTTTCCTTTTTATGTGCTACTGTAAATCTTTGTTGTAATAGGAAAGAAATAATACATTATCTTATATCTGAGCTAAAAAGAACTTTTCCTGAAGAGTTGCTGACAAAAATAGGAAATTCTACTGATTTCCATGCAGCACGTGATAAAACTTATTTATTTTGGGGTCTGACAGCTGCAGCTGTGACTATAGAAAGGATTTCAAAGGCTGCACTTTGGCTGGATGTGGTCAGCATTCACCCATGACCTGGTGGTAACTCTCATTCCAGGAGCTTGATCTGGCTGTCAGAACTATGCAAACTTTTTCTTATTTCTCCATGAAAGATCAAGAATTTAAATTATACTGCATCTCACTTGCTGTAAAAATTTTGAGGAAAGGAGTTATTTTTTGTTTTTTTTTCTTTTTGTCACATGGACTACTGCAGTGAAAGCAGCTTGATGTGTGTCTTTCCTTGTGAATGTGCAGGACGATGGTTCAGGTCAAGCAGGCACAAAAGCACATTAACACATGTTTGGTGGCTTGGGCAGGTCCGTGTTTGGCCGTGCAGAGGAGTAATGCCCACCCAGCTCTGGTGGAGTGACTCCGTCTGTTTGGGGGATCACTTGTCCTGTACCACAGGGAGGTGTTTTCCTCCCAAAAATTCTTGTTCCACATCTGGTATTTTGCTCATGAGACCTGGCCAAATCTAAACCATTGTTTTCCTGCATTGTATCTTTCTTCCTGATACTGCACATGATAGGTAGACAAAGTCTGTGTTTAAAAGTATTTGTAGAACTGATGTTTTGTCATTGAAAATGAGTTAACTGGTTCTACAAAGGCTCTTGGATTTAGCTGATGGATTATTGGGAGGCTTCTGCCCTTAAGGAGTTGCTTGAGGTTCTTGGTATGGAGAAAGCTGTGCTTTGAGATTAAATTATTCAGGTGTTTTTCAAAGTAATTAAGGCTTCTAGCATTTAATGTTTTATGTATGCAGGTTAAAAATTAAGGTTGATTAAATCACGACAAAGGGAAGTTTATTCACAAACGACAGACGGTAATGTCTCTTTTGCGACTGGTGGAATGCTGTTGAGCCCCCTTCATTACACTGAATATTGAACCATTATATTAGTGCCATTTTTTTCTAAGCGATGGCATTGTTAAAAAGCAGGCAGTAGAATTTGATGCAGTACAGCCCTGGCTGTGCTAAGTGGTGCAGAATACTTCTTTTTTCTGTCAAGTGTCTGATTTATAGACAATTTTTCAGCTTGTGCTTTTGAAATGGCCAGGTGAGCTATACAAAACAAGACCAGGAGGCAGGCCAAAGTAATGATTTTCTTGTTGGAAAATAATAGACATGCCAGTATAGCATGTAATAACAGCAGGTTTTACAGAGTGGTGCAGCGCAGCAGGAGTGTGAAACACATACGTTACATAAATTATCTGTGTGTGCATTTCTGCAGAGTTCTGGGCTACAGTAACTCATTCATACTTTTTTTTCTTCTTTTTCTTTTTTCCCCAGTCACTGAGAGTTTCAATGCATGAACTCCTTCAGACCTTTAAAAACTTTACCCTTCTTTTCTCCTCTGGATTGAGTAGCTTTTCCTTTAGATACATATATTTGCTGTTAAGGAGTCAGTGGATGGTCTTTGAAATCTAACAGTAAATCAGATCTCACTGTTACAGGCTCCAGTACTGCTGTGGAATCTTCTCAAGTTCCAATTTTTTCTTGTTATGCTTTTTCCTATGAGGAAAAAGAAAACAACAAAGAAACACCTAAGACATAAATTTAGAATATCCCCCATGTGCTGTGTCAGTGTGAAATACCTTATCTGTCCAAGTATTTATTAATTATTTTGAGTCCATTTTCTATTGTGCTTTTCTAAGGGCTACTTCCGTAATAATACAGAGATTTTACATTCTTCTGATAGCGCTCCTTGGTCAGTGTGAAGATTTGGAGGCATATTTTGTACACAATTTTTGTCTATAACTTTTGCATATTTCATATGAGCACACACAGGCACAGATACATTGTCGTGCATGTCTTGTGTTTTCATTCCTGTACTCATCAGTTCATATCTGTAATTGTAATAGCTCGTTCCTCTATCTATGATTCCTCCAGTTTCTCTCTTTGACAGCATCCAGAGAGGTCTGGGGCCTCTCCTAATAATTTCTGTAAAAAAAAAATAAAGGAACCAAAGTTGCTCAAAATTATCTGTGCAAAGATTAGAATGAGCAATGGAGGTAAGAAGAATCCTGATGGCTGAAGAGGGACATTTCCAGGGTGTAAATCCTTTAAATTTCATGGACATTTGAGGCAAATCCATGAAATAAACTAGTGAGCTCTGTGAAATATGTTAAAGGACCCTTCATCAGTTTCCTCTGGTCCTGGAAAAAGCGCAGTAAAAGGTGTTTCTTAATCAGCAAAGGTTTCACATATTTGTTCTACTGAGACGGAAACTTCTGGGTGATATTAATAGATTCTTTCCACATGGGAAAAGATTCTCTTGTTCTTGCCCTGCCTTGCATAAAGTTGTTTATATTTTTTTTTAAAAAATCAGGTTCCATTAGAGAAACGGATTGTTGTGATGGAGATAATATTTTCATGTTTTGAAGGAGCTTTCAATAGTAAGACTCCTGTAAGTCGACCTTGATGAACCAGTGACACTGCAATGCCCTTTCTGGTTTTCTTTTTTCTTTTTGTTTTGTTCTGCTCTGTATTTCATTGTTATTCCTGCCCCTGTGACTCTTTTTGCTACCAAAAAATCTCCTTACCTGTTATCCTATGAGCCCTTCATGCATTTACGGATTAAGTTTTTTGGTAATACTTATGAAAAATACATCTACTTTCTGATCATGCTACAGTCTTCTGAGACTTGGAGGTGTCTGTGCCTTACCTTGAAGTGTTTGAAAACAGCTCTCGGTTATCAAGATTTAACATCATTTGGGAAAAATCAGAAGTTAGTTGGCTTTTAAGGCATTGCCCAAAGGCAATACATTCAGCATGCAGCCTTCTCTGATGTTGGTGGAGCATGAAATTTGAGAGTCTCCAGAAGTTCGCCTCAAGTATAAAACTTCTAAGTAAAAACAGGACTTGGAGGCTGCCAGGAGGTTAATGTGGGTGAGAGTGAGTTGTTTTCACCAAGAAAAGCCTGTTCCCGTATGGATCTCTTGCCAGGGCTGTTGGTACAGAGGCACACAGCTCTGAATCTGTCAGAGTCACTGAAAAATCCCATATTTTCTAGTGGACAAGGTTGTGGGACCTTTCATTATTTCTCTTCAAAGCAGCTACTGTTTTTTTGGGGGCTCAGTTCTTCAACTACATGGCACCAAAGTCTTTGTTTCACTGGCTTTGTACTTCAGCAGTTTCAGGTCAATTCTAAGCTTTTCTGAAAGTTGTATTTATATTGTGACAGGGCCTCAATCCTCACCCAAGATTGAATTACAATTGGAACATTGAGGGAAACAAATGCATTTTTCTGAAGTCTAAATAGATAGGATAAGTATCAAGTGGATGAAAATTAATATTGTTATCTCCATTTTCCATTTTTCTGTTTCAGTTTTTCTAAAATAGCCATGAATTGCTGTGATTTGACAAACCTACCAGCAGTTTGCATTGGCTGTCTCTGAGAAGGGGAGAGTGTCTTTCCATTCAGAGGAGAAAGGAGGGAAGACTGTTTATTTATCTTGAAGTGATTAGATTTTAAAAAAAAAAATCACTACATAAACAGAATATTGGCAAACAATGACATCAAGTTGGTAAAGGTGTCAGCAAGTTTGTGTGTTAGGAAAAGAAGTAGCTAAGGGTATCCATGTGGTTTGGTTGGAAACATTTAACTAGAACTTTAGGGTTATTTTCATGGTGACCTTTCTTGCTCAAGGACTTTTGGTGAATATTAATAATTTTATGCCTATAATGAATTAATTGACTACCTTTAGCATACCATATAGTGATAACTTCGATCTGCTGCAGTCTGTGTTACAATTATTTGCAGAGTGACTTAGAGAGTACATTCTGGCCCCACCGTTGGTATCTTGAACCCCAGGACAAGTTCCTATTGTTTGGGCCACGCCAAATGCTGAGTTGCTGTGGTCCTGCTTTGCTGTAGTGCCCTAAAACCTTGGGGGTCTGACCCTGAGCATGGACCACTGGAGGTGGAGGCTGCAAAAAGCCTCTGGAAACAGAAACTGGAAGTTCAACCAGTAAGTACTTCTAGGATTGTGAGTGCATTCATCCCATTTCAAATTTCAGATGCTGACTTTTCTCCTTTTTGGGTTTATGCTTAAAGGATCTTTCAAAAACTTGCAAAGAGTCTAATTCTGGAAGAAACATAAGGGTTTATTTTGAGTTTTATTATTCTGCCACTGACCAAGAGGAGCCTTTTTGTGCCTGGATTTATGATTTATGGACATGTATAAAAGCTATTGTCTGCCCTTCCCCATGGTTTATTCATCTTTTTCTTTCAAAATACACTCAAGCCCCTGGAAGTTGTCCTAGTGCTTGCAGTCGAATCTGGAAGTTTGGAGGCATCAAATCACTCGTGATGCCAAAGCAAGCTGTAGTTGAATGTAGTGATAGATGCTTCCCAGGAGGGTTTACATTTTGGGTAGTGAACATTTGTGATGCAGTTTGAAATGATACAATGGTAGGTGCTTTGAAAATGTTCCCCAGAACACTGGAAGTGCTCATAAACACATAGCTGTTACTGTTGAGAGTTGCTTAAGTGTTCATCTTGGGATATGTGTTGTGTGAATTCAGTTGGAGATTTTATCGATATTTTTCTTGGATATTAATGGAGCTGCTGGTAGCCCTGCTGCTCAAAGAATAGCTGAGTTCTAATTCCCCATGCCATGGCTTTGAAGAAATCAGCCTTACAGGAGTTCCTCCATCCCTGCAAAATACTGAACTGGTGAAGCTGGATGTGATCCACGTTAACCTTTGCTTCTAGAGCAAAAACCCTTTCCTCTAAGTGACACCCCTTGTCCTCCGCAGAATAAACCAATCTTGGGAGGAGTAACAGAAGAGTGAGTAAAAAGCTTTAATCCAGTCATCCCCAATCCCTGAACATTCAGCTAAACCACCAAATCCCATTTTCCTGTTCAGAAATGTTGCATAATAAAGCCACCAGTTGTCTGGATGTAATCTGCCTCTTGCTCCTGTGCTGCTCATCGGGGTGAAGGGCTCTGCAGTGGATTGGATCATGGTACACCCATGAAATAGATACAAAAAAATGCTGCAACAGTTTGTGATATTTTTATATTATTATAATTGCAGATTTTAGACATGGTGTTGATAGTTTAAAAGGTGGGAAGAGGGGTAGGGCATGGGCAGGCCACCCACTGTGGACCATGGCACAGAGCAGTGCCCACAGAAAGGGTGCCAGGTCCTGGGAAATTGGGGTTGTACCTGTGCCCAGTGTTATGATCCTGCTTCTGACGCCAATTTAATGCTATGGTCCCACCTCTGTCAACAATTCAGGTTAAGATCTGCTGGAATACTGTTAGGGTCCCACTTCTGAAGTAATACTAGTGTCTGATTAAAGTGCAAACAGGTCACATGCTCAATTCAATAGTACAGATTTTATTTAACAGCAAGGAATGAGAGACTGAGAGAGAGAAAGAAAGGGGTAGAAATAGGAAGAGAGAGGGGGAAGAAAAAGAAAGAGAGAGAGAGTCATTATAGTCACCACCACGAGTGTTCCTGCAGAGTCCAGCTGTCCCTTTTTCTTCTGCTCTTGCTGCTGGGGGTCCCCAAGAATTCTTTCTAGAGGCACCACTCCTACACAATCCAAATCCCAGGTGTCCAGAGGCGTTTGCGCAACTTGGGATGGCGTGTGTGTGTAAGCACTTTCTTCCTTTCCTAAAGTTTGCCATGGTGAGAGTTTTTGGTTTTTGTCTGAATTGGTTATCCAGATCTGCCTGACCAGGCCTGGCACCTTCCTGTTGTTGCATCTGTGCTTTTCCCACAGTCTGCACAGCGGGATCTTGCCCGGTGTGGTAATTCCATGCCTTGCACGGTGACTTGCCACCCTTTGGAGCTGTAGATGCTGATGTGTGTGTGCTTGCAGCTCTCCTGGCCATTGGCAGACCTGGGAAGAAAATCCCAGGCTGAGTTTGCAAACGCATTGCTCTGGAGTGTGACTGATCAACATTCAGAAATGCCAAATGCTCACAACATCCAGCCTGAGGTACTTGGGGTTCTGAAAACCCCTTTAAGGCAGAAATGATTACAAACCAGTAGACAGTAACCAATTTTCATGCCACTGTGACAAAGCCTTTTCAAATAATTGCATGAAAATACAACTTGGAAACATGTATTTTCTGTATTTCTAGTGCTATTTATCAGATAAGCATCAAGCTGTTAAGATTAATCTTCATTTGCAAATGTCTTTGAAGCAAAGCACTACAACTCTGACTGCATCGTTATTAATCCCTTGAGTTTACCAACATGTGGACATCAGAAAGGGATGCTGTTTTACTTTGATTGGGCTTTTGTGCAGAGAAAACAGCACATGCTCTGTCCATCTGCTTCATTAAACTGTAAATGCAATTCAATTTTGTAACATTATAATGCATAGACATTAAATATTTTGTGGACCTAGAGTAGCTGTGTGGCCGTTGTATTTTTAAAGCAAACTTAATCTTCTGTTCTAGGTTTCTGGGTTGCCTTTTCTTCTTTTTCTTTCTTTTTCTTTTTTTTTTTTTTAATTTCTTTTTAATTTGAAAGTCCTCTTACCTGACTTTAAGCCTTAGATGAAGTTCTTAAATCAGCGGGGAGGATGAGACAAATTTTAGGTATTTCAGCAGAACAATTCAGGTCATCAGTCTTTTGCGGTTAATTATAGGGGGAAGCCTGGGTGACTTTGCTCTTAAATTAGATGCCTGCAATGATGGTGAAATGAGTCTGGATCTTAGCCTGGCAAAATGATTTCAGATCCCAGTACAGGCGGGTTAAATCTCCAATGCAAAAATATTTTTTTTCCTTCATTGCTATTAAAAATGCATTCTCGGAGTCAATTTTACGAACGTTTCCTCTGCATAAAACATAGCAATGTCTGAGCTGGATTTTCTTCAGATGTTTGCCTGCATCTCCTTTTGACATGGAGAGCAAACAGAATTAGGAGGAGCTAGGCAAGACCATCCCAGCAGCGAAGAAAGGAGGCTTGGTCTGCAGTGCCTTTGAACCACTGCTGTGATGATGTGATGCTGCTGAATCGTAATCACAGGATCTGCTTCAGGGCTCATTTGTACCCAAACAGGGCTGGCGTAATTCTTGGGGGTTATTAGAGTTATGTCATGATTTCAGAGTTGTCTCAGGCTGCTGGTTCCCGGGAGGGAAAGTGGCATTGTGTCAGAGTGTTCTGGTGGCACGAAATATAAACCTTAGACAAAGGTGATTGACAAAGATTAATGTTCTGTAATTGGGAACATTAGAGGAAGCTGAAGACCTTTGTAGGGTGTATTTTTAAAAAAAACCAGCAAGCTGTTCAGAAAAGTAAAGTGTGGATGAGCATAAAAGCTCACTTTTCTGTGTGATGAGAGCCTTAGTTAGAGCTAAGTAAAAATTACACTTTGCTTTGAGTTTCTTACTGGCCCTGTTCATACTGATATCAGTGAGGCTTGAGCTGAGGACCTGAGCATGCTTTGAGATCCACACTTAAATAGCATAGCACAAATATTACATTTGTCATTTCTGAGATGTTTTTCCACCTGCAATTTAAAGGAACAAAATTTTCCCTATGTACCATTGCTCAAACTGTTAACAGGCTTGTTTTATGTTTTTACTGTCACATGAAGAGAGTGAAAATCACCATCCTAGCAACTATGTGGCTTTAGAAGGGAAAGACAAAAGTGTTACCTTTCTCCTGAAAGCATCAGCTACAGGACAAGTGTTTTTCTTCCCGAGTGTTCTCATCAAGTTGCAGTAAAAAGCTTTTCTCCATTACATTTGTGTGCCTTCTGTTAGGGTTCAAAGCCTTGTGTGGCTGAAGTCAGGAAAACTGTTCTGTACAAACCGTGGGAAAACTAACTCCAACAAGGAAGGGAGGAGGATTAAAATCCTGTTTACCTGAGAAGAGAGCCGACCCCATTGCCCTGAGCTCTCACACTGTCGGAATGGCCTCCCTTGTTGGCATCAGGGTGAGCTCTGAGCTGGCTGGAGCTGCTCAGCCCTCGCAGGCTCTGCTGTGCTGCGCTGCCTCTGGGGTGGCCCTGCAGCCCCGGAACAGCAGTGCAGCCCTGAAAGCAAGGAGGTGACAGAGGTGAGATATTTCTGACCTGTGATCAAAGAGCATTTTCAATGAGAAAGAGCAGCAGAGAGAACAGGCTGAATTGCACAGTCCTGACTTCCCCTTGCCTTCCACACTGCATTCTGCTGTGCTGGAGAACAGTGTGTGCCTTGCTTCCCTGCTGCTCTGCCTGTCAGGGCACTGCTGCCACCCACACCAGGGGCTGGCCACGTCCTTGTCCCACATCCTGCACATGAGCAAGGTTTGTTTGAAGTATGGACAGTGTAAAGGTGACTATTTCTGCCACGTGAAGGTTTGTGGACCAAGCAGGGGCCCCACGGGAAAAAACCCATCAGGAAACATAGCTCAGATACTGTTGACAGCATTAAGGGGTTAAGGAGAGATTTCTTCTTCCCAGCAAAGTGTTTTTTCTCATTTTTATTCATTTGTGGTAAAAGTGCATTTCTAAGATGCAATGTCTATGTTTTTCCCACAAAAGAACAACAAAAAGATTTATGTCAGATAAATGTGTGATTACTTTTAAATATTTATATTATTAATAATAATTTCATAGAACAAGATTCTCTAATGAAGAACAGTAATAATCATGTAAAGTCTTTCTGTATAATAATATTGGTGGGACTTTTTGGAAAAACATCTCACAGACAACTCTAGACATCAGCTGGTAAAACCAAAAGCCATTTCAGCACAATAGTGCTTCTATCATTATAAGTGAGATAAAAGAGTTTCTGAGGGAAGACATTTGTAAAGAGTACATTTCTAAAACATTTCTCAGTGGTGGAGCCTGCAGGATGCTCTCAGCTGGTACAGCACTTTGTAGAGCTTCAGACCAAAGCTGTGCTCAAGCGGATATTGTTTCACCAGCCACTCTTTCCAAGGTCCTAACCATGTGCTGCTTCCCACCTTTCTGCCCTCTGGATTAGTGTGCTAAGAAGATGAAAGGCTCCAGCTATTATGTTTTGGAAACAAAATGTTCTCAAGTGTCTCATGTTACAGCTATTTTTTGTTTGGCTCCGGAATCCACCTTCTCCATGCACCAGTTTTGGTTTCCCCAGTGTCTTTCTTTTTTTCTTCTTCTTGAAAGTGGACAGCAGCAGATCCTTCACTCATAACTGGCTCTCAGGAATTACAGGTGCTATAGGTTTGACTAATGTTCCTTCAGGCTGTGTGTAGCCTTCATCCAGGCAAGAGCCCTAAGACACAGGTAGTGTCCCACTGAAAATAAGGACGCTTTAGGATCCATTTTTGCATCCATGGCCTTCATCATCTTTCTGTCATTTTTACCATCCACTTGTTGCTGACACAGCTCTGCTGTCTCTTCCCATGTGTTTTATGGTGTTGAGATGTCCTTCCAGTCAGATGGGAAGCTGCAGACTGTTGGATGTGGATTGGATGTGGTGCAGATCATATGTTCTGCACACCAGACCCTTGCCAGGATGTGCTCCTGGCAGCTGTGGGACCTTGTCCATGGGCAAGAGCCCCCAGGCTTCTGTCAACTGCAGCATTTTCCTGCAGTGTCTCAAAGTTACATGAACACCTAAAGGCAGTCAGGGACCCTGTATGTGCCCTATGAGTCTTTAATCCTCTGCCAAGGAGAGACTGAGAACGAGGGTAGCAGGGCATGCTGTTTGACAGTGCCTTTGCGCACTGCTGGGAATAGACTGGGAGTGGCTTTGCCCTACTCCCCTGGGTGCAGGTGTTTCCAGCAGGCTCTGCTGCTCAGAAAAATCTGCTGGCTTTGTGCTGAAGTGGGTGTGAGCAGCCTGTGCGGTGAGAGTCTGAGACCCTGAGACCTCTGAGGCAAGCTGTGGGCTGTATTTGCAAGTCAAGGATGGAGCTGGGTCTCTCAAGAAGAGTGCAAGGACAGAGCACCCAGAAATGCAGCCCCTCCTCTGGCTAAGCACAGCCCCCCTCAGGAAGCATGAGCAGCCATCTAGGAAATGGCATTTTAAGAAACTGTAAAATCAGCAGTTGGAAATAATTGAATTGTGCCTCATGTATTTCTTTTGTCAGTGCCTCCTGTATTAAATTGTTCAGTTATTAAAAGCAGGAAACCCCCCTGAGATCTCTCCTGCCTTCAGAAGTGCGGGGCAGGGTGTAGCTGCATCCACAGGGCGCTGGATGCTTGGAAGGTCCAAGTGCCATAACACAGCAATCTGTATTCACATGCTGTGCTTTCATTCCAAGATCACAGAAGAAACGGGATCATTACTGTATATTAAAGAATTAATTGTGCGGCTTAGTTTATTGGCAAAGCTGTGTGAGAGTAGGGAGCATTATCTTGCAGGTGGCAGAGGTGCGTGACCTAAGGCATGCAGTTCATTTCTACAGTCGCTCCTCCATCCCATCAGAGCTTCCTTCTCCTCTCAAATTCCACCCACTCACAGTGGGGTGCAGAGCTGTGACCTGCAGAAAAGAGCCTGTGGATTTTCCAGGGGAGGAAGATGTTCATTTTCCCCAGGAACAGGCAGTGCCTTTTGGTCCTGATCTGAGGTGGCAAGTGAGGAGCAGGGCTCTATCCCTTGTCACTTTGGAGGTGTTTGCTTCTAAGCAAAGGGTGTATCTGCTCCTAAACTTCCATCCCACTCTGACTCCTGGCCTGAGGAGGAGTCAGAGGTTTTTCTTGTGCTGTACCTCCTCTGCTTGATGCTCCTAAAAGAGGTGAGCTCCTGCACCGCGCCAGCAGCAGCAGACTCTTTTCCCCAAAGGCTTGTCAAAGCTTCCTCAGCTATCTCGGCAATACTTTTATCTATTTATGCATAAGCAGTATTTAAAGGGAACAAATGGGCTGTGTGATCATTCCGGTGTTCATTTTTTAATGCATTTAATTCCTGATGCTGACACTTCGTTTTTCAAAACGGGATTAGAATTGCTGAGGATAAACAGTGCCAACATTGCATACGGCAGGAGCGGGGACCTGTGGAAAGCTCAGCCAGGCTTTCTTATTGACAAAGCCTAATTAAAAATGGATAAAGTTAAAGATTTTTCTCATTGATAGTCATATGTCCTGGAATGAACTATTCTGGGCAGCTGTTCTTTTTGTGGTGACACAAGGGGATTCAAGCCATGCGTTGATTCCATTGTCTGCGCTCTCTGGGCATTCCTAAGAACCATGGGCTGAACATGCCATTTCCATGGGCAGCACCCCTAAACCCTTCAGCACAGCTGCCTTCTCTCCATGTGTTCTATTTAAAAGTCCTAAAACCATTTCCTGGAGTCAAAGTTCCTCAAAGCAGGCAGACTGAGAATCAAAGAATTGCCCAAAGCCCCGGGGAGGACCTATTTATTAAGGCTGATTAACGCAATGAATGTGCTGCATATGAATTCAGGGCCCCCTATAAATAAATATTGGACCTCTGAGAGTTTGTAGCATGATTTTGGAGAAGTGGTTCAGAAGCAGTGCTACAGCCATTGCTTTGCTTTTCTTTTTTTGTTTTTTTTAAAGTAGATCATGATTACCATGAAATTACTTTGAAATTTTAGTTTTTATTCAGTGTTTAAACAAATATCACTCTTATGATAGTAAGAGGTGTATAGGCTATCTTTTGGAATTAAAAAGCAATTTTTTTGCTTGTTTGTTTTGGGAAGGGATGAGTAATGACTTAAGGACAGCTTTGTGGTATAGTGTGTTTTGCTTAGGTTTACTGACGAATGGTGTTTTCTTCAACCAGCAGGCTGGCAGGGAATTGCAAACAGTGACCTCATTTATCCTACTAGAGCTCACTCTTCTTGACGTTTTCATCAGCCAGTGGGAAGACATTTGCTGTTCAACTGCTGCCAGCAGAGCCGGCGCTTATTTTTATCTCGGCAAACTCAGTGAATATTCTGAACATTGTGTCAGTTTAAATAGTATTATACTCATCCTACATGGTACCACATTTTGTGCTGAGATAGGAGCAGCAGCAGGTCCACAGTGACTGAGGCAGGTTGGGTCAGTGATGGATTTCATTACAGGTTTATGCAGCATGTGCTGTAAGGCTGTTGATAATGTTGTTTATAATTTGAACCTCACTAGCTGGAAACCATTTGCAAAAATAAAGCAGTGTGCTGATACTTTTCCTCTTTCATAAAAGATGCAGGGAATTCTACACGTATGTAATATTATTGTCTTGATCTTTAGGAAAGGAGTTACTGAACCTACTGCAGAGTCATCATTTTCCTATGTATTTTTAACTTTTAGGCTGGAACTTAGAAGAAAGTTTTGCAAAATTAAGGTTTAATAGATGAATCAGTAGTGAAATGCTAAAACAAAAAAAAATTCCTGTTTTCCTAGAAACAATAGGAACTCTGAACTGTTACCTTAAGAGTCTCCTACTCTAGATTAGTTGTTTTCATTTTATAAAATCATGCTTAGACTTCTCCTCCAATACATGAATTGTGTAAAGTGCAAAGTGCCATGCAGCCTAACTCGGTGTTGTGCCAGATAGCAGGATCTCAAGTCTTTTTTTTCTTCTTGTAACCTGGCATTTGCAGTGCAGACAGAATCCCTACAGTGTCTCTGTGGTAGAGAAGGGCAGAAGTATCCTGGCAGATGCAGGCTTGAAGACTGCCAGGTTTCTTTTGTACATGTCCTGGCAGTGATTTTGATGTGTTTCTTATTTAATGGAATGTCTCAGAACATGTTTAAAAATTAAGTACTGCTGTAAGAGTTCATATAACTAATATTTACTTGATATTCTGTAGTTTAAACGAAAGAATACCTGTAAATAATAATAATGAATAATGTTTGCAATGAATAATTTCAGCCAGTGTTTAGACTTTTAAAAGTCATTATTAATCCATATAGTACCTTTTCTGTCCCATTGTTGAAGGTTGCAGGGTGGGGGGCGGGGGGGCGGAATTTTTCCCCAATCTGTTGTTAGGTAACCAAAGACCAGGTGTTTAGGGACCATTTACTCATCTGTGAGAGACAAAAGATGTTGGTCAGGTGTGGTTGAGGGGAGGAGAGATCTGGCCATAGATAAAAGGGACTTGCTGCTCAAACCTGGGAGAGGCAACAGGGAGTGGAACTGCTTTCTTTCCCTTTGGCATTGATGGCAGAAAAGCCCAGCTCTTCACTGCTTTCTCTACCTGGTGAGTGAGCTTTCATTTGGGAAAGGGGCATGGAATTCCAACCCCCTTTTCCCCTTCTGGAGGGCACATTTTTCCAGCGGTGCCACAGCTGCTGTGAAGGGGGGCCTGACTGCTGCCGCCCTGCGCCCTGCCTGCCACAACTGTGGAGTTCCTGCTGCCTTTTTGCTGGCTAGCCCAGGTGAGCCTATCCTGCAGCTCCCGCTCCCTGCTCTGAGCTCCCTGCCCGGCCCGTCCTGCTGCACGCCGTCCTGCGGCCCGGCCCGTCCTGCTGCACGCCGTCCTGTGGCCCGGCCCGTCCTGCTGCACGCCAGCCGCTGCCCGGCCCGTCCTGCTGCACGCCAGCCGCTGCCCGGCCCGTCCTGCTGCACGCCAGCCTCTGCCCGGCCCGTCCTGCTGCACGCCAGCCTCTGCCCGGCCCGTCCTGCTGCACGCCAGCCTCTGCCCGGCCCGTCCTGCTGCACGCCAGCCTCTGCCCGGCCCGTCCTGCTGCACGCCAGCCTCTGCCCGGCCCGTCCTGCTGCACGCCAGCCTCTGCCCGGCCCGTCCTGCTGCACGCCAGCCTCTGCCCAGCCTGTCCATCTCCACTTCAGCTGCTGCCTGGTCCCATCCACCATTACCCTCGTGAGACTACCCTCACACTACAGCGCCTCCTGCAGCTGCATGGGAGTCATTGCACCTGCCCTGCCCGGCTGGGAGCCACCAGCGCCCCTGCCGACTGTGACTGCACCGAACGGGACAGTGCCTGGCAGCCCAGAGACATCTGCCACCAGGGTTTTGGTTTGTTATCACTGCTGTTGTTGTTGCATGTGTGCCTCATTATAGATACTATATAGCTCCTTTTATGCTGTATAGATCCTTTTCCTGTATCTTTGCCTGAAAGCCCTTGATTCCGAAGTTACAATAATTCAGAGGGAAGGGGGTTCACATTCTCCGTTCTAAGGAAGGTTCCCACCTTCCTCAGCAAGCACCTGTCTTTCAAACAAGCTGACAAACTTCATAGCAAGCACCTGTCTTTCAAACAAGCTGACAAACTTCATAGCAAGCACCTGTCTTTCAAACAAGCTGACAAACTTCATAGCAAGCACCTGTCTTTCAAACAAGCTGACAAACTTCATAGCAAGCACCTGTCTTTCAAACAAGCTGACAAACTTCATAGCAAGCACTTGTCTTTCAAACAAGCTGACAAACTTCATAGCAAGGCCCAGCAGGATGTGTATAAGCAGGTATGACGCTGATTGGAGTACCTGCAGCTTGTTTTCAGTGTGGAAGAGTTTCCCTTTGGAAGCTATTTAGGTATTTGCCAAGAACATCTCTAATTCAGCTGTGAAGCAATGCAGTAGATGTTCTGTGCAAAAGAAATAATTTAAAATGTATAAGACAGGAGAATTAGTTACTTTGTGTCATATTCTTGTGTCCAGGTTTGACCCCTGGTAAATGCCAGGCACCTACGATGTTTGCTCTCTATGCTCTCTCCTGCTGCAGCTATTCAGAGAGGGAAAAAACTAACACAAACACGCTGGACTCATGAGTTGAGATAAACCACTGATGGCAGGACGCACAGAGAAAGGGCAAAAACAGGTGCAAACTTAAAGTTGCAAAGTGATTTATTAACCTAACAGAGTTGGAGGATAACTCAGAGGTAAAAATAAGCTCTTAAGATGCTGTTTGTTCACTCACCCCCCTTCCCTCTCAAGACACCCAGCTCCGGGGCAGGGGCAGGCTGTGGGGGTTTTCCTTTGGTCAGTTCATCAGGGAGAAGTGTCCTCTACTTAGCCATGGGGTCCCTCCCATGAGAGACAGTCCTCTGCGAACTTCTTTGGTGTGGGTCCAATCTCACGAGCATCAACTCGCCCAAATTTTGCTGCAGCACGAGGTTTTTGTCCATAGGGTGCAGACTTCTGAACCAAGGCCAGGCTGTTTCCATCCCGGGAGCAAGGCCTTTCTCTCTACTGCAAGGCCTTTGCAGCTCTCAGTCCCTGAGACTCCCACTGGATCACAGCTTCCTGCAGGCTTCCACCTGCTCCTCTGGTGTGGGCACCTCCCCACAGGCTGTGGGGGCTTCTCTGCATCCCTTTGGACCCCATGGGCTGCAGGGAGACCACCTGCTCCCCCATGGTCTTCACCATGGCTGGCAGAGGGTTTTCAGCTCCGGCGCCTGGAGCATCTCGTCCCCCACCTTCTCCACTGACCTTGGTGCCTCCATGTTGTTTCCCTCACATATTTTTACCACCTCCTCCTCCTCCTTCCCTGGCTAAAAAGAAGTTCGTGCTCACATTGTTTTGATTGCTTATTAAATATGTTTTCACAGAGGTGTAACTAACATCTCTCTAATTGGCCCAAGCAGCATGTCCATCATCAGAGATTGGCTCTGCTGGACATGGTGAAAAAATTCCAGAACCTTCACACAGGACACACACAGGAGCCATCTTTGTACCCCACCCTACTCACTGGCAAAAACTGGGCCAAGCAAAACCAACACACCTTGGCAGATTTGAGTAGATTTTTGCAGCTTTTAAGGTTAAAGAAAGGCAGACTACTAATGTTTTTTGGGGTTTTTTTTGAGTAACTGAAATCTCATTGAGTTTTCTAGCAAGTTTCCTCAATCATGTAATTAATTAATAGTAAATGCTTTTGGAAATTGCTGCTATTATGCAGATTACCTTTCCTGAATTCAGATTCTTCTGGAATAGGTTGAACTTTGATATTTGCTTTGCAGCATTCAACTGAAAGCAAATAGATCCATCTCAAAGACAAGGCTGGCTAGTTTGCCATGGAAGCATAATGAACTCCTACTGAATACTCATTTATTCACAATCTCTGTCCATATCACTGTATCAGTGTTTAATCCTTAATAAAGCTGCTTGTTACTGTTCTTATTTCCTGATTCTAGAACATGATGCAAACAGCATAAAGTTTCCTTACTGTCATTGCACTGGACTTGTAAATCATTTGTTTTGCTGTCCTGAAGAGAGCACTTTCATATAGCTAAACTATTTTGATGATATTTTTTGCCATCTGCCTCAGGAAATGATAGTGGCATCTTTGACATGTGAATTATATTTCATGTTCCATTCCTATGAAAAAAAAAAACTATCATTATTTTCTAATTTTAGCTGCTGCTTGTCTATAGCACCATAACATGGTTTTTATGAACAATGTTCTAAATATCCCTAGCTATATATTGTTTATTTTCAAGATATTTAAATATCCTGTATATCAGACTGCAAATGTAGATAAGTATTGATATTTAAAATGCACATAAATACTTTTTATAAATAAAGACATGTAACAATGAAATATATAAGGCTTGCAATACCATCCCTTTCCAGCCTCCATGTGCTTCTCCAATTCTCCAGAAACACCACAGGGATGGGCTTTCAGCATTTGTTGTGTATGTCCTTCATGCTGTGTGCTGTTAAAACAGACTTTTAACAAAACAGCACCGCCTTGCTTTATTTGGGGCATCTTGAACCAGCAAAGTCCCACACAAGTAAATAAATGTGTTTCAAGGCACCAAAGATGCTCTGTGGGACCCTGACCTGTGTCCAGGGCTGTGCAGCAGGGATGCAGCCAGCAGAGCTGTGTGGGCACAGCCTTTCTCCGCAGGATTTTTTATGGACTAGGGAGATCGGTATGGTCAATAATTTAATATGCATTTTAAACACTTAGAATGATTTAGTGCATTACATAAGTGGAAGAGGAATAAGCTATATCTATTTTTCCAGTTCAGCGTTCATGACGATAAAGGGAGTTTTATTAACTTCACAGTTGGTGCTACTCTGTTGATGCTTTTAATTTTTACTGTGTTTTGTTTTAATCTATTAAAAAAACCCCAACAAAACAAACCAGGATTATACTGATTTAGGGGCTTTTTGTGGTTTGGATTTTTTTTTCTTTTTTTTCCTTTATTCCCCCCTTTCTGGTCTTGTGTTTCTTATTAGAAAGCTGCAATTATCATAAAACTGGCAGGTACAATTTTGGCTGAGTATTCAAACCTGAACAGGGCCTTCCATAGTAATCATGACCAATGTAGACCCTGAAAAATGGGGGAAATCTCTTCATCTGGGGCTGGAAAAACATGTATTCTCTGTTAGTCTGAAGGCTGGCAATGCCATATAAATCACTTTTTTTCAGTAAGTAATGCAATACTAGAACAGTAGAGAAGGGAAAAGGTAAACCTTCCTTACAGAATGTAATTACAGAATTAATTACAGAAAATATAGATAAATAACAGCTGAATAAAAGAGTGTGAGAGATCCTTGTCACCTTTGCCTATAAAGTGTTGCATGTCTGCAGTGGAGTAACACAGAATTTTTGGCTTCCTGTGTGCTCTGGAGGCTGAGCTGGAACAGGCACAAGTTGGTTGTGCTCATTTGTCTGGTCTTTAAAGCAGAGAACAATCTTGCTTTGCCTTTTTCTTAAAATCTTGTTTTGCTCTGTGGAATCCACAGCACGTGACCCACAATTCATAAATAGCTGGAGGAGTTTGTTATTATTTATAAACACTGATAGTGTGGGTAGTAGAAAACCCTGAAAGTAAGTAGGAAAGGTAAAACCTGAATTGGAAACCAGAGTGTGTTTAAGAATTTGGATGAATATGGCATATTCATAAAAAACCTAACTTGAGTAGACAGTCACAAGTTTGGCATATTTGGTGGAAAAGAAGAGCAACAATTTGCCACAGAAGTGTATTAAAATATGGGAAAATGTAGAAAGTTATTAAAGGATGGGGAAAGAGCAGGGAGGGATTGGAATAAGAAAATGTGTAAGGAGTCAGAGAGACATTACTTTCAGAGGGCTTTCTCTGTATGTTACCTGCAAAGTTCATTTTGGAAAGGAGAATTCTTTATAATCCAAACAACAGCTGTAGAAACCATTAGAGGTGATTACCAGGGCAGCTTTGTAGGATGCTGCATAACAGATTATCACTTAAAATTACTGAAATGTGGTAAATATAAATGTCGCAAGTAACATTTCAGCTTTGTGATACGTGCATGGAAAGCATCATTGAATGAGCATTTAATAAGAAGCTTTGGAGCTGCATTCGTGTCCTGACCAAAGTTTGAATGCAGGAGGATTCAGATGAAACATTGAAGCTTAACCAAACTTTATTAGAAAACAAATGAAAGCAAACCCCACCATTTTGAAAATAGATTATTGGTATTGAGTAATGCTCAGTTCACTGTTGTGATGGACGCCTATAACCCTGATCCAGGTTTTCCACACAATTACAGTTATTTGTTGAAATGAGGTTGTATAAATTGTCAGCAGGTTTAAAGAAACTATAAGGCATTTTCTATTGCCCAAATTCCAGAAGAGTGCTTCATTTATGCTGAGAGATCCATAAAATTTAAGAGAGCATTTCAAGATGTGTGAGGAAGTCGATAAAGAATTGTCTGCTTCGAAAGCTTTCTTTGTTAAAAGTTCTGTATGAGAAGAGCTTAGGGTCTGCAGTCCTAGAAGGTTTCAGGGCTTCCTCAGCCAAAGCAATAGCAGCTTTGAGGGATCATGAAGGGCACAGCTTCAAAAGATGATTTATATCAAGTCCTACCTTAGGATTCAATCGCCATCTTCTCTGCCTGAGGAGGTTGGTGTGTCTCACTCTCAGCAAAGCCCTCCTTGAGGAGGGGAGCCTTTTCTAATGATCCTTCCGTAGGGCCCCTTCTGCCTTTTCTTTAAAACGTGCAGGTGTCAATGCACAAAGCCTTGATGTGGTTTATGAGGTGCTGCTGGAGGGGAACTGATCTTTCTCTTGGAACTTTATGTTTGGGTGAATCCCATGCCTTTACCTGGTGAGATACACAGGGCATCACTGAGCTCTGCCCAAGAAAACAATGGGCTCAATCTGGCTTTCATCCACACTGGAGTCACCTTTGATTTTGGCCCTGCTGCTGCTCCAGAGCTGTAGCTGAAATCAGAAACTGGGCTAAAGTGTTGTTTAAGAAGTGATAAAAAAATAACCCAAATCTGGTTAATATTCTTGTGAAAAGGCACACTGTAACATACAGCTTTCTGAAGCAGGACAAAGCTTACACTTCATCTCTGTCTTTTTGTCTGTATTTTCTGTCAAGAAGTGGCTGTTAGCCCTGAAATAGGGGACTGATACATGGTAACCTGAAAAAAGAGAATTCTTTCCAGGATATTCCAAGGACATTTGCAGATGCTGAAATGAGGAAAGAAAGAAGAAAGTCTTGTATATCTCATTTTTCTGCAGAAAATGAAGGAGACTGTTGTGAAAACTCATACTGTTCATAATCCTCAAAAGTCGTCTCCCTAATGTTTGGCAATATATAAAATCTTAGGCATGTGTGTGGAATACTAACTGAGACAGTTTTAAAACTAATGTTACCTCAAACATGTTTTGAATCAACTTCCTGTGAATTTAATTAATCATTACTTCTATGGCAATTCAAATTTGCATATTTTTAAGGCTGGCTCTGATCCATGTTGGCATCTGAAGTACGGAGATCAGAACTCCTCTGAGTAACAGAGTGAGGCATCAAACAAATACTGAAACTTGAAATGCTGTGCGAAGTGTTACCTTCTGCCTAATAATAAAACTCTGGATTTGGCAGGCTGGAGAGACAGAGTGCAGCCACTGAAAAATATTTCATTTTAAAACATTCTGTGCGCTCTAGCAAAGGCAGCCCTCTTGGGCACCTGTTTGCCCTGGAAACCATGGCCATGGAGAGCACCCAGAAAGTTTCCTTGAAACTTGGCAATTCAAAATGTTTGGAAAGCAATAAACGGCTGTTCTCCTCATATTGTCTTATCTCTGTCACCAACAGTCCAAGAAAAATGTATCTTTTAGGTAAGAATGAATGGAGGGAAAAAATGAATGAAAATACCTGTTCAGATAGATATGTCATGATGGATGTGAAGTGGATGAGTTATAGTACCTCTTGTTAGATTGAAATTAAAGAAATGTTTATAAAAAGAGCTCTTTTAGTGGCAGAAAGGTTTGAGGGCTGTTTTATTGCACTGTCTTCAGTGATGTGCAAAGGAGCATGATGTGAGGTAGATAATTTTACTGGCTTAGCTGTAGAAGAGAATTTGTAGTTATGAATTGTCTCTTCCACTGCTGGCATCAAGAGCACAAGAAAAAAGAGAAAAAGAGACTTTCCTCCATTAGAAACTTCTGGGGCAGTGAAGTATCATTCCTTGTAGACTGCTGAGTACACACACAGGTTTGGGATTGGAAGGGGTGACTGTGTCTGTGTAGAGATGATGGAAATTGCCCCTATCTGGGGGGACATCAGAGGAAAGTCAGCTGCTGGTGGGGAGGTTTTCTGCTCCTTAGGAGATGCAGCGTGTGGCACCTCAGGCTCTGCTGTTAAAGCACAGGTTTCTCCTTTCCCATCCTCTCATCTGGCTCCACATGGAGGGAGTGACTAGGAGGGAGCAGAGCTCACCTCCTGTGGCTGTGGTTGCTGCTGTTCTGTTTGTTCTTGCTAGGTATTGCTTTCTGTCAGGAAGGGCAGAAATAGGGAAGTTTCCAGGAGGAAGGTGTTGTTTACAAGGCATCCAGCATCGGTGAAGAGGCCCTGGCTTCTGTTTCATCCAAGACTACACAGCTCGGTTCGTGCAGGAGCGAGGATGAGCCTCCAGGCTTTTCCTCCCCTGTGGCTGCAGCCTCTCTTCAAAGGCTTTCCTCAGGAACAAAATCTTATCATAACCTAGCTGAGCATTCCCTCACACCAGACACTGACCTGTTACATATCCCTTTTCTCCCCCTCACTTGTTCTTTGTGTCCTGTGGGTGGTTCACCGAAACTCTCCATTCATAACATCATCTGTTGCTTACAAACCAGCATCCCTTCCAAGCACCTCCAACTGATCTGTCTTTTGTGAAGGGTTACTGTGGCAGCTTTTACTTGGACTCAAAACGTACAGCGTTGGCAGATTTGCCCCTGAGCTCTGTCTAACTTGCTCTCCAAACAGCTTTGACTCCTCAGTTAAATATTTTCTGAGCAATGTTTCCTGCCCCTGCACTGAGCCAGGCACAGAGAACACCCCTGTGGTTAGGATATGCTCTGACTGCAATAGGGAAAACACTACAACTCTTTTCTTCTGTCATCCTCTTTCTTCCAAAAGTCCTTCACAGCTGTTTCAAGGGTGCAGCTGGCAAATGTCTGTGGGTTTGTGCAGGTGGGAACTGAAGGTTTTGTTGTCCGCCACTTTCAGTTGTGCCTCAATGCCTTAGTTCAGCTTAAAATGAATATTGTGTAATTATGATATACTGTGTCTCCCACTCACTGTGCAAGCAGTATCAGTTTTCTCATGAGAATGAAAGTAACTTTGGCTGCTACTTCTCTCTTTTATATTGTTTTAAAAGAATTCTATTTCTTCTGTTTTCAACTGTTGAAATAATTTTTTTAATGATCTGTTATATTTTAATTAAAAGGTCATATTTGAAGACTGAGGTCTATTTTTATGCGTATAGAATCTGCTTCTGGAGTGCCTTTGTTCATTAAAATTGGAAAATTAAAATAGAAAAAATAGACAAGGGAAATGAGGCATATTATACTATTACTTTCATGTTTGGTTTTGAAGGTAAAACTGTATCCAAATGATAATTAGGCTTTGCCCTCAAAATGGCCTTGCTACAGTACGTGCACTGGTGGAAGCAACTCTGGGATTTCTTCCTTTCTGGAGTTAGAGAATTCCCATCTGAGAATGGTCTCCAACCACTCTTCTAAAATAAGATTATCATCCCTAAAACCTGGATGTGTGGAAGACAGGAGTTCCTGTGTGAGGAGTTAGAGGCACCACTTGGAAGAGACAGACTGTAGAATCGATTTTGCATTGGAGAAATGTTTACTAAGAAAAGCTACTATATATTTTAAAAGTCTAGATTCAAGCCTCTCAGCAAAATGGCATGCTTGCAGAACTCATTTTATGTCTCAGTGCTTTTGCACACAGTTTTAAGGTGTTTTTTCTTTTATCTTTTTAACTTGCAGTACATATCTTGCTTTGATATGCAAAATGTGCTTTATACATCCATTAAGTCACCTCCACTAAATTAAAAAATATACTGCCTCTGGTGTAAGAGGTTATATATTTGGGTAACTTTCCGCTGTCAGAAGACACTTTTCGTCTCTGAGCTGGGCGGCTGTTCTTCATGTGAGCCCATTTTCAGGACAAATCAGCATTTCTTCATCACTTGGGCACACAGCTCTTGCTGGCTGCTTTGGGGCCCTGTGAACCTTTCCCGATTGAGAGGTTTTATCCTATTGCTGTGTCCATCCCTGCATCACTTCAATTTTCTGTGCTGTGACTTAATTACCGATTCCCAGATGTGCAGAGTGGCTGATCCTCTTTAAGGCTTCTAAGCTTTGTAAATAAGGAGTGATTCTGGGCAGGTAGACAGATCTGCTCTGATTATACAGTGGGATAATAAACCCAGCAATTCGTGTTTTAGCTCAAAACCAGCTTTGAATTGGTTCAACCACTTTTGAACTGATGCTTACATTTGCTTTTAGGCTTTCTTTCTTGTTTTCAAAAGGGCAATGTCCGGATGGTGTAGGGTAGGTTTGCATGGTTCTATGTGCAAATACTAAAGTGCGGGAAAATTAAAATGCAGTGCTTTTCATAGTACCTTAACTTGATTAGTACTTGAGTGGGACTGTTGGTACTGGTTTAAAATAAGTCATCTTCACTGAAATAAAGAGACTTAATTTAGGTGCTATGAAAAGCATCACCCTGAGAAACTGCTGAGGACTTTAGGTCAGATCTGAGACCCATCCATGGTTCTGCATGATTCATTCAAAATGGGTGAACCCCTACAAAGTACCTACAATAAAATTACAGTTATGGAGGACACACTCAAAATGAGTAATTTGTGTTAAAAAAAACCCGAGCTCATTGTCTATAAATGTAAATTGTTTTTGTCCTTTTTTATGATTACAAAATGATGCACCTCTGAAGTTTCTGTGAAGCTCTAAATTTTTGGGGGGAGAATTTTTTTGAGTTCTTAAAACTCAAATTTGAAAATTTAATTTGGAAAAAAAACATAATTTCTCTTCATGCTCAACTCAGAACTGGCGCAATAATATAATTCTCCCTTCTCTCTACATCTTAAAAATAAACCTCAAATTTATAAAATCTTAGGTTATATTAGTGGATTAGAGCAGAGTCCACACCCAAACCTGATATTCAAAATTTGTTTCAAATCAATCACTTGTCTTTAGGTGTAATTTTTACCTTTGATTTGAACCTGCGGCATATGCTCAAGGTCAATCCACAATTCATTTACATTTTTAAAGCTCCTTGATTTTGTTTTTAACATTTTGAACTTTTGGTTGTTGCCGTGGGAAAGTGAAGGAGCATGATCCTTCCAGGTTAGTTGTGCTGTATTTTAGTAATGCAGATGTTCATTGTGAATGAATAAAGTTTTAGTATAACATAGCATTTCCTTGTAAATAGTGCAGAGACACGTAAAGTGCTACCTTCATTCAAAAAATAAAATGTTAGCTCAGAAGAGGAAAGAGGAAAGAGTTTGGTCTACAACAGCAGAGAATTGTGAGGATTTCATCTGATTGGCAGCGCTGCTTGTTTTGGGCAAATCCTTTTTGATGTGAGTTAATAAATGTTGCAGCATTAAATCCTGGAGATTCCCAGGTGTTGAGAGAGAATGTAAATTGTCTTTGCATTGTGCACTGTGTGCCCGAGGCAGTGCAGAGGTGTGGGAAGTGCTGAAGGCTCCAGCAGAGCTCTGAGTAATTCCCACAGGGAGCACTGTGAACACATCCCTGCTGATCAAACCCCAGGGTTCAGCCTTGCCTCTCTGCTGGAGTAGCTAAAACAATCTTACCAGGTTCATGAGGCTTTCTAACTTTGAAGGTCATTAAAATGATGCCTAGATCTTACTATTTAAGGGTTTTTTTTTTTGCATGAAGTGTAGTTACTTGAGCATGAATTAGCTTCACAACACGACATTGCTTGTTAATAGATTTTTGGCTTGATACTTATTTAATCGTGTTCTTTTCAAAGAAAGCTGTGTGTTCTTATATATGTTTAGAAATATTAGAAGTTATTCTTATGGCCATGAACTTTTGATAAAGCAGAGTGATTTGGCTTTACCTTTCCAGTTCTTAATGGTCACTGTAGCAAAGAGAACTACTTATATCTCTAGACAGTAAAACTCTAATGCATAGAAAATGAGAATTGTGGAGGGAAGAGATAGAGTCTGTGAAATGTGGGAAGGTAAAGATGAGAAAGTGTAGAGCTTTTGAAGAAGAGGAGATAATTTAAACTCTCTTCTGTCAGTGTTAGGGGTAAAAAAAACAAGAGTAAGTGTAGAATAATGGGCTAAATGGGAAGGGGAATGAAATTTTAGTCACGTGGTAAAGCAAATGTTCTCTGTGTATTATTCCAGTTTTACCAAATAGAATAATGAAAATGACTTTCTGGAGGAATTGAGTGTTAGTGAGGATTTTAGTAATTCAAAGAGAAGTCTTACGAGAGTAGTGGCAAAGTTCAAAAGGTTTGAGCAGATAGTCCTGAAGACTGAACTTGGCTAATACATTGTAAAGCAGCAAGACAGATGTATGAATCGAAGAATGATTAAAAACTACTGGGAGTAATTGCAACTCAGGTGGTCATTTTTAATGCCTCATTTGTGAAGAACTGAGTAGACCAGGGTCGTGATGTTCCTTAAGCTTTCTTCTGGATGATTACTTCTGTGGCAAGATGACAAAATGAAAAACCTTCTGAGGACTTAGGAAATGAGTCAGAAAACCCTCAAAATACTGCCAAATTAATTTTATGTTATGGGTTTTACTCTGCTGAGATGGACAAGCACTCAGTGTTCAAGGAAAAAACACTACTGTGAAATACACTACAAGGTGATTGGTGTTCTCAGTCTACTGAAAACATTCTAAAATGCTATGATTTCATGAAGCTTTAGGCACTTACATTTGCCGGTCATACATTTGAATTTCTGAGTGTATGTGTTTTTTCTTAGGTTTTTTCTTCCCTGAGTTTTCCATTCTTTTGGTATAAGAAAACCATGATACCAGTTTGGATATAGACATGGAGGGAAAGCTGACAATTAAGATGGAAAAGTTGTAAATAAGGGTAAAAAAAAAGTTGAAATGCACTACATAGTCACATTTTTCATCTCTTCATTTTTAGATAATCTTGGTGTTTCTGTGATGGTAATTTTTCATATTCCATGTATTTTATTCTCCTTTGACCTTGTGTCACCTCTGTCACCTGGTACATTAACCAGCAGTCAGGTTCAGAGCCCCTTAGAGCTGATAAAGGACTTTATGAAGTTGTGCCCATCCTGTGATTATCAGTCCAGTTTTCAGGTGTGAAAATTACTGTGTAATCTCAGAAGACAGTGACCCATAAAAGGTGTATGATTGAAAATCAGATGTATAATTGAAAATGTGATCATTGTTTCTTTAAATACACATTTCTGCCTTGCTGCCATTGGCAGTACCTCGGTCTGCCCTTGATTTAGCTGTCACTGACTCGTCAGGGTGGATGTGGGTCTAGAGAATATTCTCCTCTGAGATGAGTGTGGCCTTATTATCATTTACTTTTCTTGTGAGAATGAGTCTTTTGGAAAACCAGCCACAGAGGAAGGGATCGCAGCGGATCTAGAACTCTTTGAGCTGTAGTGAATTTCCACTTTTCCTTTTGCCTCTCCACTCCCACCTCACAAGGATTTCAGAAACTGTCTTCTCCATTTAAGCCACAATTAGCTGTCCTGATGATTTCTTCCACTCAGCTGCCTAATTATCAGTGAAGTCTGCAAATCTCCCCGGCTGCAGTCAGAGCACACCTAATTGCCCCCTCAGTTTAGAGCACAGGTTGGGGAGATGTGCAGCCTGAGTGTGTGTTCATGGAGGGAACTGCCAAGGATTGGTTGTGTGCCCTTCCTGAAAAAGTGGCTGTGGTTGAGGCATTGATTTAATTCTCTTCCTCAGTCCTGCAAGAATAGTTTGACTTGTAATCTGAATAATATGTTTTTCTTTTCTTGGTAATCTTCACATTAACACAGTAATTACTGAGTTGACTGGAAGAACTAGAATGGGTCTCATTTTCTAAAAACTGTTTATGCCCTTTTCTTGCTTGGTATGCTTAAATATTTGAAGTTGCAGCTTTAAAATAAATTATTGACAAAAGCACCATTGCTCCCTTGCAGGGTTACCTAAATATGCAACTAATCACCACAGGGAATGCGTAAAGACAGAAAATAAAACATTCTTATTGCAGTGCCCTGCAGTGTGTTGGCTACTGATGCAGATATATTCAGAGAGGGGTGGTGCACTTCGGGGTGAATAGTGAGTGGTATATGGGCAGCTTTTGGATAAACTGCAATTTTTCATTCCCACTTTGGTAAGGGCACGCAGAAGAATTACTGTGTATGTTTTCAGTAGCTTCTTGTTTCAGAAGCCGAGGGATACAATTACTGCTGTTGCAGTTGTACATTGCAAAACTTTCCATTATTCACTTGGATGTTTGCAGATGTCTGCTATTTTTATTCATTTTTTCCATTCTTAAAAAAACAATCTGACTTTCTGCAGTAAGAAGTAAAAACTCCTCCTAACTGCGCAGAATAAAATTATTCAGGTAATAAAACTATCAAGTCAAGATGTCCTGCTTCAATTCTGTTGCAAAATCCTGTTTACAGTATGCAGTATAAATAAAACAATGTATGCATCCTCCCCTTCTCAGAGAAATAATGGAATAATTACTACCAACACTTTTTTTCCTAGGTCAGAGAATGACTCCTACAAAACTGCCCCAGTTTACTACATTCCAACTATGGCACATAAGCAGCCATTTTGATATATTTTAATTAAGAAGAGTATCAACAATGTAGATACGCAGTTGTTGTACTGGATTAGAAACTTCAAATTCTTTTCCTATAAGATGTATTGCTTCAATTTCTCTTGCTGCATCATGTTGAAACATCCTGTAATTAAAGCATCATGTTGTTTTCAGAATATTCTCTTGCAGACAGGTAGTCTTGGTGAACTGATGACATGAATACTTTAATTTCACTTTCAAATATGTGAAAAGCCATGTGTTTTGCCCTCAAAATCTTTTGTGGAAAACATTAATGGAAATAGTACTCCATCATCAAATACGACTGATTGGATTTTAGAAGCTGAGCTTTTTACTGACATTAGTTTTCATTTAAAAAAAAAAATAAAAATCACTGTGTGCAGTGCACACAGGTGCAGCTTGCAGCCAGCTGCTGGCTTTGTCACTTGGTGTGTGTCAGGTTAGCTTCAAGGATCTTTGCTTGTTCTAATATTACTCAAAAACTTGTTCCTGTGGGAACAGCTAGAGCTGCCTAAAGTCACAATCTCAAAAGTTGTAATATAGCTGCTTCCAGAAAATCTCATAAGTTGTTTACACCGAGGAGACAAGGATGTAAAAGATGATTCAGTTACTCAGGAGGGAATAAGGAGCAGACGGTACTGTGAGCTGTAGGAAACAGGAAGAAACCCCACAGGTATAAAATCAACACAAAATGTGAAGAAGGAAATTTTCCTGCAGAAGTCAGGTATTAACTACACCAACACTTTTGTTACAATTTCCTTTTTGTATATTAGCTAAAAACCAGTTCTTGGCAAGTTTCCATCAGTTTGAAAATACATTTGTTAATCACTGCCACTTATCTGTGATAAAATCCAGACTTCTGTTCTGTGGGTGGTTTGTTTGCTTTTGTTTTTTTTCCCTGTTTTTGCTCTGAAAATGGTTTGTATTTTATGAACATTCAAGACTACCTGTGAACCCATTTTTGCATGGCATGAATCTGGGAAAACTTCTTTTGTAGCTTATTAAATAAGTTACTCAGATTAGTTGTCCATATAGGTCTGGATTCTGACTTCTAGTAGCTTGTTTTTTGAGGCCAGACTGAACATGTTTATTCATTCTTGTTAAAAAAATAAACAAGTATTTAGAAAAAGGAAATGAAGGGTGATGCTTTTTAAATTATTAATCTGTGGAATCATGGAGTATCACAATAATCCTTTTATTTAAGGCCTGTAGTGTAGGAGTGTATGAGCCACGGTGTTATGGCCTCTCTCATAGCCCAACACCATCGTTAAGAGTCAAATATTTTCCTCTGCCTTCAGACATTTCAGTAGGAGCTATTGAAGTGGATCTGAAGGAATTATTTGGCTCTTGTATTAAAGCTCAGAGCCAAGGAGAGATTTTGAGCTGAGTATCTGTTGTGTGTCCTGGATCTGTAGACAACAAATGACCTTCCAGTGCATTAATGGAAAATTCAGGGACAAGGCTGTTTGGAACTTCTCATCCACTTTAGTGCAACAGCTCTGCCAAGGGCCAGGTACCCACTGCTGCATTGGTAAGATCTTTGTCTTCTATCTCTGTTTATCTGAATTTTAATTATAACTCTTCTACCTTTTAAATGGCAAGAAACCAAAAAGAAAGAGATATTATGTGTTTTGTAGAATTCATCCTTCCATTTGTCATTGGAATCAGACAGAAAGAAAACTCTGGAGAAAATGGAAGGTGCCATTCATTTCTTGCTCTAAGTCAAAACTCAGAGTTTGGATGGATTTCTGCCAAAATTTCTAAGATACTCAGTGATATGCTCTCACATTTATTAGTACAAATATTAAAGCATGCATGGAGTGCTTGACAGCATCACTGCTTTTCATGGCATTATTATCCTCTTGCTAAGAGCATGACTTAGGTCCTAATAATATTCTTTAGCTCTGCTCAGTCTCCCTTTTAATCGTAGTTCTCTTCTGTTACATTTATTTAAAAAAAACCCCCGCACCTGATTATTTTGATTTCTGTTGTTTCTGCTCGTCACGCCCATACTGTAACAGCTACGCAGGGATGTGTTTCTCAAATAGTTTTCTTCTGGCAGTGAGAACACTTGCATGGGTCATTAAGAAATGAGTCTATTACAATATATTTAACTTTGGTTAAAAAACTGTACACTTCAGAGGGTGGAGTGATTGCTGCAGCAGTTACTAATTCCATAGTTGTTTTACTCATGCTCATCATCTGTGTTTTTCCCCCAGAAAATGTAGTGAAACACAAGTGATTATTACTTTATGTGCAGTGCAGAGATGCCCTTCTTTATTTAACAGAAATAGCAGATTAGACACAAGAAATAAATCAACTATTGCTATGAAATTACACCACCTAATCCCCAGCCAGAAAAGGCTTTGGGCACCCTTCTCTAAGTTTCTCTAATTCAGTTTATTGCTCTCCTGTATTCTCCATGCAGCCAAGCAAAACGAGGAGCTCTGTGTGAAGTAGGAACTCCATGTGGAGTGACAAAGTGTCTGTTTTGGGGTCATATTCTGGTTTTCCTCTCCGTCCTGCCTTACTTCTATTAACTCCACAAATACCAGACCCAGGCACCTTCCCTGCTTAATTCTGTACATCCCTTGAAGGGCTGGAACTTCCCAGCTGTTGCCGCCACAGGAGCCTTCTCCAAGAGCCAGAAGGTCACGAGGGATTATTTATCCCTGCAATCAAAAGTTCATTTGTGCTTCTCAGAATGTCCAGGCTTTGCTGGAGCAGACCTTGGTGTGTCTATGCATTTCTTTGGCATCTGGAAAAGTTTGCCAATAAGAGCACCTTGAGTCCTATTAGGTGGCTCACATTTCCCAAACAAACATAATGGACAAAGGGTCTTTGAAGTGTATTATGTAGATAGGTTTGGCCATTAGGTAAAATGAGTTTGCAGGGGAAAAAATAGCTGGATTTTTACTTTATCTGGAAGTACAGTGAAAAAATCAATGAATCCGGTAAAACAGCCAAGAAATTCCTGATGGTTTTTTTCCTCCTAGTACTTAATTTGCTTTTTAATTGAGTGGAATATATGTAAGAAGATGATTTTGTGACCCATTGTCTTTCTATAAATGCTTTTTTATAAGCTCAGTGTGTGTATGGGTCTGGGAAAAAATGTGATGTCTTCAGTGCTGTGAGGACTTATATTAAGTGATCTTGGTTCTGCTGGGTTATTATATAGATTAACTCTATATTACATAGCATATTGTATTAAACCTACCAATTTCCTAATCACCTCTCTGGTCTTTTTTCCCTAGAAAAAGCAGGAGAAACCCATAACTTTGTTTCTGACCATAGAATCCTAGTATTCCAAAGCTTTAAAAAGAATTCAATTTTCTGGAAAAACAGGTAATTTAATCATGAAGCAGACTGGGAAAAATGAAATGATAAATTTCTAATTAGAGGCCAGTGATAATGACAGAGTAATTTTGCTTGCTACAGTTTCGTTGACATATATTTACATAGAGAGTTGCTGGTTTCCCGTTTTCACCTGAGCTTGGGAAACTCAGGTAACTTTCTACTGCCTTAGATCCCTCTAAACACAGAGATTGTGTTTGTGTTCCCTTCTCTGGTACTGAAACTTCTTGGTTTATTTACATTTTAATTTATTTATAGGAAGGTTGCCTTGAATAATATTTATCTGTATATATATTTTCAGTGATATGTGCATGTGTGTACATACGTATGTGCACACAGAGCCTTATTAAGGCACATTTGGATTTGAATTACTTGTTTTATTTGCGTGTAATTTATGTGTAAATCTGAAAACAAATAGAAAAATATTGATATATATTTGCAAAATAACCTTTAAAAATGTGTACCATAGTTTGATAACTCCCAATTTCATCTCACTCACCTAAAAAAAGGTTTCTGTCACATCCATTCTCCAAGACTCAAATGGCATAAAATTAAGCAAGCGTACAAATACCTGAACAGTGAGAAACTCCAAAAGGCGATTTTCTAATCTAATAGTGAACTTACTTGAAAGTCATGTACCAGTGCAGTTTTTACCATTAAAAATAGGGGCACTGTGTTAAATTTAAATTGTAAAATTACGTGGCATAGACTTGAATATGACTTATGTGACATTGCTGCAGCTTGGTAATCTTTGCTGTTTATCTAACCTTCAGTGAACTGTAATGTTGTGTTGTCAAACAGATCTGCTCATTAATGCTGAAATTGTTGATGTTGGTTTAAAGAATCATCTATTATGGGACTGTGCCAATATATTGGGAAATAAAAACATATGTTAATGCCTTTTTTTTTTTAAATTTTTTTTTAAAGCAATCAGGTGAAGTATAACTTTGTTTCTGAGCAATGAAAAGGACAAATTCCAGCAAACAACTTTGTTATATCTGTAGAAAGATCCATAGGTATGCAACACGTATAGCCTGTATCCATTTATTTTTTATGTCCTCTTTTCTTGAGATATTTTATTTTGCTTGGTTGGGGAATTTTTCTTAAACGTGATAAGAATAGGAGACGTATTTTACTATCTTGTGACATTTCATTAACGTTAGGATCAATAGGAATATGTGAAAATACAGTTTTGGCCATAAATGGCTGTGCCAAGGTTTGTATAAACTTCTTCCATTTCATCATAGTAACCTGAATATAATGGTGTTTATGCCTGCTGCTTTGTCATCTTTTTCTGTCCTTGGCATTATTTTCTTTAGTAAAACACTTATAAGAATTTTCTTTAATTATGGCAAATGAACTGTTGATTTCCCGTAGATGCTAATGATGTAAGGGCTCTCTGGGAATGAGCCGCTTTATTTCCATTTAATCTCACAGCCAGTCTTCAAGGTACGGAGATAGCTTTTCATAATCAGAAAAAGTCTCATTAGCTTCAAGATGAGACTGGTGTGAGGAAAAGGAGATGTAGCATGGTGTGAATATTGGGGCTTTGGTCTGTTGAGGACACGAGGAACACACCCTGAAGTCACAGCAGAGCTATTGGTGAACTTCAGGCCCCCAAAAGGGTGTGAGAATCCTCTGGACAACCTTCTGTCTGGAGGAGAGATTGGGGAGGTTGGAGTCATATTTAACGAAGCAGCTATTCATTAGTTGTTCTCCTTAAGAGCCTGCAGAAATCCCCAGAGGAAGTTTCCTGTAGCTCTCATGTCCCTACACGCTTTTGAGTCTCAAGATGCTTACTCACGTCTTGTCAGAACTTTGTTATTCTCCCTAACTCTCCAAGAATTTCTGCTGGACTGGAAGAAAGGGAACAGTATTTTTACTTCTGAAACTTTGTTAGAAACAAACTATAAAAGATTGTGAACACAGATTGAAAAAGGATAACAACTCTGAAATCCTGAGGCTCGGTGAAGCTGCCTCTGATGCTGGCATTATACCTCTGCATCGAAGTGCTCTGCATTCAGCTCAGCTCCCAAAGCCCAAGGAGTTCCCTTTTCTGCTGTAGTACCTCTACTCTGTGACTGCTTTTTTTTCCAGATACAAACCGGTTCTGTCATCCATTGTTGCTTTATTCAAGTCTCCCTCTGCCCCAGCTACTCAGCAGTGCTTATGGCAGTATTTTCCATGACCTGCTCTTTCCATAGTTTCTTTAATATTGTGCACTGTGAGAGTTTGCTTCCCTCCTCCCTGTTTGAGTGCTACTGTGTTAGCTAAGAAAAAGCAGATGACCACAAATTTTCACTCATGCAGGTGCCACACAGTTTTGATCAGTTGTGCTGCCCCATCTCTCTGCTTTTGTATTTATCACATGTAGGAGTAATGACCTAAGGTTTAAACTCATCTGCTGTGATTAGACCTTGAACAAGGGTTTCAGCAGAATGCTTCAGAAGTTAAGCTTTTACTTTTTTTGTAGTGTAATAGCTAAATCATTGTCTTTGAGTAAGTGCTACAAGGTACTTTGCAAAGGGAGTGGGAAGATGTGGCATGTATTCTTAATGCTGGCCATAATACGTTAAATAGATTCCAAAAATGTTTCTGATCCTTTTTGTTTTTGTGAGTAGTTGGAACTGAGGGTGTTGACAAAGCTGTTCCAAAATACCCCAAATTACCAAAATTCAGTTCACAAATGGGCACTTGCAGGTCCAAGGAGAAGATCTCTGCTTAGAGCAAAACTGATGAAGCTGAAAGAAATCACAAAATGTTTTTCACGGTTAATAACCAGTGTGGGTGATTAACACTTCTCAGAATGATTTATGTGTGCACATTTATTTCAGTTTATTTTTACTGAGGAGGAGTGGGTTTGGGTTTGTTTTAGTTGTTTTGGTCTGGGTTTGTTTTCAGCTTGGCTCTGCAAAAGGAGGGCTTTGTTTTACCAGTGCAGCCCAAAGAAATAAAAATATGAAGACAGATTGTTCCCATATCCAAACCCTGCACCTGTTCTGAGCAGGGTAATTGCTAACAAGCCGCTCTCTTTTAAAAATGCCCATTATCCATAGAGCTGACAGAATCCTGCATCCCTCTGAAAGTGGCATTTTACAATGACTCTGAAAAGAAGTGCCAATGTTTTCATGAATAAAGATATTGACCGGGGAAAGCAATTGTGTGACCATAACCATTGAGACAAGAGCTGTAGCAACAGGATCTGATAACACAGCGGATTGCAAAGGGAACATGAGGGATGAAAATGATAGGTACTTATGCAAATGGGTTAGAACTACCCTGGGCCACTTTGTGGGTCTGTCTTTTAGGCTCTCTTGCTATCTAGGCCATGG
The DNA here is from genome assembly GCA_036785705.1 of Acanthornis magna. Classification (NCBI taxonomy): domain Eukaryota; kingdom Metazoa; phylum Chordata; class Aves; order Passeriformes; family Acanthizidae; genus Acanthornis; species Acanthornis magna. The sequence continues at coordinate 228,127 of JAWUZG010000716.1, read as the reverse complement.
GATTAGTCAAAAACAGCTGGAAAGGAATGGACACAATCACTTAATCACAAAATCAGAAGCCCTGCTGGAGTGATTTCCCTTCAAATAACACACTGCACACCCAGGGCAGGTAGTACTTAATATCAGTTGCAAGCCCAGCTCTGCAAAGAGCTTTGGAAAGACTGCAATCTTTCTATTATAAGTGTATAGAGTCTGTCTTCTAAAACACCTGAAATGCGACATGAAATTATTTGTGTTTTTTCATTTATCATCTTTTCTTCGTGTTTGGGGAATGGAAATGGCAAGAGTTTAATGAAGTGATGTTGTTGTGATTACATCTAAGCTGCAGAATGAGACTCATTCTCATTCCTACTGCAAAGCAAATTACATTTGCTTTTGCTACTCTAATGCACTTTGCCCCTGAAATTCTTGCCAAAATAAGGCAGGGCTGTGACTCTTCTTAGTGCTTTTCTCTGTAGGCTTTGTCCTGGTGACAGAACAGCATTAAAAAAAAAGGAAAAAGAAGACAAAAAAAAGCACATGATTCATTCAAGGCTTCAGAAGATGCCATGCTGGCAGAAAGTGCTTCAGTCCAAATCTGCTCCAGCCCAAAGCTCCTCTGAGACCCTTCATCTGTCCTTGGTGCCTCAACGCAAAACCAGGCAAGCACCAGACGCTGCTGCAGCTCAGAGCTGGTGGGTTTTGTGTTCCAAATACCCACGGTCTCGGAGTAAACACCAATGTGCATCTGCAGCCTGGTAAAGTTCATTCCGGACTGCAGAAATTATGGCAGAATCTCTGCTTTCAGTGTGAGCTGTACCCAGCAGAAATAGTTAAAACTGCTTGAATTCTTGTTCTTATTTTTTATAGAAAAATGCATATTTTCTGCATTTGGCTCATCCCACCATTTATCAGCTGGGTCGATGCATCAAGGGCAGGAGCTCTATGAGAAAAAACAGTTTAGTTAAATGCCAGCTCTCAGGATTACATTATCTCTGAAAGTTTGGGTTTCGCTTCCTCTCCCAAAGGGGATGCTGCATTTTAACTGAGCGATCTCTCCTGGAAAAGCCTGACAGAGGCACTCTGTGGTCCTCAGTGCCCTTCCCTGTGTTTGCTTCCATCAGGCATCCTCCTGCTGCTTCTGGCATTATTTCCATGCTGGAAATTGCACTGTGGTTTACACAAATAGTTTTCCAAGAAATCAGGAAAATACTGTTAAGATAATTCAAAATCCTGACTTACTAACGCAGCATGTTATGCCAGTATTTTCTGACCCTTTGTTCTCTTACAACAACCTTAGTTGTACACACTTGCTGGAAAAATTATGTCTTAAAGACTTTTTATCCTCATTGATTAACAATAAAACTGTGAGACTCGATAAGCTTTAGGAAGGAAGTTGTGATTTTTTTTTCTGGTTATGCTACTTAGAAGAAAGATTGTAAGTTTATTCAGGTAGAAATATGAAAATATTTGAAAGATTTTCTTGTTTTCTTCAAGATGCTACTCTCTTTATTCTGAGTGATTCTTTTTTCCAAAACCAATACTACTTAAAATATGGATTTGCGTTTCTGTGTCAAGGGATAAAAAATATTTCTATATGAAATAAATCTAATGGAATTTAGTTCCATTTTGTTATTTCTATTGTAATAGGAACTTGGGTCAGGTCTTCTTGTTACAGTTGTGTAATACAGGCATTATGGAGGAAACTTTGTAGTTTTTTATTTCAAGGTGAACCATGTGTGTCAGAATCTGTATTTCATTCAAAAGTAGAGAACAAAAGCTCAGAGCTGCTGAATGAGGCTGCAGCCTTCTACAACAGCGTGGCAGCTTTGGTGCATAAGGGAAAAGACACTTCCAGGGTCTTGTGCAAGGCTTTTGGCACTGTCCCACAGGACATCCTTGTCACTAGGGTGGGTTTGGCAGATGGAGCTCTGGACAAGGAATCACTGGATGGTCACTCAGAGAGTTGTGGTCAATGGCTCAATGTCCAAGTGCAGAGCTGTTGAAAAATGGCTTGAAGAGCAGGACCGTGAGATGCTAGATGCTCTGCTTTTACAGAATCTGCCACAGAGTACAGAGCAGGCATTGTGCAAGCAAAACCTTGAGGGTAAGCTGCAAGGACAGTGTCCTTGGTAGTTTAAGAAGTATTGAATTTTATGAAAGAGAAATTGTGGTCAAAAGAATGCAGAACATCAGATTAAGGGACCACGAGCAGGGAGGAGACAAGTGATGTAGCTGTGTGCAACTAACCAATAACAGTGTGGCAAGTAGTCTTACTAACCAATGACATAATGACATGTAAAACCTGCAAGCTGCTGAAAGATGTACTTAAGTCTGAGAACCTAGAGAAATAGTCAGAAAAAAGCTTGTATTGATCACATTGATCCTGTATTGCTTATTCTCCTCGTCGATTGTGGTGCACTGCCTTAAATGGGATAACCTTAAATGGTGCCGGTCCAGCCTTAAATGGGATTACTTTAAATGGTGCTACCTTAAATGGTGAATACCTTAAATGGTGAATACCTTAAATGGTGAAATTTTTTGTAACGCAACACAGAGCAGGCGTGAGTGGCATTCCTCAGGGGTTGGAGCTGGGGCTGGTGCTGTTTGACATCTGTGCCAGGGATGTGGACAGTGGGATCGAGGGCACCTTCAGCAGTATCCCAAAGACACCAAGCTGTGTCGACAGCCCGGAGGGAAGGGATGCCGTCCAGAGGGACCTGGACAGGCTACAGAGATGGGTCTGTGCAGACTTCATCGAGTTCAACAAGGCCAAGTGCAAAGTCCAGCCCGTGGGATGTGGCGATTCCAAGCCCCAATAAAGGCTGGGTGGAGAATGGAATGAGAGCAGCCCTGAGGAGAAGGACTTGGTGGTGCTGGTGAATGAAAAGCTCAACATGACCCAGCGATGTGCACTCACAGCCCAGAAACAAAACTGCATCCTGGACTGCATCCAAAGCTCTGTGGGCAGCAGGGAGAGAGAGAGGATTCTGCCCCTCTGCCCTGCTCTGGTGAGACCCCACATGGAGCTCTGCATCCTGCCTGGGGGCCTCCAGTGTAAGAGCATGTTGGAGGGAGTCCAGACGAGCATAAAGATGCTCAGAGGGCTGCAACACCTCTTGTATGAGGACAGCCTGAGAGAGTTGGGGTTGTTCAGCCTGGAGCTGTGAAAGCTCTGGAAAAACCTTAGAACACCTTCCAGTACCTAAAGGGGCTACAAGAGAGCTGGAGAGGGACTTCTCACAAGGGCTTGTAGTGACAGGACAAGGGAGAATGGCTTGAACCTGAAGGGGGACAGGCTTACATTAGACATACCGAGATTCTTCACTGTGGGAGGATGGCATGGTGCTGAACAGGCTCCCAGGAGAAGCTGTGGATTTCCTGGCGGTGCTCAAGGCCAGGCTGGGTGGGCTTGGAACAGCCTGGGCTAGTGGAATGTGGCAGGGGGGTTGGACTGAGCTGATCTTTAGGATCCCTCCCAACACAAACCATTCTATGATTCTATGCCAAAGACTGTAATGTTCAAAGCCATGCCTTGCTGCTGCTTAAAAGATTTTCATGCCTGTAGTGAAACAGTTCACCACCAGCCTTTAAACTGTGTTTGGAGATGGACCATATATTTAGAAAACAGCCTGAAAAAAGGAGAGAGAAAGGTGTTTCAGCCTATTTCACTTCTATTTGCCTTGCATATTTGCTGGACATATTTTTTCAGCATTTCCCTCTGAAATACCTTGTGTTGCAGTGGCGAGTGGAGGGATGCAGAAGGGTTGAAATGACTCACGCTTTCCTTTGACAGCCTCAACCTGTCCTCCCTCCCACACCCAGACTCCGCAGGGTTTTGTTTTAGCCTTTCTCGTGGCTCCTGCTGCAGGGTTTGCACGCTCTGTAACGCTATATCATACACACAGTACATGCTTTTGTCAGACCAGTCTTTTAGGGGTCTTTTCAGCAGGGATTGAAAGGAGGCAATCCCAGAGCAGAAACTTTAGGCTCTTAGGCTGGAATGTCCTTTGGTTGCATGCACTGAGATCTCTGATGGTGAGTGTTTATAAGCTCTTGGTAAATGTGGTCTTTAGCATTTGGCAGCAGTAGGCATTAGGTTCTCTGACTTTAGTGTACAGTTTTTTTGTGCATGCAGTGTTTCATTTTTCTGTTTGTGGCTCTGTTTTAGTGAGGTGTTACTCAATCACAAATTGTATTCAGAAATATATATTACTTGAGGATTGTTTTTGGCAGCAACACAATTAAATGGTTTGTGAAAAGCTGCTATAAATATTGAAAAAACTTGCAATTGTATTACGCTTTGAGCAGCCATTTTCTGATTCATTAGAGTTAGATTGTAAAATCTATAATAACATTATAGGTAGTGTTATATATAAACCACCATATTCAAGAGTTGGTATTTTTTCAAACCACATTAATAGAAGAGCCTGTTTAGAAGATTAGATCCTTAAACCTCCATCTGTGTGTGCATTGTTGTTATGTGCCAGTTAGCAGATAGTTATGGGGAAACTATATGGTGTCAAAAGCTTCTCATTGTATGGCTCTCTGTGATGTTTCTTTTTGAATGCCTCTATCTTCTTGTCACGCTCAGAAATCACAGCTTCTGTCTTGCCAGTGATACACGGTCCAAAAATCTATTTAAATGCCTTTTGCTTGTGGCCATTTTGAAAAGCAGCGTGAGGCTAAAAATATTTTATTGTTGAAGAACAGCAGCTGACACTATTTTAAAACATTGTAGGTTACAGTTCAAGAGTTGCATTGGTTAGCATCAAAAAAGTTAATTGGAGATGCCCTCAATAGTGATTGTGCTATTAATTCACTTTATTATAGTAATTTTTCTAATATTTCATCAGGTATTGTGTTCAATACTTTCATAAATGTCTTACAGAAATGTTGTCACTCAATATCAAAATTTCATCGTGATCATAAATTCTTATAAAATAATTTGATACAACTCATAATTTTTATCCAAATATTAAGCCCACATATCTTAATGGGAGACAAGACCTTCTTTTTATGCCAGTCTTCGAGTTTTCAGCTAGCTGGAAGCTCCCTTCTTTCTCACTGTGGGTATCAATAAGCTTTGTATGCTCAGTACTTGATTCATCTCTTTGATATTCTTCTTGCAAAAATTTGCAGTAGTATTTAAAATGGAACTTTATTTTTAGAAACTGAACAATATTCATGTCTGCAGAGAAGAACCTTGTGAATAATGAGGACTTGGTTCCTTTTTTTAGAAGCTTTGCTACATTCATCAAGTTGTCCAGCTTCTGTCATTTTAAGTCAGTTCTTTTGAACAGAGTTTCACGATGCTCTGAGTGAATCTACAATTTTCTTACCACCACTTGGTTCTGAGAGCTGCTGATTCTTCTCTGAAATTGGACTCTCTCAGGTGTCATTTAAATAAGGCTAATGCTGTGATGTTTAGAATAAATTTGTGTTTTCTACACTGTGCTATTAACACATTAAAATAATTCATGTTAAGAGAAAAGAACAACTTGGATCAGAGTTCACATGCAGAACACAGAAGTTCTGTATTTTTGTGGAAAGTCTGTGGATCCTTGCAGTTCAGCGTGGCCAAGGCTGTCCAGAGAGGATTGAACAACATGATGCTCATATCCTAGGGATCACCAAAAGGACTCATGGAGCAGTCAGGCAGGCCTTGAAGACCTGTGTGCTCAGCCTGTGGTGATTAGTGTTTCACGAGGTGGGAAAGCAAATGAGGGGAGCAGGCAGCTTGTAAGTGTCTGGGAAGCAGGAGCAGTGGGGTGGGGAGAGGAGACCTGCCAGGCGTTCTGTTTACACCATTTTTTCCCTCTGAATGCTGAAGACAGGAGTCCTGAGCTTCAGTAAAACACCTGTAGGTATCTAAGATGTGCTGTTGGCTGTGGTGATCAGGTTTTTGGCACGGTGGTCTCGGGAAAGCTGCAGAGCTCTGGGAGGGACTGGCCACAAATCCTGTGCTGCAGCTGTCCTCTGTGGCTGAGTATCATCCACTGCCTGACACTGGGTCAGTGTCCCCACCAAAGAGGAGATTTCTGTGCTAATAAAAGAGTTGATTTATGGTGAGAGGACTGGGCTGCTGGTGGCCATCACTTGGGGTCGGGGGTGGGGAGGGAAGGCTGACACCTCTCAGGTGAGGAGCTGCTCCTGTGAGCACCAGCCATGGGCAGGGCTGCACTGAGGAGGCAGGCTGGCTCCTCTTCCTCTCTGGGGAGGCCAAAAATCTCAAAAGTGAGCAATCTCAGGCAGACTGAGATGCAAGATGATGGGTCCAGCAGGGAGGAAATGTGGTGCGGAGGTGGAGAGATTCCTTGCTGGGAGCTTTGATGGGCTGAGGGCTGCTGTGAGAATTCCGTGTGGGGTTGCTTAGAGGTTGTGTTGGGCAATTCCCCTTCTATTTTCTGGAAAAGAGGACCAGGGAGAGAAGCTGTCTTTTACAGGCAGAAATGAACAGGCAAGGGGTTAAAAAAAAACCAAACAAGCATTGAAAAGTTAAAGACACTATTGCTGCTGTGGGCGATGCGTGGTGCTGAGGTGGTGTACGTGAGCCAAGAAGGCACAAGAACATTGCCACTTTCTGTTAAGACTTCTCCATTTCACACTCATTATAACCCAGAAATGCAGAATGAAATAATGTGTGTGTGAAAACCTTTTACCATGCTTTTGAAAACTTGTAAAACATAGCAGGAGGTGCTTTTTTTTTTTTTTTTTTTTTTTTTTTTCCCCAGTCTTACCATAGCATCTAATTTTGAGATACTAAAGGCATGGGTAATTGTGGCAGAGAAACATTTCTGCTTGCCAGATCTAGATAGAAAAAATATTGTTTTCTGTGAAGGAAAGTTAGGGTTGCAGGAAACAATTGTACTATTTTTGTCGTTGTGTAGTTAGATGTTTACGTGCTGCTTGGTCTCAAACTGTACCATGAGCACGGGCAATGCCTTGCTATTATTGAAAAAATGTAAATGGTGCCTGGCAGGAGTTAAACGTGTAACCACAGAGGATGTGGGCTTAAGTGCACTGGTACTTACAGAAGCATTCATTTAACATTTGTTACAAGCTACTGTTGTTTTTTTAATAACTAATAGGGGAGCAGTTTACAGTTGATCTACTGCATAGAGAAAAAGAGCTTGTGGCTTCAGATGGAATACTTGCAGCCTCAGGCAGTTTTGCTAATGTTTTCTATTACAAATAAGTTTAATAGCATGCATTAAAAAGGATGTGTATTTAAACCTTTATGGCCCATACCATGTTAGGTAGAATTACAGTAAATTGCTACATTTCATTTCTGTAATTATCTTACAAACTGCTAGTTGATATTGTCCTGAAGTTTATGTTCAGGACATTTTAACACCAGTTGTATTTTGGACAGCTTGCATAAGATCATTTGATTGTCTCTTAGGGGTGTAAAATTACATATATATATATATATTAAAAAAAGAGTGAGATCTATTAAAAAAAACATAAAGGTTCCACACCTTCGGATGACTCTGTGTGCTGTGGAGAAGGGAGGGCTCATGATCACCTCCCGTGCTGTGATGATGAGTATGCACAGTGCAATTTTCCTGTCACTAATAGTTCTGGAAATGTATGTTTATGAAACATGGTCTTTTCCTTTTATTTCATTTTTTTCCATTCCTGTAGGAGCTTGGAAGTAACAGCCCTCCGCAGAGGAACTGGAAGGGAATTGCTATTGCGCTGCTGGTGATTCTAGTTGTTTGTTCACTCATCACTATGTCAGTCATTCTTTTAACCCCAGGTAACCTACTTCTTTATTTTCTCTTATTAAAGGTGTATGATTCATAATGCAGTCATCAAAAGCAACAAATGTTAAAGTGTCTCTTGTCTTTAAGCATTTTTAACTTGTGGCTACTGTGAATTTGGTGCCTGGAGGGACTCGGGAGCTACTGGAGCGGAGCAGAAGTGTTTGGGATTGGCAATAGGTCCTTAGGATTGTGTCAGCCTTGGGGGGGCTACAGCAATCCTTGTGAGCCTCAGCAGGTGTGAGCTGACTTCAAGATTTTGTCGTTGGTTCTTGGTGTAATTTCAGCTTCACAGATGAGCTAACACAAAGCTGTACTCCACGGAAAACTAATTCTGAAAATGAAACTTCTTGCTGAATCACAACCACGGGCCTTCCATATGGACACGCACAAGCTTCTTCCCTTTTCCTTCTCTCAGAAACGGAGGAAAATAATGGTTCAGTCACAGTAAAGAAAAAGGGAGAGGGCAAGAAGCAGACAGAGCAAACACTGCACAAGTTTTAAAGAAAAAAAAATCTTTGAATCCTTTTGCCAGTTTCAGAGTTACCATGTAAAGTACCTGATTTGCACGGCATGCCTAGATAGTAAATATTGGTCTGCAAATATTCTGCCATTCATGTGCTCAGTTTGTGTAAACCAGAAAGTTAATGAAGTGCTTTTTAGTTAAATAATGGTTCCCGACTGTTTGGCCACAGGATGAAATCATGGAGGGAAGCTGGCTGAGTTTGTGCGTGAGCAAGTACAGCAGCAGAGAGCTGCTGCTTTAAAGGAAGGTGGTGAGGCTGAATGGAAAAGGATCAAAAAGCTTTGCTTGTCAGAGAGAATGAGACAGCTGGAGAGAGTATGCAGGAATACCATGGATAGTCTGCTTCCTCTGTTTTGTGTAAAAATCTGCTACTTATGCATGGTGCTGTCCAAAGTGACTGTTTGCTTATTTCCACTTAGATCATGTTGAGAAAAATAAAAGCCAAGTGGTGCTGCTGTAGTCTCAGTGTATAGGAGCTTCTTCAGGGAATAATAAAAAAGAGATTTTGAGGGCAAATGGTAGCGTATCCTGGTACACTTTGAGGCAGAAGACTGTTTTTTGTTTCAAGAAGAGGTAGCTTTTTATTTGAAGACTTGTAAAATATCAAGTGTTTGCTGGAATCTACAATAATAACTCTCAGTTGATAGTTATACCTATATAGAATTATTAATGATGTAAAAACATAAACTGAAGTCTTTGAAGGCACTCATGGAAAAAGAATAAACAACCTAGGGAAATGTTAACTTTTTTTTAAAATATGTTAAAGAAGCTCAGTGAATTACAACGTCTCTGAGGCTGTTTCAAAATCCGGAGATCTTGCTTGAAAATTTGTGTAAGCTGGGACCTACATTTCAGTTCAAGTCATGCAAGAGAAAACTAGTTCTGTCAGCTCAGATGCTCTAAGATATCCCATAGAGACTGTAAAGCTTGATATAAATAAGAACCTTTTTCCCAGAACGATCTAGGTCTCTAAAACTGGGCTTTCTTGTGGGTTGGAAATGTTTACCATGGAAAGCTTTGGAGCTGCATTGTAGGATAGATACTTCCCCTGGTTTGGCCCTAATCAGTGCTGTTCCCCCTTCACTTTCATTATTAATTTGTTTGATTATTATTAATTATTAATGTGGTTTGGGATGAAGATATTTCGATACTCTGTTGGTCTGCTGGCAGGTCCTAAGCAGTATAGCTGAAGCTACTTTGTCATGAATATGTGTTAAGATTATTTTAGGATGTCCAGGATTTGAGGGGAGAAAAAATGTTGGAGACCCCCTCCCATCTGGTTTCTGTGAGGTGCTCAGTTCCACGTTGATACTAACTTGTTACTATAAATATTTGGGTTTGAAAATTCTTCTCATAAAATATAATAGGTCTGAGTGAAGATATTCAGTGCAAATGTCCTTTGTTACCTTGGGATGTTTCAGTGTTCATTTCTAATACTATTTTGAGCATCAGAGAGTTCTTTCCCTATTTAGTTCTGCCTGTACGGATGGGTGCTTTTTTGATTTCATGTAAATTCCCCTAAACACTCTACATCATGCTGCTTCTTTTTATGGAAATGATGATAATTTCAGATGGTCATTGCTCAGAAGCCTGGTTGTTTCACTGGTATTTTTTGGAGGCAAAAGTGTATTTACTGAAATGCCAAGCACAACAGCAATGATCTCTTTTGTCTGCAATTATTTATACATTGTTTTGTCCACAATATAAGAAATTCTTAGGTCTCTGTACACTAACAGTTGTCATTTGACTTCTCTCAAACTTTGAGCAGCAGCTTTCCTGCCTTTTTTAATAGAGGGATCAATGCTGCCATATGGGATAACACGTTTTTAAAAGAAAGCGTGATTCATATGCAAAAGGCTTCAAAGAGGCTTTAGCTTCCACTAAAGATAGAAATGATATTAAAACTAAAAGGAAATACTTGATTTTTTTAAATATTATCTTTTATTACATGGAATGTAACTTGAATACACAATAGTAAGCTGTATCTTTGTTGAAGTAAGAGATGTATTTTGACCGATTAATATCTTAGCTTCTGTTCAAATCTGAAACATCTGTGTTGCAATTATGGTTGTGGTTTTAGTAAATTGTACCAACAATATTAGTAACATTTCTGATCATTTTATCTTGCTTTTCGTCTCTGATAATACCCAGAATCTTTATAAACGCCTTAGTGTTCTCGACAAAGAGATGGAAAAGTGGATGGCCAGACCATCCAGTGATGTAAAATATAAATGGCAGAGTCTGAATGAGCTCTGAGCCCAGTAACCATTTGTTGGGGCTCAGCAGCTCTCTGTGAGCCCCTGAGGAAAAAGGAGTACATTAAATAAACCCCACTGCTCCCATCGAGGAGAAATTGTTACACTGCTCTGTACCTGGGAGTGGAAGGCTTGCAGGCAAATATCCCTGCTGGTTTTCTTCAAAATTAGATAAGTGCAATGATAAAGAAAGTGCACAATGATGCCAAAGAATGAGGTTACTCTTGTTAAAGCAGGGGACTGGAGTGGAAAAACTTGGAAGTTTCAGAATAGGAGCCTGTCTGTCCTCTGGGGCAACTTAATTATGAATCTGGTGATTTTTGTTTAATATTTGGAGTGGATTGCTGGAGAAGTATTTAAAAGAAAATAAAATACCTTGGGAACAATCTTATAAATATAGCTTTACATTGGAAATTTTAGTGGCTAGTGCAGAGACAGAGGTGGCTGTTCATGAGATGCCATTTGGTTTGTATGTCAGTAAAAATATAGCACAGTTTTCTTTTTTGGTCTGCTTTTATTCTATTTCATGTTTTTGAAGTTTCATCACACGCCTGCATCTGCTGAAATAGTCATAGGCAGATTTTTAGATATCAGTGCCTTTCAATCATCCCTGCCTTTGAATCAGCTTCTTTTTCTTGGCATCATGACAGTATGTTCCACGTTGTAGGAATTACGTGAAGACCTGTCTGATAAACCAGTGTTGATCTGTATTTCAAAACTGACAAATGCTCAACTGGAAATATTAGCAGCTGAAAGCTTTTGCAGGGAAAATCACCCAAGAACAGCCTCAGAGCTGTACGGATGTGGCCACCCCTGTACAGGTGTTTTGCCATGACACTTAAGGCTGTTTTTTCATTTTGGGACTGACAGAAGTTCTACCTTCACGTTAACTTACAGCTTTTGAAGGTGTGGAAGACTCAAATGCTTTTTCTAGGACTCCTTTAGTGAGATATTGATGTTGGCATTTAAACCATGCCTGCTGATATGTGCACTTACTGTTGAGCAAAGCGGCACCTACCTCTAATCATAGGCTCAAAGAAAACTCACACATGATGGAAAAAAAAGGGCACCTTTTCAGAAAAATTACTTCAGAGAACATTTAGGTCAGACACACTGTCAGAAAATGCTGTTTGTGGAGAGGTTTTGAGTAAAATCAAGCTCTGGGAAGAGAATCCATTTGGATTATGTCCAATAGGTAACTGTTCAGAGCAGGGCTGGGACTGACCTGTCCATGCCATCTCTTTTCTACTCCTAAAGCAATAGAAAGCAAGCTATTTTTTTTTTTTTTTTTTGTGATGTGGACATTCATTGCAAGAAGATCCAGGTTTCTGTTCAGTGCTGTATAGGTTCCCTATAACTACTGTAAACTGGCAAGTAGCTTTTGATATCTGACTAATTTCTGGCAAGTTTTCTTCCTTTGTCATGCAAACACAAAGAGAACTCTACTAATTCCTAGTTGCAACCTGTTAGCTTGCATACAGTTTGCTAGTGTTGTTTTTCCACTTTTCAGGTGGCATTTAACATCAAACCTTTATCTTCATTTCTAGCGCTAAAACTTTTTTCCCACAGAAAAGTCAGTAGAGAGCTTCAGTTAATGACGTACTACAGTACATAATTATTAGTTTTATTTGCTAAGTTAGAAGGTAAATTTTATGAGGTGTTTAGGTTACATTTAACCTGCAAAATTAATATCCTATAAACTCGTGAAAAGTAGCAAGGCTGTAAATTTCTACTTTTGCAGTCTTTTAGTTTAGTAAGCAGAAACATGTTTGTCATTTTGAATTAATACATGCCAGTAGTTGAACTGTTTCTAGCTGGATTTACAGATGAAAAGTGGTAATTTAGTTTTTAACATTTGATTTTGTTTGTATCTTCTGTTATCTGTGTCATTTACTATATGTATATGTATAATTTCAGACTGGAATACAGAAATATGTGGCAAATAGTGTGAGGACGTTGGAAATATCATTCCTTCAAGGAATAATTAAATAAAATTTACAGTGGAAATGAAAGAGATAGTAGGCTATTTTGTAATGTGGTCATAAATACAAAGTGGTAAAAGGAGGTCTTTAAAATAAAAAAAAGTACATCCTAGAATCAGAGAATAGTTTGGGTTGGAAGGGACCTTAAATATCGTCTCATTCCATATCCATAATATTGGCTCCTAATCCATGCTGAGGTGGAGCTCTGTGAGTTCCTGTTGGTCACTGACACTGAGGGCCACTCCCCTCTGTGAGTATAAACATCGGGAAGTGCAGCTAATTTGTGCTTGTGCTCAATCAAGATTAACCCAAGAGTTAATTGGTGCTTTGAGGGTTCACGTGATGTGTAGTTCATCTTGTTACAGGCAAACTGGGAATCTGAGACATGGACAAGAGTTGAGGGTTACAAACAGAGCTCTATTTTGGTAAAAACTTAGCATTAAGAAAAATTACTTTTCAATCTAGTAAAGTTGGCTTGAAGATGCCAAGTTTTTTTCAGTTTAGAAGAGATGAATTTTTTTTTTTCAGTTTAGAAAGGCTAATTTAACAACTTACCTTAAAATCCAGTTTATAATGAGATTTCTTGTCAGGCATGTGATAGAAGAGAGCAGAGCTGGTGTTTGTTTCCTCTCTGTTCACCTTTCTGTACTCAGCTGATATATGCTTTTAGTGATTTTTATCTATGCAGTTGAAAAAAATCTGTCATAGGTAGGGCAATCTTTGGCAACATAACAGCTTGTGTGAGCTTGATTGCTACTTGGCAAAGCGGCAGGAAATAAAGGGTCACGATAATAGAAACAGACTCAGGTAGGGTTAGAAGGGAAACCCCTTTGGAATTATAAACAGCATCAGGACCAGGGTGTGCTGAATCCAAATAGGAGATGGAAAACAGCTTGTGGAGGGTGGGTTGTCAGCAAGGTTATGGAGAAAGAGGATAATGGGCATGTGAAGAGCCCAGCATTTGGTGCTGTTGAGTTAGAAGTAGTGTTTTGAAGACACAAGAATGTATTTGTGGAACTGAATAGAGCATACGTAACAACGTGTGCTCACTTTGAAGATAAAAACACAGTGTGTGGCAGGAGCAAGAGCTAACAAGGTCCCATGATGTGTAAACAGAGGGATTAGGTATAAATCAAGAGAGATAATGTTGCTCTGCTGTAAAGCTCCAGTAAGACTGCAAGTGGAATGTTGTGTCCTATGCTGGAGTGGCAGACGAAAAAAAAAAAAAAACCCCAAACAGTCTATTTTGATCCCTGGAAAGTAGGGAGAGGGCAAAAAGCTTATTTAAGGATTAGAATGTTTGTCTTAAGAGAGAGGATTTGGACAGCTCTGCCTGCTTAGTCTTACAAGACGTGAAGTGCACGAAGAGTTGATTACAGTGGGTAAGTGCTTCCCAGGGTCCTGCTGCGACCTGGGAGGGAGGAACATGCAAAATGCAGCAGAGCTGTGGTGTGAGCCGCTGTGATGGCCTTGTGTCTATTCAAATTCATGATGTGCATTAAAAAGGAGTTTCTCTTCAGTACAGCAAGGAGGCACCTTATTAATACCAGCTTAAGTGACTGCAGCAGGCAGTGCTGACATTTAAAGGCAAAAAGATCATCTTGCTGTTGATTCCAGTAAGCTTTCAGCTGGCCTCTAACTGAGAAATTTGGCTGAATAAAAACCAATAATGAAACTATTGATTGACTTTATGCTTTTGAAGGGTCACATTTTCATCCGGAATGTATTACAGGACATGACCTTTACAAAGCACCATTTCTGTGTTAAAAATGTCCTGGTAACAGAGGGTTGACACAAAGATGACAAGATTCCTGCTTGACTGCTGGGATTCCAGAAACCTTTTTTCTATGTGTCTGTCATCAGAGCACTGTTTAATCCTAATAAGGACAAAATCTGCCTAACAAAAAGCTCCTCTCATGGACGAGGTGGGTGCCTGGCACACAGGGGAAAAAAAGCTCATAGAGATAAGAAATAGTGCAGTAATTTATGATAACCTGCCCAGTAATATAAAATTATTTAAAAACCTCACTGGGCACTGGACTGGTTGTATAGGAACTGCACGGGTGCACCTTTTTGCAATGGTTTAGGCAACAAACAGCTCAGCTTTTGGCAGCTGCTGCTCTAAACAGCCTAAAGCAGTCAGGTGAAGTGCTGGCTGCTGCCAATGATTATGCCTTGGAAACTTTGTGGGTTTGTCTTTTGACACAAAAACTTTTTCTTTAATACTAATGGTTCAACATTACCACTGATAGTGCAGCAGTTCGCTATTGAATCTTCACTCCTTATTTATTTAGCTTACGGCACAAGAAAAATGAGATTTAGCAGAGATTCTTTTCTGAAGGGCAGAGATGATTTTAGATGCAGGGAAATTATTTTGTTTTGTTTTGAAAGTCAATGTTGGCCAATGTTCAGAAGCACAATCTTCCTGGGTTCTGTTGTGTTTAGGAAAAGCACAAGGTTGTTATCCAAGTTATGTTGTTCTAGTCACTAGAAATCAAGAATAGACTATAAAATGTTATAAAACATGCATGTAGAATTTTTTTTTTTCATTTTGTTTAATAGGGGAGGTTGGTTCCAAATTTACTTACCGGAATTTTTTGCTTAGTTTCTGTCAGTATAAAGTACTCAATGTGGCCAACATCCTTTGGCTGTCAGAAATTTTTGTATTGGTTTGTAGCTCTTTATGCTGTGGGGCTGTGGTAAGGAAGAGCTTTGCTGCAAAAGTCCCAATGTAATAAATAACCAAGCACTAAATCCTGCAGTTGTCCTGTCCAAAAGATACCAATTCTTTGTTTCCTGAAGCTTTACTGAACAAAAATGATACTTTTTCTTGTGGTGGGAAAAAAAAAGAAAAAAAGAGCAAGGTATCATTATCATTTTCAACAGGACTTCTGTTCTATAATTCCATTGTTTTGCAAACAACACTGAATATACTGTTTTCGATAATGATCTAAAATGATCTTACTGTGTTTATTTTAGATGAACTCGCAAATTCATCAGAAAACAGATTATCCTTGGAAGATCTCTTCAGAAAAGAGTTCATAGTTCATAATCCAGAAGCCAAATGGATTAATGGTAAGTTTATAAGCTCTCGCATAATTTGAAAGTAGGTAAACAATTTAAGTGTTGAATGATATCATTATCCAGACACCGAGAAAAAAAAAATTGTTAAAATTTCAAACTGTCTTGAAATTGGCCAGTGTCCCAGTTTTCCTTGTAGCTCTGAATCACGTCTCTTTCATTAATTTTTGAAGTGGCTTTCTAATTTTAAAGCTCTGTCTAGTAGAAACACACGAAAATTATCTGTTTTTGCTCCTGACTCAGTTGGAAGCAGTGATGAAAATTGTTTTTAAGAACTGGATCTTGTTTGTGGATTCACAAGAAGACCAATCCTATTAATACCTGAACTTTGGGATCTGAAAACTGGTTCTCTTTGCATCTAGAAAAGACTTTTGAATATTTCAATACAATTGTACAACTCATAGTTGTTTTTCAATGTCTATGAATTGTGTTTAGTGTTCTAATTTATTAAATGACTTGCACATGGCATGCAGATTCCTTCAAAATTAAGCAGTTTT
Source organism: Acanthornis magna (assembly GCA_036785705.1). Taxonomy (NCBI): domain Eukaryota; kingdom Metazoa; phylum Chordata; class Aves; order Passeriformes; family Acanthizidae; genus Acanthornis; species Acanthornis magna. The sequence continues at coordinate 212,041 of JAWUZG010000716.1, read as the reverse complement.
AATGTAAAAAAGAAAACAAATTGATTTTTCAACTCGTTGGCTTCCCTTTCTCTTGATCCCATGCCTTGCTCACATTCTCTCTGTTTGTAAGAAGTGTCTGATTTGTGTCATTATCGTCACCCTGGTATTGCTCCGGGTGATGGAATCAAAGGAATGACAACGGGCTTTGTGCAAAACAGGGTTTTATTAAGGAGTGCTCTGTGCAAGGCAAGGGTTTGGCAATCTAGAGGCTGTGAATGTGTATTCAGAATGACTTTCCATGGGAAATAATGCTTCAATTATATCAACTTTGGCATTCAGCTATATCTAGAACTGCTTTTCTTTGGTAGGGAGCTGTGTGATTGAATTGTTGCTTTATGATAAACTGAAGAATGAAATGGCTGCAACAAGGATAAGTGCATTTAAAAGCAAAAGGAGAAAAAAGATTAAAGTATGGTCAATCTTTTTTTTCCCCTGGAGCTGCTCTGGTGTTATTTGTTGTCCCATAGCTTAGGGCTAAGAGAAGGGACTCTGAGTTTAGTTGCCTTTAGTTTCTTCTTTGGACTGATTTCTGTCTGCAGTCAGTGCAAAAAAATCTGGTACTGGGTAAAGCTGGAACAGATCTATTGGCAAGAGGAGCAGTTTCTGGTGTTTGGCAGAAAACTGTTTTCCTGTTAAGACTATTTAGCTAATTAAATCATAAAGCGATTTTTTTATTTGCTGTTATCTGTTAAATTCACAAAACAACTGCCTTTGACCCCACCCTATCTGAAAAGCACTGGTCCTAATTGTCAAATAAAGTTATCAGAGACCCAATATGTAAACTAAAGTGGTCATTAAAAGCAAGTTAGCAGATAGTGGAAGAAGATCCTTATGTTGGTTCTATCTATTACTCTCATTGCTCAAAATCTCCATGAGATTATTCTCCTAAGAACTCCACTAGTTGTTCATAACATGCATAATATTCTATGCATTAAAATAGTACTAATTTCAAAACCCAGGACAATAAAACTAAAAGGCTGTGGATGGAGTTATATTAAATAGTGTCGATGCTATAAAACATGTAGTTTATTGGTTTTTTAAACTCTGTTCTACAGCTTATAATAAGAGCAAAGCTTTTTTTAATGGGTTTTCCAGATGTGATAAAAAGAAATGTAGAATTTGATGCTGAATCCTCGCTTGGATACAGGTTGCTTCTGTGGTCATCAAAATCCATCTTAAAAAGCTCTTCCAATGCAATATAATTTTATTAGTATCATGCAAAAAATATAATTTTTGTTAGTATCATGCAAAAAATTGTTGTAAACAATCCAGTCTAAAAGCTGTGAGATTGTACAGTTATGAACTTTTCCATCTCTTGAAAATAATATCAGAAATGCTGTTTAATAAAGAAAGGCCCTATGTTTTATTAGCAGTGCAGTTGTACTAATATCCAGTCTTTCTGCGTCATGGTTTTCTGGGTCAGTGTGAAAACTTCTGAACTTGCAGTTAGATGTTTTCTGGTGTTTATTTGCAAAGAAATAATGAAGTCCAGTAGTATTAAAAAAAGAGGGGAAGAAAGGACATTTTGCTTATTAGAGAATGTGCGTGTATGAGAATTAAATTAGGGATAATTAAGGACTTATAGATTGTTTAATATTTTTTTATAAACACAGGAAGAATATGTATAGGTTTTGGCAGTTTTTTAAGATTTTCTTTGAAAATAGCCAGTAGAGTTAATGAAATCAATATCTTGGATAATAAAAACCCCCAAGGAACAGTCTTGCAAAGCAGCATTTTTGCTTCCTGCTTCTATCTTTGTTTTTTAAGACTTTCTATCCTGTCACTGTGGCATTGCAGTGGTGGCATTATATGCATGGAGAATGAAATATTTAACTTCATATTCAGATTCATTACTGTGGAGCTGGAGGGGAGCATTTGGCACATTCTTTGGATATTGGCAGGGGAAGTGAACTCTGCACAGGATGACTTTAGCAGAAAATAAATAGCTACTTACTACCTTTTGCTCCTCTTGGAATAGGATAATTTGTATCTATCTGAAAGTTTTATCATCTCTACCTCCTGGGAAGGGATAGGAATAGAGATGGAAAAAGTGGTTCCTGCTGTAAGCAGTTTCTTCAGGGTCTGGAGCATGTTTTGTAGAAAAACAAAAAGAAAGATTTAAGGATTTCAAGCGGTAGATGAATCACTGTGTCCTTAGGTAAGGCCTGGTATTTAACTGCTGCCCTTTAATGAAACTTTCTATTCTGATCCTTGTTTCTCTGACGTTATCTTCCAAGCACATTATTTCTTCCTTGTTTGAAAGCTCCTTCACTACAAAATCCATCCCCATGTGGTTATTTCTAGGCTGCTCTTCAATAAGAGAATCACTTAAATGCAGAAGTTTTTACAGTCCATTTGCTTTCCTGCTTGAAACTGAGTCCACAATTTTATGTGCTTGCCACCAAAGTTAATAATTATGCAAATGTCTAAAGTTGGAGAGGAAATGTTGGTCTTTATCTGAGATAATCAGCTGTTGCCAAAGAAAATAAAAGAAACACTATGAGCTAGTTTTAAATGTGACAAAATATATTTCCATTTCATATAATATGTATAATAGGAAGATGTACCTGTGCAGATACCATTCAGATTTCTTCCTCCCTTTCTTCTCCTTTTTTATTTTGGTTGATTCCAAAGGCAATATAATTTTTTTTAAAACCCGACTTGGATTTTTTTCTTTGTTTGAAAGAATTGACAAAGGAAAAGAGTAAGAAAATAGGGATGATAGCTAGCAATTTAGTTGAAAATAACTTAGTAGTTTGCTAAGCTTTGTCAGTTGTAAATCTGATCACTTTGGCTGTAAAAGGACATGATGGAGAGTACACACAACCATTAACCAGTCCAATCCCTGTTAGCTGGAAAAATGTTCAATTTCAGAAGCCCTTTCAGTTGTCTGGCATAGTTTTGGCGATGTTAAATGAGAGCACATTTTCCTTTAGCATTATTGATCTTCAGGTTTTCTAATAGGAAGTAAGAATTTAAAATGCTGCCAGTGAATAATGAAAGTACTTGAGCCTGACAGCTCAGTGGTGCTGATAAGATAAAATATCCAGAGGAATTAAATTTAAGAAAACACTGGGGTTAAATTTCCCCTATGCTTTCCCTTGCAAAAAAAAAGCCCCACGTTAAGGGACTTCAGGTATCTCAGGTTGCTTCTGTAACCATTTTGCAGCAGGGAGGAGACTTTGCTTCAGGTCTGTCAGAGCATCTCATGCCATGGCCTCAGGGTGCTTGGGGAGCATTGCTCTGGGGCCAGGACAGAGCATTTTTGTCAGGTCATGGACAGGTTAACACCTGGGCAAAATCCTAAACTCTCTGCGTGAGAGTTTAGCTTAGCAGCTCCATCGATCTCTTAAATGTCCATAAACCAGTGTGGGACTCCCTGCTTCTCTGCCAGTATCAGCAGTCTCCAGCTGCATCCTGGAGCCAGACTGAAGCATTTTTCCAGGATATTTTCCCAATTTCTCTTAAGTTACTTAGAAATATGTGTGCTGCCCTGTGGGAAATACTGAGGACTCAAAAGATTTGCATTCTATTACTGAGGCCTGTACTTACAGCTCTTGTTTCAGGGACTACAGCTGCTAATGACAGTAAAATTCAGAATATTTGTGTTTATTCCTCTGTGGATATGTGAGTTGCTTGCCTTTTTTTCTGTTTAGACATTCTTTACCAAACTTTCCTGTATAGGATGGAGTGCACTGACTCCTTGGTTGTGCTGTCAGATGGGCGTACAGTCAGCACAACGACAATATTTTGCAATATTTTGATAAAGAGTTCTGCAGAAGGAGCTGCAGTGTGAATGATGGCCTCAGCAGGCAGTGCCCTGGGATCCCGTCCCGAGCTAAAGCTCAGCAATCACCTGAGCTCGAGTGTGTGTTTGGGACAGCACAGGACAGAGGGTTTGCAGTGGCACTTCAGGGAGGGAAGGGAACACAGTTCCTTTTGTTCACCACTCAGCCTGAATGTGAATGCAGCATTTCAATGAGAGCTTTCTGGAGGAAGCATACCCTTGTACCTCTTTCTTTTGCTGTAAACCCCTGTGTTTGGAATGAAGTTTATCACTTTGTCCACCACAAAATCCAAGGCTGTGGCAGCAATCTCAGCAGACACACCCTGTTTAGATCCAACTTTCAAAGCAAATAATTTTTTATGCACATATATTTTCAATGCAGAGATCCTTCAACAATTTTTTTATTTCCTCCCCTTTTACAGTTTTGATGTGTTTCTTTGGAAATGATGATAAACCACTTCATCTAAGTCAGAAATATTTTCATTCCAGTTTTTTTTTTACTCAAGCCCTTGTATTAACTTTATTTTTTTTTATTTTTAATGTTGTTTACAGATTTTCTGTATTAGCTGCAACAGAAGCTTTCATTTGCTGAGTAATTGCTAGTTTTAATGTGGGCATCTTTATTTTCCCTCACTGAAGTGGAAAGAGAATAGGTGATGACACCCCTTTTGAATATCAGGGAAACCATGGGACTGGTTTAGGGAGGAAATCCCTCTGCTCTTTTCACATTTATTTTGCAAACATTTATTTTGTTTAGTACAGTCTCTCAAAAAAAAAAAAAAAAAAGATAATATTAAAGAATTTTTGCTTTACAGCTGACCAGTATTTCACTGTAATATTTTGTAGACTGTGTATTACAGTTAGCATGGAAAGATATTGCCTGGCTGAAGAAGTATTATTTCTCCTTATAATATGTTTGCTTTCCTTAAGAGCAGCTGAGAGAGTGTCTGCCCGTAGTTTTATTTGTGGTTGTCCCTGGCATGTTTCTCATGCTGTACTCTGCTTTTGTCACCTGGGGAGTGAATGTGTAGACAGTGGCCTTTGCTGGAGCTGGTGCTTTCCTTGGGTCTCTATTGCCTCTTGTCTATCCTGAAAAATAAAATAAAAATTTGCCTGGAAAACCTGGCGTGAAGATGGTTGAAAGTGCTTTAAAATTGTTTATGATAAAAATGGAAGTGGTTTGGGAAGCACAGCGCACAGATTCCTCAGTAGCACATATGCCAACTTTGTGCAGGAAAATAAAAACAGTTTAAAACACTTGGCACTTCTTAAAGAAAGCTTTTCCTGTGCATGAGATAAATATGAACTTTGTTTCACAGAGCCGAACATTTGTGATGTTTGTCAGTGGATATGGCTCAAGTGCAAGAAATCAATCCACCACTGAGCAATGAAAGAAGAGATTCTGCTCCAGAAATTTGTTGCTGAGTTGGTTCAAGAACCAAAGAAATACCTCTATTAGAATTACATATCTATACATGTTAGTATTACTCTTGCAATTAATGATGGATATTAAGAGGGAAGTCCTATATTATTTTCTTCCCTGTCCCCTAAAGAGTCTGAAGTGGCCGGGCTGGAATGCAGCCATGGTGTACCAGTGCATTTTTGGTATGCCAGGGCTGTGTTCGGTGCTCACATATTTGCTGTGATGTGATGCATTAATGCTCTGTCAGGGACTTGGGCAGAAGGGACGGGAGGTGTGTTCAGTGTCACTCATGCCAGCTCTGCACAGAGCTTTCAGTTTTTTCTTGGAATCTCCCTGTGCAGAGCCTGGAGCTGGAAGCCAGGCCAGGGAGATGTTTTGTTGCCTGTGGTTGTGTGTGAAGAGTTTATTTCTGAAAGGCAGCGGGGGCAGGGGGGGCTGTACTTTGGTTCTCTGTGCAGCAAAAAGCAGCCTGTAGAAGAACAAGTCAAAAAAATCCTAAGATAGCTCTCCAGTATTTGGAGGCTTTCAATATTTGGAGGCTTTCAGCTAAAACTCTGCTTTCCTAAAACTCCAGCAAGTGGTGTGAAATACACACCCAGGTTTTGCCAAGTCTGAAGACAACATTTTGGGAAAGACCCAGAAAATTTCAAAAGTTGCACAGAGCATCTTCAGGCTGGCTGAGGTTTCTCTCAGAAACTGCTAGAAAGAGGAATAAAAAGGAATCTTTGATTGATACGATTCCACTGATTAATTAAAATAGCTTCTTAAACAAAAGAATTTAAACAATGTTGTTGTGAAATGGATTGAATGATTCAATTCTCTCATTAGGGAATTGACTGGAGGAGTTCGGGGCTGTATTTGTGCTCATGCTGAAGAGTCTCTATGAGCCAACTGTAGATGGGTAATTGGTCATTTGGGCAAAGGTTGTGGAGGTACCACCCTGTACCAGGTACAACTGTGGTGTCCTTCGATCCAGCAGTTCTGGCTTCTCAAGCAATGGACACTCTTGGTTTAGGAAGAATTTTTATTTTCTTGTTAGTTTTAGGTTTTATGGGTGGTTGGTTTGGTGTTTCGTCCTCATTAAAATTCCTTCTTCCACAGCCTGTACCTCAATAGGGTTTTTCCCTCAGTAATTTTTCCCCTTGGCTCTGCGGTCTGGTCTTTAACCACCATTACTCAGAGTGGCTGTTTTTCCTGATCTGCCCACACTGTCAGGATCTGCTGCACGGACTGTGCTTCTTTCTGCCCTGTGTTATTGGTGTCCCTAAGGTGCCACATTTCTTGTTTGCTTAGGAGTAGATCTTGGGTAATTTCTGCTCAGATCAGCGATGCTAATCCCTGCTACTCCATCGATACTGGTGCCACTGTTAATGATCATTAACAAGCATTAAATAGTGCTGTGTATTCAGGGCCATTAACTTGTGTCACCATTGCGTTTTGCAAATGACTTCTCCCTTCCTTCACCAATATTCTTTGTACACCAGTACAGCATTGCATGAGTTGGGACCTCTGCAGTGTCCTGTGGCTGTTGTCTTCTCTCAGACATTACCATTGTTGACTGCAAAAATTCTTTTTCTGGTCATTTTTTTTTCTGATATTTTGTTTTTGTTTTTCACTGGGCATGCTGTACTCCTTCCACAGAGTACTTGAAATATATTTTACTTAAGAGTCTTAAGAAGAAGAAGTCTTACTTAAGAGAAGTCTTCTCTTTACTTAAGAAGTCATTACTAAGTAATGACTTCTAGTTGTATTCATTGGGATGTAGCCTAATCGCATTCTAGCTGAAATCTTTGGGTGCAAAACCCAGGACAAAACCCAGAGATTGGGATATAAGTCAGGAAAAAATGAAATAAAATATTCCAACTATTGGGAGGTCAAACTACCTTTTGCCACCAAAAGCCAAAAACACATCTAATCATTGCAGTCCTTCTTAATATTTATGTCCCTATTGATTTTCCACTTATTCCACAAACCAAAGCATTAAGAATTTAACAAAGACATCAATATACTTAGAAAACATTTACACAGGGAGAGTGTATCTGTCGCATAAGGTGTCTTTTTAAAGAGGATAGCAGAATGATTTACATTTTCTAATCAGTATTTCTGGAGAGTAATCTAGTGTTGAGAGGTTAAGTATAGCAGTTCTGTGTGTGAACCCCTGGGAAAGTGGACCAGACACTAAATAAATCTTATTTATCCCTGTTTGTTGAAGCAAAAGTCTCCTGAATGTAGTGCAGGAGTAAGTTTAACTACTCCTGTTACCATAGCGATGTTCGTGGAACAGGAAGGCCTTTTCTCAGAAATGAATTTCTGACTAAGACAGCAGTCCCTAATATGATCAACAAGTCTAAACTGGATGTGCTACATCATTACTCCTAGGATGCAACCCCCTAGGGCAAATGTTTCTGTTGCATGAGCAAAGCTGAACAGTGGATAAAGCATTTTGGAATGGAAACAGATGGTGGCTGCTGCACCGCAGATTTGTGGGTTCCCTCCAGACTTCCACAATGGTTTCTGTTGCACATAAAACTCCAGGGATGTATCTGTGCATCAGCAGGCTCATGTACACGTGAAAAGTATAATTTTCATCCTGCACCTCCTCGTTCTGCTTTCCCCACTTACCATCGCTGCTCCTCAGCACAGTGTATCCATGGCCCAGCTGGAGCTGCAGCCCTTTCCCATGGGATGGATTTGTAGTGGCCCATTAACCTCTCCTCTGGAAGCTGCTGTTCATACCTGCAGCTGGTTTCATGGTCCCTCTTACAGGCTCGTTTGAGTCTGCTGTAATTTGTTCATCAGCAATTGGATTTTCTTCAAAGGAGTGCTGTGCGAGAGAGGGATAAACCTGGAGTAGCACAGTTGGCTGATTCTGCCTTGTTCCCATTTGCCTAAACCAAATCCTTGAATTTTCTTCAGTTTTCTTTCTAGGCATCTCTCTAACAAACAGTTGTGTTTTGTGGCAGATAAGTAAGGTGTACAGTGCTTAAAGCAGGTATCTTTAAAAGCCAAAGTTTTACATTTCTAATCCTTACATTTTGTTGTCCATTCATTTTTTTCTTGGATTAAGAGGCAGCAAAACCTGTGCTTTTCATACCACTCTGTCTAGCTCAAATATTTGCATAATGGATCCATAAAAACTGAATTTTTAAACATGTATGTATTTATGGACATATTTCATATTTCATAATAAGTTTATTTCACATTCTATCCTTTCTTTGGCTTACTCTCTTTAACAGATTGTGTATTCTCTGATTTTCCTTTTCCTGATCAAGTAACAGATTTCAACGTGAGTGACTCATATTTGTCACTCATTCATCCATTCTCCTGGTCTGTTTTACCAAAAATGGGGTTATTCTTCATATGAAAATGTGGTTGGCACTTGAAGAGTTTTGCTTGTTACCTCTTTCAGTGTGATGCAAAAGGACTTCAGTAGGTTTAGTATGTTTAGATTTTAGTATGTTCGGGAAAGTGGATATATCTGTCTATATATCCTGAGCTCGTGTATTTGGGATTCTTCCAAGGGTCTATTCAGTGCATCAGTTCTGTTAAATTCTCACATTAAGTGTTTGTGTTGAGCAGGAAGAGATGGCACCAGAGCTGGATCCAAACTGCATCCTGTTGCAGTGTGGATCTGTTAATTTTGGGTGCATCAGGACTATAGGGAAAAAGGCACTGGAGGAAGAAATCTACAGAATGAAAACTTAAACCAAGTAACAAGAAAAACATAACGAGGGAAAAGGAAAACAATTGGGTACAGAGGAAGCAGAGGCAGGATCAGGGGAAGGAAATGAAGGGACAGCCAAATGTCTTGCTTTACAATTGTAGCTGTGTCTTTATTTAGGGATGTGTTAAGTGCAGTGAGAGCAACAGTGCTATAAACTTTAAATTATTATGTTTTCGACAATTGGATTTAATTGCATTTTTAATTTACTGTTGTAGAAATCAAATGTGTCCCCCATACTGTCTGTGTGGCACTGTAGAGTTGAGAGGAGCCAGAGGCAACTTGATCCTTGCTTGTTCTCCAATCTGACAAAGTTTATAGGCAATTTGTGCGAGATACTTGTAGCTACTGATCATTACAGCAGCCATGTATTGTTTTTGCAAATCCGTAAATATAGATTGCCTTTGACCCATTAATGCTGCTATACAAATTCAGAGCCTCTTTAGTGAGATAAATTAAACTCTGGGCACTTTATAAAAATAAATTTACTCCAGTAGGGGAATGGGAGAATCAATCAGGTTTTTGACAGAGTTTAGATATCAGCCTCCCATGCTGAGTCATTCAGCTTTAACCCAGTTTCTGCTGATGTTTTCCATGGTATTTTTCTCCTCAGGGATAAAGCATGTCTTTAGTTTTGAGAAGAGTTTCCACAGTTTAGACTTTCTCGATGAATGCAGGCCACCTTATTTTACAAGTGCCTCGAAGGGAAATGCAGAGTGTGCTTCCTGCACTTGCAGCCTACTTTAGGCACAGGACTGACTAAATTTCTTCTGCTTGTGGAATATTGATTTTTGCATTCAGCCAAAGCTACTTGGAAGCCTAAAGTTTTCTACAGATCTGTGACTTTCAATTTGAAAGTACAGATTAGCACTTCTAATTTTTCTAATTTAATTTAATTTAAATTTTTCTAATTTAAAAATGTGGCCATGAAAACGCATGACTTTTGAGTTGCCATTGTGAGTGATAGCATTACATGACGCAGGTGAGATAATCTTTTTTATTGCCGGACAGGCATTATATGAGAATTAACTTAACTAATTTCAAACGTTGGTTTTGACAAATTTCAAAAGTTAGTTTTTGACCCCACCTTAGAGCAGCTGTCTCGAGGATAAAAAGGCAGAGTAATTTCTTCTCAGGCCTGGAGTCTTGTCCTCCCAGTTGGGTCTGTTAATTCTGCAATGCTGATTCAGATAATGATGTATTTGTTATCAGGATCTCAGCTGAGACAGCTCATCTGTAAAGGTCACTCAGCAGTTAGATTCTGAGTGACAAGTATGGTTGGCTGAAGATACTTTTGTTAAAAATGTTTTCTGATGCTTTCTTTCTTTATATTTCTTTAGTTTTCACTTGCAAGTTTGTATGAAGGAATGGTTTCTGGATAAACTTCCTGAAAAAGGTTAAATAGTTCACTTCAGCTTTCTCATATTTGGGACAATGTGATTTTCAATTTTCAATGATGAAGTCTTATCTTTAGTATAATAATTTCATTTTGACATTGTTATTTTAATGTGTTTTATATTAGTTGGCCACACTGTTTTATTCATGCAAAAATTATGTATTATTGGAGTGAACAGTTCAACAAGTATTTCACTATATTGTTTGAAATTCTGAGGAACATTTTAATTAAAAAGATAGTGATGTATAATGTTTTCAGTTTATCCTAATTTGGAATAAAAATGCTTGCACTGTCCAATATTTATCCTTCTCTATGGGCAATTTAGAGAAGGAGGCTCTAAACCATATTATCAATTACAACTCCAAACCACATTTTAAATTTCCTAAACTGTGAAGTCATGTTCCATTCATGGGAATCTACTGCAGAGTTAATATTATAATCTGCAGCATTTCCATTGATTCTTGGTGGATTCCAGGTGTATAGAGATATGGAAATGGCCTCCTGTTCTGAGATGCTTCAAAGGTAGATGCTAATTCTTTGCTTTCTGGGTAACTGCACATATAATGGAATTTATGTAAGTTATGAATTTTTATCTTTTTTCCATTTTCGTACCCAGTGTTGTACCTTGTCCTCCTAGAGGCAAGGACTCGCTGTTCCAGCAAGTTAGCCCTTTCTTTTTTTAGCAATTTAAAATGATCATATAAAATGTTACATAAATGTTCCTCTGTGCTTAAATACTCAGCTCTCTTTTCCAGCTATTTTGTGAGCTCTTATTTTGATAAATTGTTAGTTGAAAACAATTTGGCCTCTAAACTCTTGTTGACGACCTTGATTAGCTCGTGCATGTTACTGTAATGGAAATAATAGCCACAGTTCTGCTGTATTATTCCAGTAGAAGTTATAATGTTAAATTATATTTTCACCTACTTAGCTAAAGTCAGGGCAAAGAGTATTGAGAAAGAGTTGAAAGTGAAGATAAATAAGCTTTCTCTCTCACCATCATTGTCAAAATATTCTTTTGCTAATTCTAACCAGACATTTTTTGAGTATAGGATGTATGTGTCCTGAGTGCTAGTGACTGTGATGCCTCTGCTGAGTAACATTTTATGTTTTATTTGTGTTATAGATAAAAAAATTCCTGTATAAATCTTGATTTTTCAGGAGGACTTGATTTTTCAGCACCCACAAGTGACTGTGATGCTCTTATATATACTAATTAAAACATAAGCTTTTTCAAAACAGCATTTGTTCTTTCTTAGATGTGAAGGAATTTGGGGAATTCCTTGCTTGGGAGGCGATATTTAGACAAGTGTGAGGGCTTAGAGGTCAGGAGGAGCATTTGGTTTTCTAGCAAATAAGGAGGCTGATATGGAGAAGCTGTTAACAGCCGCTGACAGTGCTACTGAGTGCGCAGTGCTGAGCACAGGAAACCTGTTTGATGTGGCAGGAAAACATGGTTTGTTACATGCCTTTTCAGGAAGGTTTTTGTTATGTTTTGTTTTGTTCTTTTTTTTTTTTTTTTAACAGTGTTGATGCTTGTGCTGGAATGAGAACTGGGCTCTGATCTTTTTGGAGATTAATGAACCAATAGTGTCAGAATAGAGAGAGAGGCAGCTCTAAGATCTCCTGTGCTTTCCCTCAGAGCTGATCATGGCCTTTCTCTTCCTTGCTTCTCAGGAAGGGGTAAAGCTTAATGCTTTGTCAGAGAATTTACTGAATAAATGAAAAAAAGTAAATAGGAATTTGTTTTTTGTGTGTGGTTTGTTGTGGGTTTTTTTTTCCTTTTGTTTTGTTTTGTTTTTTTAAATGCCATCAGTTCACTATCTTTTTTAAGACAAGATTAGCTGCATGCCCACAGAATCATAGAATAGTTTGTGTTGATAGAGACCTTTAAAAGTCATTTAGACCAAACCCTCTGCAATGAGCAGGGACATTTTGGATATCCTCAAAGAGATCAGCTTGTTCAGAGCCCCATCCAAGCTGACCAGGAATGTCTCCAGGGCTGGCTCAGCCTGTGCCTGTCTGGGCAGCCTGTTCTGCTGCTTTGTCGCCCTCATTGTAAATAAGCAACTTCGTCCTTACTTCTCATCTAAATTGACCATCTTTTAGTTTCAAAACGTTACCCCTTGTCCTATTGCAGCAGATCCTGCTACAAAATCTGTCAACAAATAGATAATCTAGATAAAGCAAAATAGTTTCACTGGTGGACAAAATCATAGTGATTCCTTGGGAGAGTATAAATAAAGGACCATAGAGAGGAATCACCTCTCCAGATACCTTTACCAGAACAGCAGTGAAAAGTTTTTTCAATAATGGAATATTTTTAAGCATTTTACCATGACAACCTTTAATTACAGGGGTGATTATTTTTTACTGCGTTTTGTGATGTGGTTTTTTTTTTTTTTACATAAGAGCAAACTGATTTCCTGCATTCAGTTCTTACAGTGAAGGAGAAATATTTTTTAAGTGCTTAATCTGAATTTAAATTAATGCAAACCTTTGTACTCGGCTTGCATAGCATGCAAGTGATAACTTCTGAAAAATACAGCTTTGTGACACACTGATTACTTTTGTAAAGATAGAAGTATATCCTCCCTTTGATGAGTGTGTCTAACTTCCATTAGTGCTAATGGGAGTTATGCATTTTTGCTTTGAAGAGTCTACACTCCAATTAATTATAACACTTTAAAGAAAACGTGAGATGTTGTTGAAAGTAGAGATTCTTTAGTACTGAGATTTTTTTTTCTGAATTTTTCTCCTCTTCCCTCTCGATCTGTGAATGCTTTGACGTTGACTGACATATTGTCATGAAATCTTGTAAATATGCGTATTGAGAGTAGTTGAAATTACATTGTGACATATCAATAGTTAAAGACATCTCACATCCAACTCTTAGATATGTAGTCTACCTCCTGGCAGTCTCTTTCTTTCCCTGCTTACCTTTAGCTGACAGCTGAATATCTGCTCCCTTGATTTATCAATTTCAAGGTTAACCTCAAATCAAGTTTTACCTGACTGAAGTTGAGATAGACAAGAGTGCTGTGTTCCTTATGCTTTTCCTTAATCTCCTTATTGTGAGCAGAAAACAACAAGCAGCAGACAACAGATAAGTTGTCCCTGGATCCTGTGCTTCAATCTGATTGCAAACAGGAAATAGCACTTGAGAGAAGTCTGAATGGCTTTGAGGAAAACAAGGATCAGCTGTTGCTAGAAGTCGCTCACATTGAGGTGATGCAGATGCAATAGGTTCGTCTGGGAACTAAAAGCAGTTAAGCAATTTACTGTCTAAAGAGACATGTAAGTGTCAGCACAAAGGGAAAGATGAATCGGTTTGACCAAAGAGACCTAATTATTTATTTTCCCCAAAAGTATCTTATTAATATTAATCTCTGTTGCTTCTCCCTGATGTGTGATGCACAGAGCTGTTGAGGCATTTGACAAATCCCCTGTAAGGCTGAAATCTCCCTGTGGAACCACAAGGGTTATTTGGGGGTGGAGGAAAAAAAAATTCATTCTAACTCCGATTTGTGGTTCTCAGAACTGAACAAGATCAATAAGGATGAAATTATACTTTTCATATTTATTCTTGCTCACACACAGTGTAAAATTTGCAGCTCAGCTTTGCCACAAGCTGGAGTTGAAATCCACGGAAGTTTTGGGTTTTTTTGTCTTGGACTGAGGGACTATGATGGTGGCAAATGCATCACCTAGAACATCTACCAGAAAGAGGGAGCAGGTTTCTGGTTAGGGTTAGGGTTTAGTATTTAGTTTTAGTATTGGACGTTTTGTCTTTTCCTGTCACATTCAGCTCCATTTATGGATTCGCTTTCTTTTTTGTCTCCAATTTAATGTTATCCAGTACATGTACATCCTACATTTAGAGAAATTAGTTTTTATATTTGTGTGTTGAGTTTCACAATTTCTCTTGCTGACTGAAGCCAGGCTCTGACTTGACTAGAGAGCTGATGCTGAAAACCCTGACACCCTTCACTGAATGTGCTGATATGATAGTTTAGTCTGAAAACATGTAATTATGATAATGGCAAAAGAGCAAGCCTCCGTGGGGACTTCGATTTGCTCCCATAATGCCAACAAAAGACACTCAAACTGTAAGTTCTGTTGTTTCATCTGTTCTAATGGGCAATTAATCAAGGCGCCGGGAGAAGGCTGCGCTGATAGCGGTGAGAGCTGGCACGTATCTTTCTAATTTGTATTGCAACAAATTGAGAGATGTAATCGCAGCAGAGGAGGATGTTTAAATAAAATTAGAGCTGTGATGTGAAATGACAAAGGGAAGAAACCGAGAGTTAAGGATGACATCCTGTCTTATTTTAAAGCAGCTGTGAAATGGAAAAAGGCCATCTCAGTGGTTTGTGTTGTGCTGAAACAGATGAGCTGTCAGCCCTAACTATGGATTTCTGGGTTGGTATTTGATTATGATATATCAATTGTACTAACAGGATATATAAATATATATATATATTTGGTCTGTGATTTTCTTGCTTTCATTGTGCTTCAATACAACAGGAGAATGGATTAAAATGCTTTTATTTAAAATAGGAACAAGCTGCATTGAGGCTAATTTATGAACATATGATATATGATACATATGATATATGAATATACATGTTATAGATGAATGAATTTCATCTATACCTCTGTGTGCCCACAAATACTATGTTTGATTAAGCTTAAATAATTCTTTTTTGCTATCCGAAACCAGGATTGCTACCTATGGTTATGGGTATATTAGAACAATAACCTAAACAAAAGTAACTTTTTTCTTCCATGAAATCAACTGTCCTACCTGAGTTTGGAGCAGAGCAGGGGAAGTTGCAGGAGGAGGAGACCAGAGAAGAAGAAATTTGAGAGAGGAGAATAAATACTTTCTTGATGTCTTTTCTGGTCTGGCTTCTCTGATTTTTAAGTTCAGAGAATTTTCACAGTATCCTGGGAAGGGGGAATTTCTGCTAAGTGAATTCAGCTTTCTTTGCTCCCATTCCTGTGCTTTTATTATTGCAGGACATTCCTCCCCACCAGGAATATTGATTAGCCTAGGAAATCCATCATGAACATTGTTATGGTGATTTATCTCTATACACCTTGCATATTGAGGTGGTGACTGCCTTGCAGCACCAAACCCCGAGAGAAATACATTGCAAAATGTTTCTGCGACACAACAGAATGACTTCACCCAAAACTCCTGGGTAGAAATAAAGGGAAAAGTTTAATTAAAAATAAAAAAATCTGGTGACTCAATTTGCATAATATGTATATTAAATCCTCCAAGGTTTGCCTACATTGCTGATCTGTTTTAATTGGTAATGCAAAAATGTTTGTGGTATGTCTAGACTAACATTTAGAGCTGAGTGCTAACCTTGTAATGGCTATTTAATTGATTTGAATGAAGAGGAGATCTTTTCCTTAATGGCTTTTGCCCATTTCATGTCATGATAGCTCAGAGGTGCCAAGGATTTGAATCTGAAGCCCTGCAGTTAATCACAGTCAGGGTGGGTGTCTTTCATGGACTGGGATGAAAGATTGGTGATGCATCAATTCTCTGATAAAGCCCAAATATTCTCAATTACAGTAGGTACAACAAAGCAGATTTTCATCTGTACTGTTTTTTTGATGCAAAGGAGAGGGATACTGCATAACCTAAAGGCAATTGTATGTTAGGTTTTGAGTTTTAGGTACTGAACACTGTATATTTTTTTAAACATGTGCCCAACACTTCATGAAACTGATTTTTATTTAATAAGGTTACTTTAAGTTAACGTTTTAGTAGAAAGTTGGTTTTTTTTAAAGTACATAGTAACTGATGGGCATTTTTAACTTGAGTTTCTTGAAAAGTGCTGATTATTATGATGCTTTTATAAAGAATGTACTCACGCACTCCTGTTTCTATTGAATGAAGCTCTATAAAGATTAAATACACATTACTGGAAGGGAGCCACCTCTTGCCCTAGCCTCAATACATAGTAATTTTTTCTTTACATGCTGTTTTTAAATAAGCAGTTCCCCAGAAACCTAAAAGCCAAAGAATTCAAGTCAATACAAAAAATAAATTAATGGCATCTTTGAATAATAATATCTTCCAGCACTATCTAGACCTGCAGTTCTATTTTGCTGACAGAATATCTTTTCAATCACTTTTTTTTTTTCATGAACACGTGACTGTCAGTGTCTAAATGCCAGTATTTAGCACTTAATGCAAAAAGAAGTGATTGTGCCCTAACCTGTGACAGAAATGTTCAGGGAATTCAAGTTGCTTGGAGTTGCTGTAACAAATGAATTTCAGTTGCTTTATTATTGAGCCTCCATATTTTCCCCTGCCCTAATGTGCTGCCTTATCAGTGAATGATGAATTTTAGCTAAAACATCTTAGCTAAACACAGCTAAGAAATGTGCTGAAGCTGGAGAAATCAATAAAAACCAGAGACAGGAGTCTGGACTCCTGTGTGTTATTCAAAAAAGGATTTTTTCCTGAAAAACTAAATGTTCCTATGTACATCAGCACCCATTGAGTCAGAACTGCCTAAACAAACCAAGGAATAAGTAAAACCACGTCAGGATGCTCAGTGCCTGTGCCCTGCTGTGGCTGCTGGGGTAAGCACTATTGCCTGGAAATATGATAAATCTTCAAAAGTAGCTGTGAAATAATTTCAAGAGGATTACTCTGCAGAAAATGCCGCTTGCCCACAGGGAGATATTAGGAGGCAAACCACTTACTCTGTAGTTGGTGAGGGATCGCAGATTTAGAGCAGGTTTAGGTGACAGTCTATCCAGACAGAAAGTATTTGAAAAGAGTGCAAATTTGAAACCCAAGTTAACCTTCAGATATTTTAACAATATCTGAAACTAATTTCTTTTATTTTACAACTCTATTAATAGATTTGAGGGATGTGGTTTTTTTGCCTCTCTCACCTTGGTTTCATAGCAACACATCTCCAGTACTTTCAAGGGTTAATTATTTTTTGTAGCAATAGACTTAGACTGAAATATTCTTCCTCTAAAGGCTCCACACTGCCTAGCACTGATCCTAATCAAGTCAGTCTGCCATTTTTTCATTACAGAGCTGTGCAAAGAAGTGCAACATTCAAGGAAAAGTCCTATTTTGCACCATTGAAAAGTGTGGGTAGGGATTGTCTTTCTCCAATAGAATAAGAGTTAATAATTTAGGTTACATATGTAGAAACTGTGACTTCACCTTATGAATTGAGAAGAAAAGCATATTTCCATGGACGCTGACTTCTTACATTTTTGGAAATGACCAAGATCCTGTGTTTCTGCCAAAAAATAGAGTCCCATTTCTTTTCTTCCTGGAAGCTCGTGTCTCACCTGCCTGGAGGCTGAGCATAAATCTGCTTCCATAGCTTTGCCTTTTGTTAGCTTTTCTCCATGGAAAATTCTGTCCCATTTCTTTCGGCTGTGCCCGGAATGCAGCAGGTGGAAATCCTTGGTCATTGTCCAGAGCTGCAGGGTGAGAACTGTGTTAGTGAGCAGAGGTCAGAGGGATGAGGAAGGTCAGCCCTCAGAACGTGCAGGACTCACTGTGAGGAGCTGCAGAATGTTCCTCAAAGCACAGTCAGAGGAGCTCCACATGTGTCTGTAAAACCCCTGCCCTGACAGCCCCACTCCATCATATTTAGTGTGTCAGGGATAAGTGGGAAACCCTTAGGTGAGTGTCTTGCTCAGAGACAGCAGCAGCAATGAGTTTCACGGTAGGTGATTCTCCCAGAGGTTATTTGTTGTTTTTTCTTCAGCTTTGCTCCTTGCAATGGGAATCTTTAAGTATTATTTTGCTGGAGAGGTAATAATATTTTCTGACAGAAGGAAACAAGATGATTAACTGGCTAAAGTAAAAATATTGGTGTTGCAGTAAATTTTTAATTCAGGAACTCATGTTGGCTGCACATGGCCCTGCACGGTAGAGATTTTGGGTCCTCTCTGCTCAGATCAGCCACCCCACTCATGTGTTGGTGTTGTAGGACCTTGTGCATGACTGGAGAAGAAATGTCAGTAAATAAGATCGCAACAATTTATTTTCATTGATTATCCTACTTTTCCCAATCGCACAAAGCGGGAGGAAGTAGACGTCATCTTTGTTTCCTAATCATCTGAAAACAAAGAAGGAGCTCCTCATTAAACTGGAAAATGGGTGGTCTGGATGCACATTAATTCTATTACCAGTGACGTGGTTGAATCCGAAGCAGTAGGCACCTGAATAAGCAGGTGCTCCCCAAAAAAGGAAAATCTCTTTTTTTCTTTTTTTTCCCTGCAGGATAAAGTTAGGGAAAATACGTAACACGAAGAGCCATCAAGAGTGTAAGAAAATTCAATTTTTAACTAACGTACTTATTTTTACAGGACCTGTCTTGGGCAGTACCTTGTAGGGACACCTGCAAACACAGACCTTTCATAAAAGCCTTGCAGCCTAAGTTTAGATGAAGGGCAAAAGGGACTGATCTCAGGAGCACTTCTGAGAAATACACGATTGCTTAGGCACTTGGGGTTAGGAGGGAGAATACCAGGCTGTGCAAAGAAAAATACCAGCAAATAATTCTAAATTTGTGAATTACATCAGTCTGAGCATAGTTAGAAATGGGACAGGTTGGACAGCTTGGTTTTCTGAATGCGCTACTCATTTTTCTGTAGCAGTGCCACTTCCCTTGTGATGGAAGGTGTAACACATGCCTGATAGTGTTACTTTACAATTTTTAAAATTAGTACTTCAGCTGTCTGTGGACAGATGGGTGAAGGACTTTTGAGCCAGCATTTTCCTCTGAAAGTCTGATGGTTATCTAATAAGGCATAAGAAGCCACTCCTTAGTCAGAGTCTTACAATGCCAGTCTAGGTATCCTACTAAACTGTTTGTAGCTTTTGTCAGGACACCTAAGGCTT
Source organism: Acanthornis magna (assembly GCA_036785705.1). Classification (NCBI taxonomy): domain Eukaryota; kingdom Metazoa; phylum Chordata; class Aves; order Passeriformes; family Acanthizidae; genus Acanthornis; species Acanthornis magna. Next base: position 192,788 of record JAWUZG010000716.1, on the reverse strand, counting down.
GAATGTTGTGGGGTTTAATCCAAACTAAGACCTTTAGTGCAACCTTAATTTTAAAACCTCAAAGCATGATGGTTGTCTTGCAGGAACAGTTAATGCTATAAAAGCTGTATTAAGAAAACCATTTTCTTTTATCTACCAAATGGTTATATATATCACATGGTTTTATAAGGTATGTGTGTAGTATGTAATACATTGCCCATATGGGTTAATGGGGTCACTTTAAAATTGTGTCACTGGTGCCCCAATACAAACAAGTGATGATTTTAAGGAGGGAAGGAGGTGGGCTCTGCCCTTGTCCCCTGTGTCAGACTTGCTGTGTTCATTCCCAGTGGGGAGGAGGATGCTGACAGTGACGTGGGTGTCCTGCCCCACTCCACAGATGGGACAGAAGGATAAACTTCCAGAGATGGATTAGTTCTTTGGTGTTTTAGTCTGTCCATAAGACAAATAAAGGTGTATGCAAAGTACATGCCAGCTTTTAAAAAAAAATAAAAAATTACAGAGAACATGATGTTAGGCATCTGATCTAGCAGAAATCCCAAAATTCCTCTGTTTCTGGGACATTCTGTTTCATTGTGATCCTGAGGTTATTAGACATTACAATTAAAATCAGGAGGACTTCTGACATGTTACTCAAGGTTATGCTTTCACCATAAATGTGCTGTCAAAGCTTTGCTGACTCTAATTACTGCTTGCCTCAAGATGTCCCGTGACAGCAGGATCAAAAGGTTCATTAAATGTTCTGAGGAAACTCTTTATTCTATCCATATTATGTCTTAATTTTAGTATAATCAAGGAAACCCTTCTCTTTCAGAGAAGGAAGGCAATATATATGTTGTTTCTTACTGTACCTGAGGCATTATTTTATCAGTTGTTTTTTTTTCCTGAATTGAGTATATAATCTTTAAACTTTTTATATGTTTGCTGTTTCTAACTGTATTCTTTTGCTTTTCATAGATTATTTTGTGTCACAGAAATGGCTGGTTTTAACATGTCTTTTTCAACACATCCCTTTCCCTTGTGCAGTTTCATTTTCACAGTCGGATCCTGTACTACAGTGAAAGCATAATATATTTGATTTTCTTCCGTTTTCTTTTTTCCTGCTAAGAAATTGCAGTCAATTCAGAACTCATTCTAGTAAGCAAATTCTTTAAAATGTTCTTCCCAGTGCCCACCTCTGTGCTTGTCTCTGCTGACTTCATTTTGTTCCTGGCTTTGTGGGCTATTGCACTTTACTGGAAAACAGAAGGGAGAGTGCAGAAATGCACAATGAATGTTGTAATTCTGTCATCTGGACAGAGCTGTCATGGCGTGGGATATAAAGTTGGTCTTCACAGCACAAACTTGAACTCAAATTTGTGGTTCTGCGTGAAGACCACCCTCAGGCTCAGTTCCATAAACAGCTCTAGGCTGCGTCAGCTGTCTGACACCAAGGCAAAGCTTTGGGAATGGTCTCCATTTAAAATAGAAAGAAAAAAACGCTGCATGAATTGTGGGCAGCAGCAGTTGGTGAGCTGAGATTGACTCCTATTGTCCTGTGCCCTCTTCTTTTGGCTTACATTCCCTTCAGTGATGGACTAGTTCTGAAACTCTTTCAGAGACACCAAAACCTCATCTTTGTCTCTACTTCCTTCATTTTGTTGCCTGTGCTGTTGAGCTGTTCCTCCAGTTACCCTGGGGGAAGAGACTTGGGCACAATCAGTGAAACGAAGATCTATTTTCATGCTAAAGGCTCTTCTGATTTTTGTGATGTCTCCCTGGGGGGAATCCCATGATGTTTCTTGGGGGATCAGCAAGCTGACACTGCGTCTTTGACTCTGCTGCCACTGAGGCATCTGGCAAAAGCACTTTTCTTTTTGGTACACTAAACTTTAGTGGTGGCATCACAGAGATCGATAATCAATCACCAAAATGGTCTTTGGATTGTGTGAGGAGAGATCACTCTTACAGTGGAATTTTGTGAATGAGTTTGGGCAACTTCCTGTCTCCTGTGTATGCTGTAAGGCAGAAGGAATGGTTGAGAAGTGGAGTTGAGATAAGGATAGCAAGTGCAGGAAAATCTTGATGTGATCATCTGTAGGCAACACCTCCCCTGGGCATAACACTTACATGCTCTGGCACTTAGATTTACAGCATGTCTTCCTTTTTTCTTATAAAATCCCAACTGAACCCAGCCTGCCCTGTGGGACCTGCAGAATGTCTAACTCCCAGGTGAAAAAACATGAGGGAATTTCGAGAGCCTACCAGAGTTTTCTCTATATCTAACTAATTTGGTTTGATATAGAACTTTGCGGTGATGAGAAAAGACATAAAACTCATAAACAGCTGAATCAAGTATTTAAAAAAATCAGAAATTATATCTCTAGATTATAAAATGAAGTTCTGGGTTAAAAATGAGATCCAGGAAATCTTGTCCCTGTTCTTGACCTTAATGTTGGTTTTATTAATTTAATTACTAAGATAATCACTGTTACAAAAGACCAAGTGCTGTAATATTGGTGATGATGGACTATCATCTTGGTTCATCCATCATTAGTCATTGGAGTTTGACTTTTAAAAATGAAATGTTGACAGTGGTTAAGTCTGCATAAATATGGTTTGCTAAAGGTTGTGGTCCTAGAAGATTTGAATTAACCAGTTTAGGAAGGTCACTTCTTTATGGTTGTGAAGGTCAGTCTCATCTGTTTAATTATATTAACTTTTATGTCTTTCTGTCTGCTACTGTATCTGCTACATTATTTTATTTTGGCAGTGTTAGATATATAACTCATATACTTTGGATAAATAATTATTATGTTGCATAATTCAAAAAAAGATCAGACAGTCCTGAATATTTGAGTATCCTCTGTCCAAGATGATGCAAATAATTTCCATTCATTGTCATTAACATTAAACTTCAGAAATTATTCCAAGGTTTCTCAGCCCTTCCTCCAGCCATTTGTCAGAAGGAAATAGCAGGAGCTTTTGACTAACATTCAGATGACTCCTCTTGTGTTTTATCGACAGTTTCTGTGGTCCTTCAACCCCATCCCCTTTGCATAGGTCTCATGTCTTGCCCTTTGGAAACTGCAAAATCAGTTTGGTTCAAAGCTGCATCAAGAGTTGTGTAGTCCAGAGGTGGAATTCGTTGTGTAATATGCAATGAACATTTTATCCTATCACCTTTATATACAGTAGGTTTTTTTTAGTTGTTTTGGAGGCTTTTTCCCCTTTGTTTTTTCATGCTCTGATGTGACTCTGTTGGCACACGGGGTTTTAGGGCCATGGACTGTAGGGCATGTGCTTCCATATTGCCGAAGAACCTTTCTTTCTGCTGAATTTGAAACTGGCTTTTGTTTCCCAGATAACTGACAGAGCTACCACCCTCTGGTATGTTCTGGAGCAGGGATTTTTCAGTGCTTTGGGCTGCAGTGATTTCATTTGGAACAGAATGAATGCACATTCATTGTTCCTGAGCATTGCACAGACTATAAGAGGCAGAGCACTTCGCTACAAGTGAGGCATTTGACTCCCAAACTGGATGTCAGAAGTCTGCAATATATTTTATGCAACTTAATGCTGCATAGCTTAAAGCTATGTAAGCATAAAATTTAGATGGGGAGACTAATCCCAGTCATTTGATCACCCGAAGTAACAATTCAGTAAGCACAGAAAAGAAAGGATCTTCGAGAGTTTTTAAATAGAGAATGATACTGAAGGTGAGCCCAGAACCCTGTAAGTTTCCACATTCCAGACAAGTGACATAACAAAATGCTGTTGAGCTGAAAGAAGAACAAAACAATTAATAAAAAAAATATTGAAAGGAGAAAAGACTGTGGCTCTGAAAAATGCCCTGTTCTCTTTTTTAATTTCCCTAAATTCTGGTTAGTTAAGTGCCTGCATGCTGGAATAGAAGGTGGTTGGTAAAAAGCTTTTATGTAATTTAATAAAAAAGACAGCAGTGTAGTGCTGGAGTAGAAAAAGCATCCGAGGTTTCTTTTTGCCGGAATGTTTGATTATAGCACTATTGTACAGTTTTATCACACTGCAATTACAGGCATGTGAAATACCCTGTGCCTGATAACACAGTCCTTTCATACAATTTAATTTCTGTTCTGAAATGGTTTCTGTTTTGTAATGCTCTGAAATACCTGTTCTGTTTTCAGACTAAAAGTTTCAAAGGTGGCCTGTTTGACTTACGGCCTAGCTCCCACTAAATTTAGCTCTTTGCAAGATGAATGGTGACATCTAGTCATAAGGACCTAAAATTTATTTTTAATGGTACTGATAGATGAATGCTGAGTAGCTGTGGTTGTTAGTTCCACTTCATTAGCAATTTCTATAAATTTTTGGGATGAGTGTTCTGTAAATTGATGACAAATTTGTTATCGAAAAGTTTCTTTGCCAAGGCCAGGTTGTGCCAGATGCCTCCAAAATAGTGTTGTGGGGGGTTTTTTGTTTGTTTGTTTTTGTTTGTTTTGTCTTTCAATGTTAAAATATCCCAGTATGGGATGACAGAGTGTAAAAGGAAGGTAAAAAGGATTCTCTAAGAGGCTAATGTCGAATGTGTTGAGATTCATTGGTTTGGCTTTGTGCTTTCTGCTCAAATGAAAGGCTCTCCCAACCCATGGTCTGGGGTGCCCTGGGCTGCTTGGTGAAGGTGTTATTGTTTGGATTTCATCTCAGATGGTGTCTCAGGATGTAAAAACCTCATAGAGCAAAAATATGATTTTAGCCTCCTAAATCCTTTGATGTGTCTGTGGTTCATAATAACAAATTTTAAGCTTTTAGCTTTTCCAATTTGATGCTAGGAGAAATAAGCATTGCAAATCTGAGTTGGTGTGCTCTGGAGAGAGTCTCTGTGCCTGATTTGTATAGAATGTGACTGGAGCTGAGACTACGACTGTGTTCTATGTTCTATGTCTGTGAAGGCAAAGGCAGAAATCTGCATTCTGCTGTTCAGCAGAGCACTTAAAACATTAATGTACCAGAATCCCAAGACTAAACAGAGAAAATTGCAATACCAAAGAATATTATGTAATAGCCTTTGGCAGATCTTCACAGCTGCAGGGTTTCTAATGGCAAAAAAAGAAAAAAGCTGTGCACCCTAGTAGTCCTGGACTATTTTTCCTGGGGCATCTGTGTATTTGCCAGTGAGGAGAATCCATACACATTTTTTGTACCTAATTTGATATTTTTGTTGTAGTCCCTTTTCCAGATTCTTTTAATGGTTGTGTGCTAGCCCATATGAGCAACAGCAAAATCTTTAAAACCACGGGGGTAGAAAATATTCTAAAGATTGAAACACCTCTGAAACTTAGTTTAGCTTACGGAATATGATCCTCAGTACTGCTGTACTCTTTGAGTCCGGAAGAATCTGAAATAGTCCAATGTTAACTAAATGTACGTTGTGTGTACAGAAATTTTATGACTTTAGTTCATCAGAATTTTTCTTTAAAGGCTGCATGGCTGTTTCTTAATTGCTGGAAGAAGAAGTGAATGTAACATGTGAGATCTACTGGGGAAAAAGTGATGGTCCTGGTTCATCATCAATTCAGGATTTACTAGGAGTTTGGTATTAAAATATTTATTTGGCTCTAAGTTAAAAATTTTATTACGTTCAGTTGCAAGCCTTTAGTTGTGGCTTATAATTCAACTGACAGAAGATTTCTTACAGCTTTCTTAGGATTTAAAAGGATTTATTAACTTTATATTAATCCAACAATTTAACTAATTAGACTATTTGATTCAAATACAATATTCAAGTCAACTTTCTGGATTGGCCTTGATTTGATTGCTATGCTGCTTTATTCCTGATTTATTGTATGGTTATTTGCTTTAGTACTTGGGGTTCGATTTGGTTTTGGTTTTTTCCACTCCCTCTATTGATTTTTAAAAAAAAATATTTATTATATCAGGTTATATTTCTTCTAAGGAAAGTGGAATTTCTGATTAAAATTTTGGATTTCTTGGTTAAAACCCTGAACCAGTTTTGTTTCATTGGACATATGCTTTCTCATAGTTAGTGACAAAACCCTGAGACAAATTCAGCAACAATCTTGGACATGATTCCTCTGAATATCTGAGTAGCAGATATGTCCCAGCTTGTAAGAAGTAGAGAATTTACATCACCTTGTGGTTGCTGAATCTGCAGGCATTAAAAATTTTGACACTGATTTCATTGTAATGGAAGCTTTATCCACTCATAACTTAATCCATTTCTCTTTAGATATTTATTTACTCCTAATTTTAGGTTACTTTTCATTAATGTCTGAATTCCAAAGAATCTTAGGGTTTTCAGTCATCCTTGGGACTCTGTTGATGCACTGTGTCTGTGTTTATTCCATGAGGGCAGGATTTTTTTCAAGAAATGTGAATGTGATAGAATCCTACTCATAAAGTGGGAAAGGAATCTAACAGCCCAGAGTCCTGCTCTTAGCTTTTCTGAGTTTTTTAGTATCCACCATAACATTGAAAATGGATGGAGAATATTCAGGTTCAGAGAAGTTTTATGACCAACTCTGTTCATAAATTTGGAAGGATCTGGCAAAAGAAACCATTTGCTGTACAGTTTTCTGCATTGAGTATTCTTTAATATACACATTCTCCTCTGTGCCCCACTGAGGAAGGTTTAGGGAAGTGTGAGCCTGGCTGAAGGGACTTTGTGTCACTATGGCTCCCTTGGTGGCTCTCAGAATGGTCCAGAATAAATAACCACTTCACTGAAGAAAGGACATTTTTCACAGTTGAGCATTTGAGTGTATAATGCTAAGATCTCATCAATGTCTCTTCTTTCAGAGACAATGTTTGGTTATTACTGCTAATGGCGGTGAGTTATAAATACTGGCTGCTCAATGGATATTGCCAGCTCTATCCCGCACTGTGGGGAGGAGCGTGAATTTTTTTTTTTATGCACTGAGAGCTTTGTGGCTGTCAGTTTGAAGGTCACATGTCCGAACAGCAGTGAGAAACTGTCAGGGCATAAGGGTGGAGAGAATTTCTGAAGGCTCTGATGAAATGTTTTCTTCTCAGATTCTTCTTCAGCTTATTAGTAACTATTATCTGAGTCAAGCAAGCATTTGTGATTCAGTAGCATTTTATCCTACTGTATTTTACTATGTGGCTTCAAGGCAGCTGAAAATCAAACTTTTGTTAAATTAAAGCAGAAAGAAACATCTGAAGGGCAATGAAATTTTTCTTCCCTTGTAGCTTGCCTTTATTTTTTCCTCCAGCCATAATGAAGTTATTTATATAATAAAATATACTCTTTCTTAGTATAGAAATTGTTTCTTTGATACATCTTCACTATTGTGTCTACACTATAGGACACTGACTTAAACACAAGAATTAAAATTCATGAAGAAAGCATAATGGACCTTCTTTTGAATGGTTAGAATACTTTAAGGTGCTAGTCAGTGAAATGCTAATAGAAGTTTGAAAAACTTGAAAAGATACATCTCAAAATAGAAAGAGGTCCTTCAGTGGCAGTTTTTGAATTAGTTCTCTTGGTGTCAATGGTAGCACACTGGTTTATGTCAAAAAGGTTCTTTCTGATATTCAGCAGTCAAGGTCTAAAACATTAACTGTATCTAAGAGTCAGCTATTGTAAGGACTATTCAAAAATTGAATAATCTGGCACCTACTTTAAAATGGGTAGGATTGCACACAATGTGATGGTTGAAGAAGAGCTTATAAAAATACTTTCGTAAAGAAAAATGTTTGTATTTACCTGTTGTAAAGTAGTACTTCTGCCAGTGCTTGAGTTTTATAATTGGTTTTATTATCTTTCCTTAGCAGAAAAACTATTCTTTGCAATTGCTAACCAGTAGCTAAGTGAAATAAGTGATTCAATTTTTTTTTTTGTAATTAAAGATGATAATCTTTTCTTACCTTATTACTAATGTCATGTAATATACTGACCATTAATTTGGTGCTTTGGGCAATTGGAAGAGTGTTTTTCCTCCTAATTATTTTCATATCTTTTCTACGGAAGAAGCAGAAAAAAAAATAGGATTGTATGTTTGTGAATTTGCAGATTACTTTTTGTACTTTAGACAGAAAGAATCTTTCAGTCTGGCCGCAGCCAGTGTGGTATTTTTCAGTGTCAGAGCCACCTGAAGGAGTTCACCTCCGTGTTTGCCACCAGAACCTTCTTGGTTGTGCATCCAGCTGGTTTCACCAGCAGCATTCACTGTGACCGAGTTTGTCTCGTACTTTTTGGGGTGTCCAGGCAGACAGAAGGGACTAAAACTGTTGGTTTCATCTCTGTGAGGGGATACCAATTTTAAACCTTTACCGTTATTTCTCTTTGTTGATTCAGGAAGTACACCGCTACAAACAGGTTTTTATTTTACTTTATTTTTCTTGTCCAGTCTTCTGTGGTACAAGAGATTTAAACTAATTAAAGAAAACCTCAAAATACAACCCCAGGAGAAGTAAAGAAAAAAATAATTAAAAGCCTTGCTTGGAGCCTATCACTACCGAGAAATACAAACCCCACACAAAACAGCTTCCTAGCTTATATTTCAGAACATTTTCTCGTCCTGTAGTTTAAAAGTTAGAATACAAGACTGCTGAGGAGAGAGAAGAGCTCATGAACAACTGAATGAATGAGTTCTATATTACAGTAGTGAATTTTACATAATTTAGTGAAATGCTGTGATAAACCCACATTATTAAATATTATGCTGCATAAATGCAATGAAAGACTATTCATGTGATTAGCATTTTCTTACTGCATACCGAGCACTACTTTATTGAAAAATCTCTACTATTATAGAACAATTTTCATTTCATAAGAATACATCCATCAGAAGAAAAATGCTATAAAGGTTAGATATGACTAAATGGCTCGAAATTTAGAAGCTCATTGTGTGCAGAAGAAAGGACAGTGGGTGATAAAGAACAGGAAAGGACAAAGTGATTTGTGTACACAAAGGCCTAAACAAAGTGCATCCAGAACACTGGTCAGAACATGAAATGTGACTTAAAACTCATCACACTTGCATTTCTCCTCCTAGCCATTTAAAATTTGATGAGTTAAGTAGATCTGTTGAAATGATTCCATGAATAAAATGCTTCCTTTATTTTTTTCTCAGTTAATTTTGTGGAGCTGTGGGTATTAAAATACTTTATAGGAGAAGTTTTTAATGCTTCTAGGTGCATCATCAGGCTGTTAATGCTGTGTTACGTCACCAGCTATGCCACGTGGAAAGCATGGGCTTAGAGGTTTCTGGGGGCAAAAAAAACCCCAGTAGCCAAGGGCCATTTTTGAAATTGATGAATGAATGAGCCAGTCAGCTTCTGATCATTTCATATCAGGGAGTTCTTGCTGCACTTCAACAAAAATGTACCCATGACCTTCTTCAGAATGAGTCTTCTAAAAATTCTAGACTCAAACAGAAGGTGGGGAAAAAAACTGGAATCCAATGCCAATGTAATTACTGTTGAGGTGGGGTTTTTTTTTGTTTTTCTTGACAGCTCCTGTATAGTGGTTGTAGTTATACACTGAGTGGGGCTGGGGTCAGCATTTATTCTTAGGTTATTGGAATAATCTCCTGTAGGAAGGAATTTGGAATGGCTGGAATTTGTCTGCCTGTCTGTTTTAATTTTTAAATATCATTATTTTGTATAAGCTGTTAGAAATCATTGCGTGCATGGTAAGCTGCTTACTAAAAAATCCTTATAAAAAATAGATGCTGTGAATTTATAGTAGTCACGCAACAAATGCTCACATTTTTACTTATTTGAACTCATTTGATAAAAATAGTTTTCTTACTAACTCAGACTGCAGAGGGCAAGTTTTGGTTACAGTGATGATTTTTGGACTCTTAAAAGCAGGTTAAATTCTAAAAATATTGTGCCTTGCTTTTTGGGGTGGTCATGCTGTTGTGATCACTCCCATCATACAGATGTTCTGCTGTCACATCTGTACAATCAAAGGACAGGATGGAGAGACCAGCTTTTGGATGTAATTATCTTTGTGTTCTGCTGTAAACTCCTTTGTCATATTACTGGATGCCTTAGGGCTGTGATCATATTTACCTAAGCAGGAATTAAAATGTTTTTTTCCCGTTTTAATAGCTGAAGGAATGAGTCAGAATAGGGGTGACAGGTCTGCCATGAAGTGTGACCTCTACATTAGTATAAGGAACTGAACCACGTTTTTTTATATCCCAGACTCCTACCTTTGCCCAGGGGTAATGAACCCCTGGAATTGACTCACTCTCCTAAACCATGGACAGCAAATATGTGGGACATGACTTAATACACTCTGCTTTCCCTCCTGCCTCTGCTAAGGGACAAATACACCAGAAATTCCTGTTAGACCATAGAGCTCTTCTGTCCCATGTCCCTGTAGGAAAGGAAACACCCAGCCAGGATGATGCTCCTGGTTTTCAGGGCTGCCTGTTTGTCTCTCTGATCTTGTCCCAGGGACACACTGCAGCAGTGATGAGGCAACAGAGAACTGAGACTGAGAAATGCAACTTCACTCTTCGTGGGGATTGCATTTATGGCAAAGCCGCTTCTGAGAAAGCATCACATGCATATGGAACTGGTGGTACAGGAGTAGCACAGAGAACTTTGTCTCAGATTTCAAAGGCTCAGGAAAGCAAAGAGGGGGAAGAAGTTAATCAAAGATCAGTTCCCAGAACTATCAGCTTTGGCTCTGACCACAGAGGTCATTGCACTGTCAGTTTTCTTTCTTCATCATCTCTCAGTCAGGTCTGTACTCACCTTTACGAGAGGAGTGAGTTGTATAAAACACAGAGTAAGATAAGTCTGAAATCTTGAAGCCTTTTAATTTAGTGTCAGTGTCTGATTTTCCTTTAGGTGACAATGTTAAAGGTGAGTCTCAAAACTCCAGTGATTTACTTTCCTTTCCTTCCTGTTAACTGAAAGGCCATTATTTAAGAACTAAGTGTCTGACCCACATAACAAAGCTTATTAATAATGATTTTGTGAACAGGGCTCTGTAATATTTTTTCTAGGTATCAGAAATTAATTTGATATTAATTATGTAATTCCAAGGTCATAGTAAAATCTTTTGCTTGTGCATAATTAGTATTTCTTTCTACCACTGGGGACAATAAATGTGACAGAGAAAAGCAAGACTTCTACAGCTTGATTTGTATTCACTTCTACCAGCTCTAGCCCTGTCTGTCTTTGATTTTAGTGGAGTTGCTCTTGATGAATAATGGTGTATATTATACTTTGCAAAACACCTGTGAACAAACTCGTGGCCATTCTAATCCAGCACTTGGCAAACATCTGGACTAAAGGCTCAGGCTTGCAAACCCTTAAGTACAGAAGCATAACTTTTCATGTGAATCACTGTATTGATATTTGCGAGCCAATTTAGATGAAACATTACAGACTTTGCACAACACTCAAGATCATAATAGGAGTGCAGTTGGAAAGGACCGTTTTGTTAAAAGCAGAAATCTGCAGATATTTCCACCATGAAGATCACTTGTCAAATACTCTTGGGGGAGGTGAGGCACTGTGGCCTGACTCAGCCTCACTCTGTGAAGGTGCAGGGACAATCTTGGGCTTCTCAGTTACATGGATCTGTGGGGTTTTCTCAGATCTCCAGCATTCTTCCTGCCTACAGATAACTCTGGCTGGGCTGCAGCTCTTCTTCATATACATACATTTCTTTTGTGTGTATCTCATACTGCTCACTTTCATTTGCTTTCTACAGAGGAGTAATTAGCTAGTAAGAGAGATTTGCTTTTTTTTTTTTTTTTTTCATTTAGAGGAGCATTTTATAAGTCTTCATGACATGTTCAGGCTTAGTTTGAAAGCTCTTACACCAGGGAGATTGTACTATTTTAGACTGAGTTTTCTGAACTGATTTTGTGTTACAGTGTGCAGAGGATTAAACCTTAATTTTGAGTAACCATTATGTGAACTCTCATTGCAAAGAAACGTTGAATTCAGTGGTATTACTTGCACTCGGTCTTACAATCAAAACCAGTTTGAGATTTTTGGGATCCTTGGGGAGCAAACTCTCCAGAGGTTTACCTTGAATTCCTTTAATATGGTACTATTTGCTTTGGATCAGGGCTCTCGTCAGGATTAACTGTAGGTCAAGTGTAAAAAGGAAGCAAACAAAATAAGAGCTAGAGATTTCTAAAAAGGTGAGAGGTTTTTATATCTTTCTGGCAACTCCTGGATCCTGGGGATTTAACTCAAAGACCTCCCTTTCTTCCTTGATGTCTTTTCTGTTTGTTTTGTGATCCTGAGGAGTTTTTTATTTGTTCTGTGCCTTTGTAGAAAATTGTGAAGACCCTGGGCCGCATGGTGATGGTCCATTTGATGTTTTCTTGCACAAAAATGTGGTTTCTGCAGCTCAGCAGCTCTTTCATTAACAGTGCACTTGACTCAGCTTGTGTCACTTCAAGAGTTCTGCACTTACCCAGCATTTAAAATGTACATTTAAAGTAAAACTTTCCTCTAAGTCACCGTACTAGATCTGTCTGTATATATTTTGGAGGGGGACATGCATAGCAAAGGTTGTCCAGGCCATTATTACAAACAGCTGACTGCTCTGTGTTTATCATTGGCATCTAATATTTGCAAATAGTGTGAGATTAAAAACAATGCAGCAAATAAACTCTTCTGCTTTGTTGCCTCAAAAAGCTGCACAAACCCAAATTACATTTGTTATTTGATGAAAGACCGTTACCAGCCAAAATGGATCCATTTGTCTTGGAAAAACAGTATTTTTGATCCTTCTTTTGTGAAAATTGTATTAAAGACTGAAATGCAGAGTCTCTTTTTTCTTTTGTGGATAGATATTGGTCAGCGCTGTGTCTCTGTCGCAGTGAATTGTTTGGCTGGTGGAATTGCAAAAATGTTTGTTATATGATACTGGCTTTTTAAAATTTGATTGTAGTATGTTTGTTATGCCAATAAATCCATTCTAGCATGGATCATATCAACCAGCTTCTAATACAGAATTCAATGGCAGGTGCTAAAATCCCAAACTCCTTAAACACTTAATGGTTTGGTGGTTTTGGTGTTCTTTGTTTTGTTTTGTTTTGTTGTTTGTTTTCTTTTTTGTGCTTCGAAAGATTCACTGCGTTGGTATTGAAGATTTGATGTAGTTGGAGGAACAAAATGTGCAGACAGGTGTGCACTTGCTTCATTGAAATTTAAATTAGTTATGAATTCTCAGGAATAAAACCAGCTTTTTGTGACCGGAATGTCTTGTGGAATTTCCCACAGAAATGCAGTTGCAGTTGCCTGTGGTGAAGCGAGTGTTTGTTTTTTGAAAGAACTGAAATCTTAACACAGTCAGAAGGTTGGCTGTAATGTATATTTAATTGCAATTGTGGAGGCCAATTTTCTTTTATGTATTTGGAGGCATATTTTATGGTTAATTTGTTTTTAAGTGTACAGAAATTCCGAGTGTTGCCATCCCACATAAAATCCGTGATGAGGTGGAGCACAGGGAGCTCCTCAGAGGTCAGGAGGAAATCAGGCTGCCTCGTCTGGTGGCTGAGGTTCTGAGTGGTCAATATTTCATGGTCAGGGGTGTTGAAGCCTCCAGCAGCAGTTTCTTCTCATTCTCTCTGGCATGGATTTCTAACTCCGGGCAGCCATTCAGACACACACTGTTATTTTTCTTTTCAAAAAGCTTTTCCAACCATCCTCTCCTGTTTTGTTTCACCCGTTTCTGTAACCTGTACTTGAGGTGGAAGATTTTGGCTGTAGTTCTTAGACTTTAGTTCTGAGAGACTAAAACACAGGATTTGATTAGCTTTAAAGGTTTGCTGTCTCGAGGACATGTTTTTAAATGCTTAAATTCCACCTAGCCCGTGGATGCTTATTTGTTCTGTAGTAGGAAAGGGAGATGCAAATGGGACACTTGGCTGTTTCTCAGTAAAATATTGTCATTTAGAATTGAGCAAACTATTTCACCTCTCACATTAAACAGAATAGCAGGAGAGAGCATTTTAAATGGATCAAGAATTGGCTGACTGACAGACCTTAGAATGTAGCTGTCAGTGGGAAGTTGAAATGCCATGAGAATGGTTAGGCTGGGGCTCCCCATGGGGGAGCTGTGGGTCCCACACTACCCAGTGTGTTCATTAGTGAGCTCAGAGTAAATCCCTGCTGCTAAAATTTCCTGTGAATGATGCTAAGATCCTCCTGAGAGTAAAAATAATCTCTATGTCTGTGTCACATAAACAATAAATGCACTCCAAGATTCTTTTGCATTTCTTTTAAAACTAAGACCTAATTCAGAAATACAGAGGTGTGGTACAGATAAAGTATTGATCTAGACTGGGGCTTGAATGCAAGTAGACATAATGTTCTCATGTAAGGAATGTACAGAAGTTATATCACATGTGAAAAGGTGATAGTAAAAAGTAAATTCATTTGCCGTTTAGGATTCCCTGTGTCAAGGAAGTAATTGGAAGCTTTCAGGATCACAGTTTTCTCTTCAGGTCCTAAGGAGTTGAGTACATTTATTTGGAAGACTGAAGGCTCAGTTCTTCATTCTAATGACCCAAAACTAGTTGATTATACTCTTTTGAAAATCCATCCATATCTACCACCAGGTGAAGCCTTTTTTATTGCATTATTGTGTCACATTTTGACAACTAAATAATTCTGAACACTATTCTCCCAGAGAAGTAGAAAAGAAAATGTATCTGAATGATTGGCACCTCTCTATTTACTTAGTGCAGAGCACTTTAAAGTGATAGATGACTTTTCTACAAGTTCCTGAAAGCGGAAGGTTCATTCAGAGAATGTTGCCAATAGCTCAGTGTGGTGAAAGGCCAGGGTGCAGGAGCATAGCCTAGCCAAGTAACCTGCAATAAACTTTGTGTTCTTGAAAAAAACCCACAAAAACCCCACAAACCCCATGCCAAACCAAAAGCAAGTGCATGTGCATTATGTTGTCATTATTGTTATAATTCACATGCAGATGATGTCTTCAAATTCACTGCAGAAATGATGGGTTAATCAGGATGTTAAAGTGCCAAGGTACATTCTGTGATGTCAAAATCCATCCCCTTCATTTTATATTTTTACTGAGCCCACACCTGGGCAAGGCTCTGCTGTGAGTGTCTCTTCTCTGAAGACTCTGCCTGAATGAATGAAGAATGAGAAGAAACTTGTACCTTGCCTTTATTCAGGTTCTTTATACCTGTGAACTTTTCTCCTAAGACAAGGAACAATTGAATTGCTTTTTCTTCCTCTAAGACGTGGCTACTCTTCGTAGAGCACACAGAAAACTGCAACTTGTTTTTTTGTCACTGAAAGATCTGGGTTGTTGAATAGCTGTCAGATTTGCTTTTATCCTATTACATGTTCTCAGGGAGTTGAAAGTGCAGTTTGACATCTAAGGGGGAAAAAAACCTAAAACCTCACTTTCAAATGTTTCTTTCTATCTTTCATGTTCCCAGAATGGCTTATTTTCTTTTTTTTTTTTTTTTTCCCTTTCTTATTAAATCATAACAGCCATATGCAATGTATCTGTTTAGGCCCAGTCTGTATATTTGTGTGTTAGATTATGGCAGTGATTATCAGTTGCCAGTCTAAAGGTGCCTGTGGACAGAGTCAATCCATGGAAAATGTGTGCTCACATGCCAAGGGACACACTGGAGCTCTTATGGCTGAAATATCGAGGCATTTCTCCTAATCCTGCTGGGGGAAAGCACCTTTTCATCTTGCACATTTGTAGATGTTGTGCTGCTGCTTGTGGTTGTCTGGGTTTGGTCAGTTCCCCACGGACCTGGAGCACTGTGTGAGAGCTGGAAACTCAGCATGGATTAGCCACACTCTGTTGGATCTGCAGCTTTCTAAAGAAATTGGAAAAAAAACCCAGAAAAGAAACTCTGGTGTGGTCCTGGCATGTGAAAAATCTTTCTTTAGACTAAACTCAGTGCTGGAGTTTAAAGAAGAGAGCAGATCTTAGATCAAGAATTCCTACAGTCGGTATAATCAGTTATTAAAGGCTGGAATTCTTTTCTGATATCAGCCTGCAATGTATAGAGACCAGGCTGAAATCTAATTATTGGAAAACCCCCAGCTGCAAACTCCTCCCTCCTCTGTGGTGTCTCACACTGAAATGACAAAGTTTTATAAGTTTGCCTCTTGGAAGGACAGAACAAGTGTCAAAGGCAAGAAGTAACTATAGGTATGTCTAAACGGACACATAAACATGAGAAATTAGCGCCAGTGATTAGAAAATATTCTGCTCTAAAAAGTGAAATTCACTTTTAAGGAATAAGATAGACAACAGAAGAGCTGCTTAAAATATATTTAAAACATGCTTAAAAATTCTGCATGGCATTTCTGCCAGCGCATAGCACTTAGGTAAACATCCACCTGTATTTCCAAGGAAAGTACTGGCAATTTTTCAGCAGGCTCTTTTTTAAGGTACATCTTGTAGGTCTAATTGGTAGGTTAAACCCACTCAAATGGCAAGATTTCATCTGGCATGGTTACTGTTTGTATCTTTAAAAATAAAATCCCTATAAATAAAAGGCACATCCAGAGCTAATGTAAATTTGCATAGTGTCAATTAAGTTAATGATAGCATTATAATGAATTATATTGCTGATGTAATTGTGTTATTTATTTTTATCTTTGTACCTTTCAGTTGGCAGAGAGAGGGATTTTTTTCTTCTAACTATGATTGGAGAAGTTCTTAAATGTCAGCGGAACTAATAACATCGAATCATCATCTTAGATTATCACAGACTTTTAAATATTGCAAAATCTGAGCCTCTAACATGACAGTTGCAGAAATGTTTGGAAGGAAAGATGTTGGCTCTTCCTTTTTAAAAAATCCAAAGTCAAGTCAATAGCTATATAGAGCTCCAGCTTGAATCAGTCTTTGTTGATTAGTTGAAATTACCATGGCACTGAAACAAATTGGAATTGCTGAAAACTCAGTTTTGTTCTTCTGTTGGTTGCTGTTAAAAGTCTCTCTCAATGGCTTCTGTCAGAATCGAAGAGTATCACCACGAGTGATGATAAAGTAGATTTCACTGCTAGTGAAGGCCTAAGTGATTGATATTTAGGAGTGAAGTGTACCCTGATAACTCATGCCTTTCCCCTTTTCAAGCCTGGAATACATCATTTGAGGGGGAACTCAAATTGAAAGAGGCATAAATTCGTGGGAGAGATACATATGGGAATGAAAGGAATTCGCTGTACCTCTTGAGCCTCTGGAGATGACACAGGAAATTATTTATTATTCATGACAATTTTGCAATCAAAGCTGACGGCAGTAAAATATGTGATTAATAGACTGTTCTTTAAGCAGATTACCAATACGAATAAACAGATAACACGTAGGTGGTATTCCCATCTGCAGATATGTATTAAATATTGCTGAAAATTACATTTTTCTTTGTCTCTGCTTCAACTGTATATCAAATAATAAAACTTAGCCCTCCCTGGGCTCCCACCTTGAGTTTTCCTATTTCTGTGTTTTCACTTGATCACTGCAATACTAATATTGTTGCTGGATACTTGCAATATTATACAAGCAATATTGCTGCTTGTGCCTGGTGTAATTGATCTTAGCCCACTCATTCCTATTGATCGGAGTGAACGGGATTTCGGCTGTGTTCAGAACAGTTGTACTCCCTCCCAGTTTGTGATTTCGTGCCCGTCTGAGTGACATAATCGCTGCTTTATCTGCTTTATCCGAGCGCACTGTAGTTCAGCAGGCATTACCATGGATGGATCACACTGGCTTTGCATCTTAGTTTTGTGACATAAAGCTGGTGGGGAGAAACATAACACGAGCAGTCATTGCAAGCAACTGCTGTGCTCTTCTGGAAACAAATCGCGAGAACCACCGCGGTTCCTTAGCCTTCCGCGCTGCAGCCCCGGCGTAAATCACCGCGGCGATTGCGATAATCGCTGCTGGCCCTGATGGCCCATGTTATGAGACCCTGAGATTTCAAGTGTCCCACTGCTTTTTGGAAGATAATTCTGCAGATAAGTCAGGAAAGGTATTCTTCTCTGCTTGTTCTGGTAGCTGAACCTGCGCAGGGTAATGGTTCTTAGGAATCCGCGCATAAAGCGAGGTTACCTTTTTAATGTCCCCAAATTGGCTGCTTTAACAGCGATAGGCTTGTAACTTTTACTGCTCTATGACAGCTGTAGTGTGCTGTAGGATACAGCAGCACTGCGTTATCTTATACAGGAAGATCTCTTTCAGTGTGATCGCAAAAACCTGCTAAATAATAATCTTTGTAACAGAATTGCCTTCCCCATAGCAAGTCAGAAAGTGGCATATTTAAGGACAATTTTTGAGACAAAGAGCATTAGTGCTTGCAGACTTTATCCTTGCAAAGTGTAAGAACTAAGTCTGTATTCGGAGAGCATTCTTAGCACAAATGTCCTTTCAAATCTTTCTGTGCCTTTTCATGTTATCATGGGACTGTCCTTGGCAATACTGAGCGTTCAGTTCTCGCTGTCTGCCTACACTCGGAAATACTCCATCATTTGTGGTGATTCTGTATCTAATGTACAGATACCAACTTTATTTTTCCGTGTTCATGGCCGTTTTAATACATCATAGCTGAAGCTATGCCTGAAATCGTAGTCATTATTCATTCTTCTTTATTCATACTCAAAAGCAGGTGATGATCACTCCTGGTAGTGGAATTAAGTGATGTACTTTCAGAGAGCACAGCCTGAAAATCCAGGGAGAGAGCAGAGCATACTGTGCAGCCAGCATTTTTGAGAATGCATTATTTCTAGAAACAAAAGTAGCATGAATTATTTACCTAGAAATATTAAACTGGCTTGAGATCACTGCTGGAAATAGAGGGAGTTCTGGGCCTCGTGAATCATTCATGCAGCTTTATTTAACAGACTTCTTTTTGTCTTTGCAGATCACTGAATCATATTCTATAACTTTCAGGATGTTTCTGTGGCTTTCATTCTACTTATAATAGGTAGGGTTTTTTTTCAATGCTTTCTAAGGAAGCATGGATCAGTAAAGTTAAATATTTATGTTTGCTTTTTCCACACCTAAGGAGGTATGGGAAGGGACAAAGTGATGTGGTGAAGGAAGGGAAGGTGTGTTACAGTTTCTACTTGATCATATACTTTTTCCCATATTTGCAGACACTGGAAGCTGATGCATCCCATAACTGAACCCATGGGTGGGATGGTCTTTAGCTGCTTTTGAGATTTGCTCAGCAGCTCTCACAACCTAAAGTGCTCTGATGTTTACTTATTTTCCAGGAGATTTTATTAAAAATACTGCTTAATGTAACCAGAAATGTGTTTTCCTACACATGAATAGTTACACTCTTCACATTTGGAGACGCACCAGCTAATGCTGATTTGGTACCTTTGGAATGTGAGTTTCTAATCCTATTATTGGAACTTTTTAATAGTTTCAAAGTCTGAAAGTAATGGTGGTGTAAAAATTTAAGGAAAAAACATGAGTTACCTACATCTGCTATATATGACAAAGAAGAACATCAAATAAACCTTGAATGGGACTCACAGGCAGTCTAATTCCAGAACAGCTCATCCTGTGAAAAACACACGCCAAGCAGATATGATTATACAATGTTTCTTTACATTTCTTGTAAAATCTCTGGTGGTAAGAGAGATTTCTCAGGAATATTGCTCTTTTCAAATACACATTCAATAAAAAGCATACCACAACCAAGATCTGTTGGTGGCAGTCAGATGATTCACCTGTTCGTAGCACGGGTCAGATAGTTTTTGTATTCACTCTGACTTCTTGCTGCTGGAAAATATACATTTGTAAAGAAAATTTTAACTAGTGAATAAAATGGATTCTTCTACTGGGTAGGCTTTCTCTGCTTTGTGGCCAAGGTTTTTCTACCCCATATTAAGATAAATCAATCAATTTGGTTTATCTGTAAAGGAAAAGGAGAATAAAGGTGACCTGCAGACCTTTGCATCTTGGGCAAAGAATGGAAAAAATCTAAACAGTAATTAATTTCTACTGATAGTTTTAATTGTTTCTACTCCCCTCAGAATCTTTAACAGTAGTGAGAAAAGAGTGGCTCTTAGTTCTCTGCTGCTTGCACAGTTGTTTTTAAGTAGGCTTAAGTGAGGACACATATCACTGAAGCAAGAGACTTTTAATCATCCAAATGAGAAAGGGAATATATTCATGTATATAACTCCTTCTAAAAGAGATTTGTTAGTATCAAGTGTATATACAGTACCACATGTACTTATGGTGCTTATGGAAATACACTGCTTTTATCCTAAATCTAATACTAAATTTCATCATAGGATTTGTTTTAGGACATCTCCAAAGAACATAAATTGTATTTCTGCATTCACTGTATGCTTGCAGTTGCCGTCTCTATGAGTTACTTTTTCGTCTTCAATAAAATTGAGACAATTAGAGTGAGAGTCGGATTGCTGAGCACCCGTGTGGCTGCAGCCTGCCTGGAAGCCTTTCCTTTCCCAGGACTGATTGATCCCAGACACAAATAGCAGTTCTCAGTTCTTTTTCAAGAGTTGCATGCAGATAAAGCAAGGTTTGACTGCTGTGGGTGCTGAAGTGATTGTGTTTTGTCCTTTATATCAGGATGAAGCTTGCTCATTTTTAGCTAAAAAACTGACTGAACGTTTTGTTGTAGCAGCTGAACTGAAGAAAGATAGAGGGAAGTATGTGCATTTATGTAAAAATGCTGATTGTGGGTCAGCTCAAATACCGAGATGCTTAAGGATTTTTGTCAAAAGAGAAACTTTGAAGAAAATGAGGCTTCTGGGTATTTTGAACAAAGTAAAGATCTGAATCACAAAGTGTTTTAGGAGCAATCCATGGAACAGGAAGGCAAAGTTCTTTTCTATCTTGTGTTTCAGACATTTTTTTAGAGACGTGGCAAACCTCTTTTCAGTCTCTTGAGTTCAATCAGTCTGAAGGATAGGACCAACCTACACAGAGGTTAAGGCAGGGACAGGTTATCTGTAAGGTCAGTCATATCCTACTTCCTACAACTCGAGTTAAAGCCCTTAAAGTTGGCAGTGAGGTTATTTGAACCTGATTTTGTGCTTCCTTGGGTGACAGTGCCACTGTTATGTCAGAAGGCATAGTGATAAAACATTTTCAGGTGAAGCACACAGCTTGAACTCTATTTTCAAAAGCTAATCTAAGTGATTTTGTTTTCCTCTTTCCTTTCTACAAAATACTTACTCTACTAATGATCAAACTCTTAGTATGGTTCAGCCAGTTCCAAGGTGCCTCTAGGTTCTGCCACTGAGATAACTCCTCTTTTAGAACTAAAAAGTAATCCTTTGGAGAAATTAATGAAAACTTCTAACTGTAGATCTATGAAATTTATTACATACTTCTTTTGCGCAGCTTTCTCAGCCTTCTCTCTGAAGTACCAGTCAATATTGACAGAAATAGAAGGAGCAGGAATCTGCAGTCATCACAACGTCTAAAGCCAGGCGTCTCCTCTCTCTGTTAAAAAGCATCATTGAAAATGGGGCATCATTAAAATAAAGACGGGAGTTTAATGTACTTTATAGTGGCTCTGCTTCTGTTCAGTGCTAAGATCACTGTTTTTCAGATGTGTGGAAGAAGTGCTAATGGCATGTCTGCTATATATGCTATAAAATGTACTTTTTCCCATTAAAAGAAATATTTTTCAGGCTAGCAGGTGACTGATGGGTGATATCAGTGTACAATCTGCAGAGAGTAGAACTCAATTCTCTGTATCACTGGAAGGATTCAGATATTTCAGAGTCCTGAAGCTGAATTTTAAGCTGTAAGCACTCATTTTCTCTCTTGGACTGCCACTGTTCCCTGCAGGTGTTGTTGATGTGGGTACTTCGTTAAGCTGGATGTAGTATTTTGTCTCAAAGCCAGGTTAATCTCAAAGCCCCGTGTCTTTTACATAAATAATTATGGTCTGTGCTACTACCTTACACCAGTTCTGGGGTAATCTGTGCTAAGAAATACTATGCAGTTATACACTAGACACCAAGTGATAAAGACTTATTAAAACCTTCCAAATGGCCTTATTTAATGGGAAGTCTGCCTGGTGATACCACACACCATATTAAATTGATTAGTATTTAGCTTTAAAAGGCAAAATTACCATGTTGGTAATAGATGTAGCACCAAATAAAGTGCTGCACCTGGAATATAATGAGGTTAAAGTCCTTGCAAGATTACAGAAAGCCAGTGGTGAAAGTCACACCGTTGATGAGCTGCTGTTTCTGCAGGAAATTCACACTTCCATTTTGTAGCCAGAGTGGCACAGAAGTCACCAACACTTCCCTTCCTATCATTTGCCACCTTCACGCTGTCAGAGTGACTGCTCCATGATTTGAGGGAAAGCTCTGCTCCCCTCTGTTTATTTATGCTCCATGCACAGCTGCTGTCCTTGGGCAGCCACCCCTGCTATGGGCTCATGGCAAAGTCCCTGATTTTGCATTCAGACTCCGACACCTTCGCTCAGATCTGTTCCGGGCTTGCTCCTGACGAATGTCTAGGGCAGCCACTCAGGTATCTTTGCTTTCCATCTATTGAAAAATAGCAGTATGAGGAAGGAAGGTTTGTCAGCTCATTTTTGTCTGCTGGAGATTTGAAGCGACTGTGAAATGTTTGTCTGTAAGTATGAATTTGCTTTTGAAATCCAGTGAGCTGACTCTTTACTTCGGTGCCTTTTATTTCCTGTCTGTGAATTTCCTGTAACACTCAAACATTACCTGCGTGGGTCTTTCACGAATAGCAATAACTCTTAATGTTGACTGAATGCAAAATATTTTATGGGAATACTTTGGGTTTGTATGATTCTCTGTGGTACAGGAATCACCAACTGGTGAGCTGAAATAATCTCTTATGCCTCCCCTAATAAGAACAGACTTTCTCAGCGTTAGTCATTTCCTGTGAGGGGGAAAGATGAGTTTAAGGAATTCACTGGTGAACTTTATAACCTGCAAGAATTTTGGCATGTTGTCTGTATAAACAAGTAAATACCATTTAAAAAATTTTTTTGATCTAGATTGTAAATCTTCATTCTGGTTCTGCCACAAGCAGTGCTAATTATCTTTGACAGCACAGTCCCCACATCTTTTCTAGTCTTCATATCAATTAAGAGAGTTTATCTATTGCTCCTTGTAGAAGATACTTCCCACCAAGATGAAGCACATTTGGAAATGCATTTTGTGTACTGAGTGTCCTTCCCTGTACGGGCATCTCCTTCTTCTTCTGTCTCATGGTTGTATAATATGACTGATAACAGCTACTGATTCTTTATTTGAATGTGGAATATCAGAAAACTGGGTTTTGGTTTTAGTTGTTCGTTTTGGTTTGGGTTGTTTGTTTTGTTTGAGGTTTTTGAGTTTTTTTAATTGGATTATAATTAATTTCCCTCTAGCTGTAAGTGTTAGGGAGAAATAAAAAACTTGCTCAGATTCTTCCTTTACTACTATATCTAGCAAACCCTGATTAAAATTTTTATTTATCAGCTCTTGTGTCATGTTTAATGACTTCAGATTATCTTCTCTTAAGAAAAATTGAATCTGTAAATACCTTTGTAGTATTAATGAGTTACTGGGGTATAGACTCACGTACACCTTTTATTGCTGTTAAACATGTTCCTCTAAGTTATGCTCTGTTTTGCATATTGATGTCTTCTTACTTATTGCTGCCTTTTTAGAAGAATTTCTGGCTTTTTGATAGTTGAGTTTTCCACTATGATGTGCAAGAGGTCACGCTTGGTGACTTTAACATTCACTTTGGTTTTCGGTGTCGTTATCTCTGGTTTCTGACTGTATGAGCTGCTCTAGAACTGCCATCAGGTAACCGACTGCATAAAGTGTTACCCATTTATCTTTATCTTCCAGCCTTCAGTTAAGCTGGAAAAAGTTGGGTTTAAATAGAATTAAGCCTGGTGAAAAAAGTCCAAAAGAATAGGAAAAAAAAAAAGGAAAAGAAAAAATAATTAAAGGGTTAGGCTAATAATACATGCTTTAACTTTCTGGTTGGTGCAATCTAGGGCTGTTGGAAAGGATATTTCTTACAGCAAAAATGCAGAAGGAAAACTAGAAACTGATTTTCCTATGCATTCTTCTAGGCTTCATAACAATTTCTCCCAGGAAATGCAGTGCAGAATCCCTTTTCTGGTGCACCTTCCCCGGGCAGGAATGACTCCCACAGCTCTGTCTGAGCTCAAGGGTTTAGCACACATCAGTTTAATCTTTGTTACAGTATATCACCAAATGTGGGGATGCAGAGACATAAATATACCCATCATAATAACTGAACTAGAAACACTGTCCATCTTATTTGCTGTCCAGATGGCAAATATGTCTGGTTGGAATTCTCCTGGCCACCACAATTTTTGCTGCCATCTAATGAAGATGTCAGAGTGCACTTCCATCGCTGCCAGTGGCACCACGAGCAATCCTAGAATAAAGTACTATGAGCTGGTTCTGTACCCACCTGCACAAAATTTTTTCTAGCTCAAAGGATCTCACCCTATCCTGTTTTTATTTTGCGTGAGACTCATGATTTTAGTAGGCATTACATTTGTTAATTGCTACTTAGAAGAGTTTACTTCACGTTTATGCTATGTGAAATTTCTGGAATTGATACTGTTTGCTTGGTGTGTAATGAATAATCACATTATATGATGTAATTGATGTTAATTGGACACATTGAATAATTAGGTGTATGAACACTCTTATCAGACAGGTAGCAGAACTTTACAACAGGATGAATATCTAACAAGGATGAGTATTATATTGCCTCTTATACAAGGATATAAGAAATCCTGATATGATCTACGCAATGCAGCTAATACTTAAAATTTGGTCATTATTTATAGGATTTTTTATTGCATTTATAATGGTGTATGTAAATTGCCTGATGAAATATATAAAAATAAATGTTGTATAGAGTTAGATGCCACATCACTTCAGCATTTAAATATGTTAGGGTGTGCTACCATTGGGCTCTTTATCCCCCCTCAGGTGTATGTAGAGCCAGCTATCTATTTTACAAGTGAAAAATAAATGCAGTAGAATCTCAGATCTTAATTAGAAGTAGCAAGCCCAGTATTTGGAAATAATTCTGTGCTGAAAGATTTCAAAGGCTTTTTGTCTTAAAAAGCTAGCAGCTTAGGAAAAAAAAATGGAATGCAGGTTATTACATTATATTTTATTTCCATTACCTTGTGGTATTTCAGAAGAAGAGTGTTTAACTGGCTATAAGGCTTCAGAAGCATGAGTGACAGGTTTTTGTCTTTTCATAGCTGAAAATAAAATTATGTTTCACAGGTATTCCTGTAGTTATTGCTTATTTACTGAAGATGAATATATTTTCCTTTGCATTATATGTTGTATACTCCCAGTGTTTCTCCTAGAGGTAAGGAGAGCAGTGATTAAGTCCTGCAGCAAGTGCCAGATCCCAGCTGTGCCAAACTTTGTCAGTGATGAGTTTCAAATATTTGGAAAGTTACAGTTTTCCCCCAGCTGCTTTCCTTGCTATATGCAATAAGTAACCTGCTCCAGCCAAGAGCTATCTACTCTATTTTTCCTTTTTTTTCCTCTTTCTTTTTCTTTCCTTTTTTTTTTTTTCCTTTCTAAGTGAGAATTAAATCACTTCTCTCTCCTCTCTTCTCACCTCCCAAAACCAAATATGCCAAGCATGTCCTCATCACTGAGCACAGACTCATAGTGCTGATATTTCACTCCAGGGAGCTTGGAAGCTTTTCCTCCTCTGCCCTGCTGCTGAGCAAGGAATGCGAAAAGTCTTTTTTAGAGTCATTGGTATCAGGCCAAGGGCTCTTGGCACCTACTTGAAACAAGCCATCCATTCTCAAATGTAGCAGCTATTTTCTGCCTAAGAAGTAGTTTCCTTCCTGGGAAACTCCAGTTCTGGGTTCTTTTCTTGGAGAAAAAAAGGTGGAATACCGCTTTTTCCTGTTCAGGGCTGTGCATTGAAAGTTGATCCAATGCCTTTTTTTTTAGTGTAAGATGAAAGTAAGTGTTACAGAAACAGTAATGTTGTCACTTGCTGTTGGGTTTCAGGGAAAATGCCACTGCAGAAAAAGGAATATTTGTGCTCTGTGCAGATTGAATATGTGTGATTTTATATGGAGTACAGAAATTTATATGCACATCTTAATTTAATTATGTAATAGAAATTGAGTAGTTGGTCTTCGGCTACATCACTATATCACATAACCTGTGATTTGCAGTGACCCAAGTAAAAAATATATTTTCAGCCTCAAAATGAGCGATCTCCAAGTATTCAGAACAGGTTTCTCCCCGAAAACTTTAGTGTCCCTATGTGGATCCTTTCTAAAGGCTGTGCTCCTGAAAATGTGAGGGGCTAAAAATGGTTGTGAGAAATTAGATGTGAGTTTGCCACTTACGTTGCCTTTTTTGTCTGTATATAAAGAAATTGCCAATACGTTATGAGAACCTGTTTTTAATACTGTGTGTGTCTGCGTCCAGAATACAAAACATTCCTGAAGCTTGACCTACAGTGGTGGAAGAAGCCTCCACATCATTCCTGCAGGAAGTTTTGGTGGGAGACATGAAGTAATGAGGAAGCACCAGGCATTTTTTATGTTGAACATTCTTTTCTTTTGTAGGCAGTTAATGTTTTTATGCTGTCCCTCCCAGCCTGCCTGTGGGACACAGCCTGTCCGGGGTGCAGCCCTCTTGGCTGTTCCCATTTTCTGCCACTTGGGAGTCTCTCTCTCTGAGGTGGTCCACACCAGCTGAGCATCCAAGTCTCTGTTGTCATTGGGATTTTTTGACAAAACCCGATTAGACAGGTTTTTAACCTGTGCTTCTCTAAACTCTTTACGGGTTTGGAATGCACAGCTGCTGTGCCCCTTCATGTGTGTGACGTACAACAGAATTATGTTCCCTGTGTGCAAAGCTGCAACAAAGGGCAGCATTTTCCTATGATCAGTGAGGGGGAGAGAGCTGCAGAGTGTGCTGTGATCTCCAGGGGCAAAGTGCTGAAGCCGCAGTGTGGGGCCACTCCCCACAGGTGTGTTTGCACTGTGCTGGATACGTTTGGATATAATTTGGTGGTTTTGCCCTACCAGTGGATTTTTTCAGTGGCGCAAACTGGATTCAGACAGCTGAAGTAGGCACTCTACAGAGCAGAGCAGAATAGGCTCCAATTTCTGGCATCTCCTTAGTGCACTTCACATTACACTGTAAAATTAAATGGATTTCTTTTATTGCTAATTCCCCCCAGGCATTATTATAGTGAAAGGTCTTTAACTAAGGTGTTAATGGCATCCGAGTAGGATTTGTTTTTTCCTTTGTCAGCTCATAATATTATATCAAGAACTATAGTGGGTTCTGCACTAAAGTGTTTAAAGCAAGCCTGAACGCTCTTTATAAAGGAAAACCCAACAGGAAATTACAGGCCTGGTGCCAGAATTGCAGGTCAAAATCCTGTAATCTGGACTCTGAAAGAACTCAGGATAGAAGGACATAATGGGCTTTTCTGGCTTTGAAATCTCTGAATCTACTGCATAAAATGACTGCAATCTATTTATTCTGTTTCCATCAGTTCTGGCTGTCCAGTCTTTATGTACTTGGAATATATAATTTTGAAGACAAAATCAAATTCAAACACTGCATAGGAGTATGTTGAGCTGCTAAGTGGCTTCCCTGTAGTGACTAAAATTTCAACCTGTAAGCTAGAATAAGTTTGACTTTAGAGCTACTGAAAGTGATTTACAGTTGGGAAATATGGGAGCATTTCTATGTTTTAATTGGGTGCATGAAGGTCTTTTTTTAATTACACAGAAAATGAAAATAACGGAACAAAATCTGTTTGACAATTTCACCATCAGGAAAATGTTTAATAAAGATGCTAAAAATGAGTAAGTGTAAACAAATTTAAGATTCCTCGTTTAGCAAGATATTTAATATTCTTCCAAAGCAAAATGTTTAGGCTTGAAAATACGGGTGTTCTGCCAAAGGCACAGCTACACCAAAACAAATTTTGTTCCTGCTAATATTTTTGGATCAGCCCTTCTTGCATGCCCTTAAATCCCTGGTAATGGAGTAGAGGAGAAAATGAAAGAATCTTTCTATTCAGGCTTTCCTCATAACATAATGGTGCTTATTCTATATCCATTTATTCTGATAATTGCACCAGGTATATATTTTTCAGCTTTGGCACTCTATTTTATTCAATCCTTCCAGTTACCTTCCTCCTTTTTAATGGTACAAAAATTAAAAATAAAATAAAAAATCCAAGCAGGTGTTTTAAACATTTAACGGAATATTTTCTATGTGTTTAAAGCAGTTAAAGAGCAAGTATGGACTTACTAATGAA
Source organism: Acanthornis magna (assembly GCA_036785705.1). Taxonomy (NCBI): domain Eukaryota; kingdom Metazoa; phylum Chordata; class Aves; order Passeriformes; family Acanthizidae; genus Acanthornis; species Acanthornis magna. Next base: position 164,497 of record JAWUZG010000716.1, on the reverse strand, counting down.
CTTAGCATTTCAATGAAAAAATGACACTTTTACTTAGGGAAAATCAGGAACTTAAAAAATGAATAATAATGTTAATCTGAAAGGGAAGCCTAATTCAAATGGAAAATAAAAGCTGAATTGTTTGAATTATCTGATCAGAAGCAGGTAAGAGGTGTAATTCCCTCAAATGATTATTAGGATAAATTTGGAATCATAATTTAAATATTTATTCTTTGAAACTCAAGTATGATTAAGTATGGTGAAAAGGTCTATTATTTCACTTGCACATCACACCTGGAGGAGGTCTGTGCTCCTCCTTTTGTCAGGAACACTGTCAAATTGCCACCAAATGTTCCTGCTGGTAAAGAACAGTTGCTGGCTTGTCAAGAATGCCATTGTTCAATGTTTCCTTGATTTTCTTCTTCTCGTAATATTCCCATCCAGCTACATTTTATTTTAAATTAATTGTAGAGATAAGCTGCACAAAATGTCCCATGTTAACGTGTCACCTTTGTAATTCTGAAAGAAGCAAAGTGAAGCACATGATGATAATGTTAAGATAGAGACTTAATTGCTTGTGGCTCTTCCCGTTTGGAGCTGAGACTTCATCTTTGAGCCAAATAAAATCTGCTGGCGAGTGCTCCAAAATGCCATCAGAATCCTTTCCAGGCCAACATGACAGGCTTAATGCTGATCTGTTTCGATCAGGAGGCTTGTTTGTGTGAGTCTGAGCTCACACCTGAGTTTTCTGTTTCCGTCCTGAGGATAAGACACTTTCCCAGGTCATTTTATCCTCCAGACTTGCCTCCTGCTCTCGGGGGGTCTGTATGGAGCATTCCAGACTGGGCAGGACCTGTTGGGTGTCCTGGTGGTCCTGCAGTTCCTGGCACTGCCTGTCCGATTCCCCACGCTCCAGCGGAACGGTGGAATTACATGTGCAGGCCAAACAAAGGCATCCAAAATGAATCGACGCCAAAGGAAATTCTGCCAGTGTTTTCAAATGTTGGTGCCAAATCTGTGCTTCCATATCTGCGCTGATTAGATACCTACACACTCATCATTTAATTTTCAAATTAGCTAGCATGGTTGTTTCCCAGGAACTTCAGCAGTATTGTTGGTGGTGAGCACATATGAAAACAATACCTAAATTGCTTTCATTTTCTGAGTTGAATTTAGATACAAAGGATTTAATACTTCTGGGCAAAAATTCATAGTGGCATGTGTGATTCTTGAATCTGTAATTTCTATTCTAAATGCAGGTGACCAATCAGTAGAAATAATTTAATATAGACTAGTATTTAAGATTCATCAAAAGAGATAAATAAAGTCACAAAACTCAAGGCACTCCTTGATGTGATTTGTATATTACTGGGTCCATGATAATTCTTAAGAGCTAATGATCTTCATTTAATCAACGTGTTTTTCTCATAAATCAGAATGAGATTTGGAGAAAACAAGTTGAATAATTGTGAACAGAAAATTGCATACACTTTGATATCATCGCTGCAATGTTTTCACTGCCTGAGCGTGGGGTTAAGAACTGAGCCACCAGCCCAGCCTGAGTCAGCCTGCTGGGGGACAAAAGGGACAAAAGGGAGGGAAAAACTGCAGCCCTGAGGATGCTCTAGAGACTGGGCTTTCACTGGGATGTGTACACAGCCATTGAATTTTAATGTTCTCACTAGCTGGGCTTTTCTAGGAAATGCCGGTGGCATCTGGGGTGCTGCAGAGGTGGGGACGGTGGTGAGCCCTTTGGTTTGTTTGAAAGGCTTAGGGAGTTCACATGCACATTGCAGGCTGAAATGCTCAGTTTTGTTTGAGATTTGCAATTATAAAGGAGTAGAGAAGCATGTAAATCTTCCTTCATTGAAATCCCTGTGTCTCCTCCGAGGTGTAGCCTTGCCAATTCGGCAGTCGGTGTGAAATCCGTCCTGGGCCACGCTGCCGGCTCCAGAGTGGAGCTCTCCGTGTTCCATCTGCCTTGGCTCAGCACAAAGGTCAGCTCCCAAGGCTGCCAGAGCAGTGCTGCTCTATTGTGGTGCTTTATTATCCCTCTGGGGAAGAGGCTGCAATAGGATGTATGACCGAAACGGAGAATTTGTTCCCTAATTTTCTCAATAGCCCAGGGACGTGTACACTATTTGGGCAACAGCTGTCTGAGTCCACTGCCAAGCTGCCTCAGTAATGGCCCTCGGTGCAATGCAGGAGAGCAAAAATGTTTCCACGCAGTTGGGAAAACTGAGGAGTTTAGCTGAGAATTTCAGAATGGCAAAATGACAACGTTTGCTGTTTCACCACGGCTGTGTGATGTGGGCTGAGAAAACCAAAGCGTTGTTAAAAGTTTCACCACTCTTCATCTTTAAATTTTTTTTAGCATGTTGTCTAATTTGAAGACTCTCTGCTTCTTTTTTAACAGAGAGAAAAGCTAAATAAAAGTGTAGGTACCCAAAGGTCTTGCTGGACCTCACTGGAGTTGTGTGGCACATGAGCAGTGATGCAGCCTAGAAGGAAAGCAGAGTGAATGCAGCCACTTCCCCTGCCTTCCTTTTGGTGCTGATTTACTGTTAATTGCATTTCAAACAAATTGGAATGGACTAATGGACTGAAGTCTATTATCCTAGCTTTTAACACAATGAAATCATGTTTAGTTCTTTGCTCTAAGGGGGGGAATGAATATCCCTGACATTTTCCTCCAAGTAATGACAGAGATACAGATGGAGATTTCTGCATTATGAACAGTGGGATGGAGAAAGTGTGGGGAGGAGTGGAAGAAACAGTCACATTTTGTGCTTTAGTCCATCAGCTCATTGCTCTTTGGGTTAGATAACTGCCTCCCATTTATGCTGGCATACACTCAGGTCTTTGAATTTTCATTTATTTTTGTTAATTTACTTTGTAGTATTTTGTTCAGTTGTGTTCTAAAATGAGGGAGACTTTTACTTCTTCTGATAGGAGAATAATTATGGCACAACTCCTGTTTTCTTGCAACTTTTTCTAATTGTTAGACAGCTCCTCAAATGATGTCACCATCTTGCTAGCATATTGATGATTTTGGAAATCTGGAGCTCAGCTGTAGCTGTGTTATTCTGAGTTGTGCCCTTGAAATGGAAAATGAGACAGACTCTGCTGGGGGAGCCTGGATTTGAGAAGTTTTGAGTGAGCAGATCTGTACAAAGGTACAATGCTCACTCCCAAGCAGAGTCCCAGGGGAGAAGAGCATGACAATTTCTCCATCCAGGGAGACGAGAGAAAAAATTTCTGCAACGTGCCATGGATGACAAGACCAAAGCCTTCAAAGTTACAATTTAAGTTGTGAGTTCGTTGGTAAACTTGTAGGAAAAGCTTGGAAATTTCTAAATTAGGACAGCTTTCCATTACTGTGGCAGTACATAGAAGAGGAATGTATGGTTGAGTTTTGCTGTTCAAATGGAGCTGACAGCACATCTGGATTTCACAGTGTGCCTGGAAGAGCCCCAGGACAGTCACTGCAGCTCTATTCAGCTGCGTTCTCGTGATCACTTGCATTTCAATCTATCTGCCTCTATCTTTGTTGTCTTTGTGAAGTAATTCTGCTCCTTCCCTTGTGTTTCCATCTTCCCAATATGTCTAGAAGTGACTTAGGCAGCAAACTGTGATGTTCTTCCAGCTGAGTTTGTCACAGACATTTCTCCCTGTGGCTGCTGGTCACTGCCCTCCTTATTGCCTCCCACAGCTCTGCAGTGAATGTTTCCTCATCTGCTTCAGTTCAAACTCCAGAGGCTTGGCTTGACTGCACTATATATTTCACTGTTGGTTTTTTTTCTTTTTTTCTTGCAAATCAATCCCCCAGTGGATTTGTTAATATTCAAGAGCTGTCTGCTCCCTCTGTCCTGTCTGAAGTGCTGGCATGGTGACAGTGCAATATTGAGGCATGATCCTGTGCAGTTGCATGACAGGGAAGAAATTGATTTTATAAATGAATATCGGCTGTTGGGGAGAGTTGAAGATTTTCATACATCGATGTGCTAAAGTAATTGGGACCGCCAAAAATCGGTGTGAGTCGAGCATGACTTGCTTTGCAAACCAATGCCCAGATTAGGAAAAGAGAAAGATACATTGAGTATGGATGGAAATTTGAATTTTCTGGGTCAATCCATGCCTGGTCACTTCACTCTGGAGTTCAGGAAGGTAGGAAGAGCAGAGCTAATTCGTTTGTGCCTGGCAGGATCCTTCTCTGACTCTCCTCGCTCCATTCCTCTAGCTATTGCACTGTCAGGTCTCCATCTGTTTTTTGGTTTAGTTTCTGTTGGGCACAGATAGTAAAAGGAAGCAGAAATCAGAAAGGACAGGAATTACCTGTGCATGCAACTTTCCAAGCCGTTTTGAATAGGAAATCTTCTATATGGTAAAGGATTCTCTGGGAGAGTACATTCTAAGAATACATTGCATTATAAAACTAGAGCAGAATAATTTTTGTCTTGAAAGCATTATTAACAACAGCCTAAACTTTAGAAAAGCAGTGGAAGTCTTGATCAGCTGACACGTGACTTTGCTAACATACTGAAATTTGGTCTGTATCTCTAATATCTTTGTAAATGACTATTTTATTTAATTAGTAAACACTTCATTAGACAAAGATTTGTCTAGCACCTCGTGCTTATTAGATCAGAAAGCATTCTCTATTTTAATTACCATGACATTTTCTGTAATCAATTTGATGAAATGCCATCTGCAGTTCTAACAATACTGTGTACAGCAAAGGCTGATTGACATATATGTTGACTGCAAGGTATCAACCTTCCTTATATTTCTATGTAAAAATAATTAAATATAAGGAAGAGGAGGACTCGCTAATGCTGCCATTTGTGCTGCAAAGCAGAATTTTACTTAAGCAACCCAAATTTTAGTAAATATTTTCAGTGGGAAAACAAGCATTAACAATCTTCAGGTTAACACTGTCAGCAATTTAAGAAGACTACCCTGAGGCCTCCTTATTCTAGATATTATGGAACAGATTCTCAGCATTGCCTAAATTATTTCCATCTTCTTCCTTCACTTTTTAGACACTACTTGCTCTCTCAAGACTGTTTGATAAATTGCCTTAATATCTGATGGTTTCTACGCACAAAACTGCCTGAGTGCTGATCTCCTTTGGGCAATTAGCTTAGGCTAAGATTTACAGTGCTCTGTGCAAATAACCAGCAATTAGCACTCTGTGTACCTTTTTTATAAATCAGTTTTTTCACAAAACTGTTCAAAATCAGTATTAGTAAATTCTAAACCACTTTTGAACCGGGTCCTAGCAAGCTGGACTTGTTCTGTAGCCGTTGAAATTGATTGATCCACACAAGTCTTTCTCAGGAGTTACCGTGAAATAAACCTCATTATCAACAAGTAGTAAAAATCTAGCAAATATTCTACCAAAACACTCTTGTTTGGCAAACCGAGTGTACATAACAGTACTGTGAATTTAGTAAGAATCAGGTTTTTTATTCCCAAAGGGATGCTGTTGATTGTGTTGCTCCTTGTCGATAGCAGCAGCTGCAGAGATTATTCACATTGATCTCAGTGACCGTGATGGCAGCGTAGATTTACAGGCCAGGCAGATTTTAGTTTTATAATAAGCTTGTATTACCATGATGGCTATTAGAGGCTCAAGAAAAACACAATGTGTATTCGTAGGTCAAAACTCATCACTTAAAACCTCTGAGAATGGAATTGACCGATATTGGATGAAATAAAGCCACTGTAGGATCACAAGTCTTGCCTGGCTAAGATGAAACATACACATAATAGTGGAAGCGCATATTTAGTAATCTTGTAAGTCCTGTGGCTTTAGTGAGCCTGTGATGTTTCTCTAAATTTTCATAAATTCTCACAGTTTGCCCAGGGCAGGATTACAGCTTTTGTTCTTTATCAAGGAAGCCTCACTTCTTCCCGAAGCTGTTGGAACTTTCCAAGTACAACACAGATGACTCTTAGTTGATTGGTCATATCTCATATCTCTATTGGTCTGTGATCTCTTGTAAAATAGCCCAGATTTAGAGACCTACAGAAATGACAAAACATTTCATCACCTTTTTTCGTTCACGTGAAGGACACAACTCCCTTTCTTTTGAATTGCAGCTGAAATATGCAGATAAATGTGTCAACAGCTTAAGGCACACAGTGAGACTCTTGGAGTCACTCCATGGGAGAAAAAGAATAAATAATGTGATAAGCAACCTGGAGCTTTTTGTGTCATGTCTAAATATGCAAATACCACCAATAAAACAAGAGCACTTCCAACTAATAAAAGTTGGATCAATATTGATATAAAAGTGAATAGAACACCAGACTAAAAATCAAGGGACTTGAAAAGATGTGGTAGCTTGTCCTTTCAGCCCAATCTGTGTAATTTAAATAACAGGATGAGTTGCTTAATTTCAGTGACACGTGAAATTAGAGTTTATACTCTTCAGATAAACCACCACCATTCAATGTTCTGCTGTCAGAAAGTTAAATCATAAAGGGCCATATAGACATGGCCAAATTCTTACACTGGAACAATTCAGGGAGCGTTTTGCAGTGATGGGAATGTATTTAAAGATAGAAGTTAGTGCACTTTCCCCCTAAGCAATACAGGATTTTTCATTAGAATTTACGAGGGCCTGGATTTTTTTTTCGTTCATGTGATGCCATGTTTAGCTGTGAGTGCTACAAAGGAATTCTGTAGCATTTAGGGCATGGTAGAGTGTTGTCAGTTCAATAAACGGGGGTATATTCAATAAATGGAGGTAAAGAAATTGTTGCAAAATTGATGGAGGTCAAGCTGCTTGTCAAGTATGAAACGTTTTGCATTGATTTCTCTTCATTTTGTGATAGTTTGCCTGTACTTTGACATTCCCTGGAACAATTTATATTACGCCAGGCACAGTATGGAGCTGCATTTCCTGCCAAATCATACCCTGATCTTGAGTAAAACCCTTACCAGCACTGAACCTAAACCAGGAGCAATAATCTAAGTTAAGATACTTATAAGAAATGCTGCTATTATTTTAAATTATTTTTATTTTACTTGAGATTATCATGATGCTGTATTTATGTAATAGTTGCGTCACTGAGGGCTATATTTATATTATTCATATACACATCCAAACTGTGATTTAAAACATGGATTAATCACTTCAGCAGAACACATATTCCATGTTCTTTGCCTAGAGATAGAGCAGATGATGAAAATAGTTATTTTTAAATACATACAATAGCATAAGAACTAGGACATTTAGCCCCACAATGATAAAATAAGTTAGTGTTGGTTCTGCAGCTAAGACAATTCTGTAAGAGGATCTTGCTGACTCAGGTGAATTTATTATGCTGTGACAATCCCAGAAGAATTTTGGTTTAGAGTTTGTTTTCATGTAATATTTTATTTAATGTTGCATTCTTTGTGAAAGCCAAATAAGTTGTAGAGAACCTGTTGAGGATCAAGTTGTCCTGCAGGGGTGTGTGTCCTCTAGGCAACCTCCTTCAGGGTCAGCTTTGGAAATCAGCTCAAAATCAAGGTGGAATCAATTCTTCCCAAAGATAGTTATGTGTAATAACCATGTGTACCTCTTTATTTGTTTTTAGTGATACTGTTTTTAAGCCTCCTAATTTTTTTTCCCATTAGTTCTGTTTAATGTAAGCTTTGGATGTCATAAAATAAATCAAATACCTTGGAAGAAAACATAATATATCGTTTCAGCAGAGTTGCCTCTGTCAAATATAACACTCTCAAATTTATTTAACAAGATCTATGTTCTGTAAAGTTCTATCAGGTATTAATTGTATTGCCAGCCACTATTTTTATGGGAAGAATCCTGGATTTATTGTGCCACTATTTTATTTGGGACTGATGTGAGGATAACTTATGCACAGACCCTTGGTTGTCTGTCTTCACCTTTCAGTAAAACAGAAAAAACGAATCAGTTATTCAATGCTCTGGAGTTTCCAAACTTGACAGAAATTTGAGAACTGCTATAATTAGGGAATTTTCAATCAGTTGTTTATAAGACTGCTTTTTGTATGTTTCATCCAGGGCTGGTGACTCGATAAAACATCTTCTTTACAGAGGCTTTCTCACGTTCTCCTCTTCTTAAGACAGAATGTTTCTATTCTGGTGAGGTCCTCAGATCAATAATGTGGCTCTTCAGTGCTGCAGTTTGTGCCCAGCTGAGAGCTTTTCACATGATACTACTCTTTGTTTCAAATTAAATGAGAATTTCTTTGAAGTAAGAGTTCTAGTGCTCTGAACGGCTTTGTGCAGTGTCAGAGGTCCCTGAACCTCTTCGTGGTGAAGGCACCAAGATAATAAACAAAACAAATCCATCAGCTGTGAAAACGGATGATGCTAAGGACTAGGTGTTGTTTTCTTTTGTAGAGTTTCTGACTCTAGGTAACAAAAATTTCAAAACAGATGTATATTTATGGCTCTTATTTACATTTGAGCTATCAATGAAAAGAAACATCACCATGTGGTGTGACCACCAACTATCTCATTATCCAGCCTGACAAAATATTGGTAGGAATGAGACTTCCATATTAATTACTGTGATTACTTTTGAAGAATGTTATGCTCTGCGTTTGCATGGGATTTTGATATAATATTTTACCTGAGAACCTCCATACATTTTGCAAGCATTCATTTGATTTATGCACTTCAGGAGTTCAAGTTCAGAGGGAGGTGTCATCACTGTCCAACAAAGCCTGCCTTTTCAAGAGGTCTGACTCATTTTTCTATTCTGATTGACTGATGGAATAAATTTTCTTCTAACTTTACAACAAAGGCTTTAATTTATGTAATTCACAGTATTTGCTGTTCCAAAAGTTTCACACTGTGTGTAGGACTTGCAAGAAGAGCCTGAGGAATGTGTATTTTAGGCGTGGTCCTGTCAGGAATTTTAAGGGAAAATTTGTTGTTTGAATTGGTTTTGGTAGGATTAGTTAATGAGGCACAGTGCTATAAATTCTGTTGGCCAAATGACATTTAGAAGAGTAGATAAATGAGAAGGAGTAGCATTCTGTATTTGTTGGGTTTGGGCAGCACATTAATGTCAGCCATGGGGCCAAAATGCGCTGTTGGGAGCACTGCTGTTCAGTGCCTCTGGGTTACATATGCCATTTCTCACATCGTGGTTTAATCAGAACTAGGGACAGCTCTGGAGCCAGAAAAATTTATTTTTCCTATGATACTTAGCACCATGATCCAGTGTCACTGGAGATTTTCAGTGCTGGCGTTCCTAAAAGAACACATGCTAAATCGCCTCAAGGAAGCTGCAGAAACCATCATGTTCTGTAATTAGTAACCTGAAACCAAATAACTGTCTACGAAATGCTGTTTCTTTTTATTCAAAATGAATATTCAAAATCTTTTTTCTTCAGAAGAAGCTGCTGTTAATTCCACAGTTCTCAATCTAATTTGCCTTCCTAAACAGCAGCTCTAATAATACTGTCCTGAACTCCATCAATCCCACCCCACTTCCCAGCCACGCTCCTAAAATAGCTTAGTAAGCTCTTCAAATGAGGCTTCATTAATTTTACAGGACATACCAGAGGACATTTGCTAGTGCTGTATATCTCGAGTTCCTGTGGAGTCAATTAAAATAGAGCTACATTTTTCTGAATAAGCGAAGCATTTTTTTTTATGATAGCATAACCTTTTTCTCCAGACATGTTTACTTCCCACTTCATAAAATTCAGGGATCTGTAATGAATTTTTCAGGCATTACTGAGGATTAGTAAAGTGCTTTTGTGTTTCTTTTAGGCTTAATTTAGAATTTTTCTTATGCTTTTTACATTGATATAATAAAATAGTTTCATTTCATTAAGTATAAATCTCTTCCAAGGGTTTTAAATAATCTGAAAAAATCAGCACTCAATCTATTCAATATCTTGCTAGAAATAGTGGGAAATATGGAACTTTTTTTAAAATCAAGGCTGATTTGTAATTTTGTATTTCTTGGTCATTTTGCAGGTTTTGATACAAACAGATGCAAAGTATTTTTCATAGAAGCACAATTAATTTCAGATTCCTTTTTTTTCTTGAGGTGTGTTAGATTATTGTTCTCAAAAGAAATGATAAATCAAGTGAGTGGAAGAAGGAAAAAATTGCGACAGTTCATCCCACAGTGTTTTAAATGTTTTACAATTGTACCTATTTAGCTTTAACCCTCCTTTGCTAACATTCAGTTCACATGAAAATTGAGTATTTGGTGGCCCAGCACGAGTCACACAGAATATGGACTGTCTTAAAATAGTCATAACTTTGTCTGATGACATAATCCAGTCAGCAGAAATACAGACCAGTACAGAAGTTTTGTTGGAATCACTTCTAAGGAGACATGTGAATATGATGTCCAGCAAAAGCTTTTTTTTTTCCCCCCCCAAAACTTTTCTTTGGTATATAGCTAAAATATATATGTATTGAGTGAAGTGAGCATGCTACAGGGGATAAACTGGTAATTATGAAGCTCATGAGGCAAATCAACAAAACTTCTGCTTTGTTTGTGTGTTGTAATAAAGATACTCTAATTAATTGAACATGCTGGTTTTCTCTACAGCTGTATTAAATACTCGGTGTTTTTGCTAACTGCTAATTTCTTTGTCATTGCAGATACAGCAGTGGTGTATAAAACCAGGAATGGTCATGTTGTTGAACTGAATGTAGAAACAAATACAACTACATTATTATTGGAAAATACAACTTTTGTAAGTAATATGTATTATCTGCTTCTTTCTTAGTGGAAATCTGCTAAGATTTTTTCCTGTAACAGGAGAGAGAGAATACAATATATAAAAGTTGAAGGAGATATGTTCATAACTTAGACTAGATCACATGTAAATGAAAAATATAATCCATCCTTCTGTCAGTGAATGATTTTTCAGTGAAGTTATTCATAGTTTTAGTCAACCTATGTGTAAATAACCAAGATGTTGGAGGATTTGCTGTTGGTTGTGCTTCGTTTGGACCATCTGAAGGATCGTGCTTGGCATATGTGCTGGGGAATCTCCCTGATGTCCATTAGAATAAGAGATTTCCTAAAAGATGGGAATGCTACTTAAATGTTGAGAGTTTATTATTATTATTATTAATAAATTATTATTATTATTATTATTATTATTATTATTAGAAAAGCAGAAAAATATTCAAAATTTATAGGAATATTTTCCTTAAGGGAATTAAATATACAAAGAAAAATGTATTTGCTAGTCATGTTAATCTCTGGTTTAGTTGTTTCCACGTGCTTTAATGGCAGACTGCATGATTGGGGATTATTCCTCTCAACCAGTAAAGGGTATGCACATGAATGGTTTCTGACTAGCAGTAATTGCTAAGGAGTGCTTTACTACTTCAGTCTGCATTTTCTTTTGCTTTGCTTGGCACTGTTATTTTCAGGGATACCACTTACGTTCTACCCTGTAATTCTCATTATCAGGGTTTTGCAGCGTAATCGTGTGGCTTGTCAATCTTTCCTCATAAATACTTTATGCAGACCTCTGGCTGTTATTGTTAATCCCTATACTTTTAATTTAATAAATCTTTCACACCTGCAGACTCAAAAGGATGATTCATTTCCATCTGAGGTCTTTGGCAAAGGCTGATTTTATTCCTGGTCTGTTCCTGGCCTTTGCTGATAGAGATTCCTCTTTCCAAAGCATAAAGCCTCAGGTGACCTTTCCTTCTAAATCCTCAAACAAGGAGGAGAGTAGAAGTTCAGGAGAAAGAACTTGATGCTGATTTCCTAGGTCAGTGTAAAGATGGATGAGGGTGTAGGAGAGAATTATATTTGAATGGGGGTGTGTGTGGCTCCCTTTCTGTGAGCTGCACCCTTCCATATTCTGGGATGTGCCTCAGAGTGCCTCTCAGCCCAAAAAAGGCTGTCAGACACAATTAAAAGCTGGTGGGAAGGTGAAAAGTACAAACCCTAAAGTATTGAGAAGCATTTTCCATGGTCCCCATCGCTGCAGTGTGTGTGAGCACTGGCCTGGGCAGTTCGAGCATTAACTGTGTCAGGACTGAGTGCTGCCTTTAGTGCTTAACTCGAACACAAGCAGCTGCTTGGGCATCCCTGGCTGTAAAACGTGACTTTAATGACAAGACTTGAGTCTCCTCGCAGATGAATTCCTGCACTCTTGGCTGGCGGTGTTTGGCTGGCGCTGCAGAGAGTGATGCCAGCCTGACGGGCGATTCAGGCCACTGTGCCACTGCAGCCTTGCCAAGTGACGATGGATGGGGAGGGACAGGCTGCTTCACACTGCGAGTGGCACCTCTTTCTGCAGAGTTGTTCTCCTCTGGGTTTTTCCTGGAACTGATTTATCCTTATTTCACACAAACATAGCGAGCTGTAGATGCTAGATATCTGCTATTAATGAGAAATGTGAGAAACTGATGCAAAATAGATCATATTCAAGCAACCATTTAACAATTAAGGGTGGAACAGAGAAAAATAAAAACCTAAGTGTATTTTTTCCTGAAGAGCTCCTCTCAGCCAAAAACTGAGTGTTATACTTCAAAAAAGTCAATTCCAGCAATTATTATTCATATGGAGGAAGTATAATAAAAAGCTAAAAACAGAGCAGAAGGCTTAGCAAGTTTGTTGGTGTATGTTTGGAAGAGAACAGTTGGAAATGTTCTGTGCTGAGCTGTTGACACGGCGGCCAGCAATCCTAACAGGCTGAGGCAGGCTGAAATCAAAAGCTGTCCTGTTCTCCTAAGCTTGACTGTCCCCAAATTCACACTGCTAAATGTAATCTTCTAAAGTTAGACACCTGGATCATTAATCAAACATTTTCCTCACTCAGTGTCACATCTGCTTAATCACTGCAGCATAATTAGAATGGTGGTGGTTTAATGACTATGCAGAGATGTCTTGGATTAATAAGAAATACAGCAGAGATCCAACACAGGTGGTGACAATGTGAGTTCCTTCATTCTTCCCTATCAAAGCATTTTAGTCATGGAAGAATCACCTTTCGATGGGAGTTATTAGTCTGATTTCAGTCTGCATTTGCTCTCCTGTTTGCCTCTGCTCAAGCAGCCACAGAAATGGCAGGGTTTTCTTAGTGATGTTGATAATTGCCCATGGAAAATTGAACTGCCGTGATAAACTCCTTGTGCAGAGGCAAGGGGCGAGTAATGACTCTTTGTCACCCCTGATTGGGCTGCGTTTGAATCAGCAGCTCAGAGGAGATTTTCTTTTTTTTTTTGCTCATTGCTAAACCCCTGAAGCAGTCTTGCACTGGGCACACATCACTGGCTCTTCTTTTGCATCTGAGAGACTGCCACCCTCCTGCAAAGTACATCTTTTATCCTTCTTTGTGCTGCTTATTGTGTTCAAACCAGATATACCTACTGAGGATCTGCTGGGCTCACTAAGTAGGTGTATCATCAAAAAAGCAGATTGCAGATTTTTTTTTAAAAAAAGTTACTTATATATAAAGATCTGAAAAAAAAAGCATACCTTTAAAATCATCTTTAATAATAGTCATGCTCCTGGAAAAAAAAAAAGTGTTTTTTTCTAGGATGCCCACTTCTCTTGCATAGGGGAAGTATCTATCCTAGAATTGAAGTTTCCTGAATTGAAGTTTTTTTTTTTTCCCCAGTCTAATTAGGTTTTATTTAGCAGTAGAAGAAATTTTTGCATTTCTTTTGTCCTTCTGGAATGGAATCCTTTTCTATAATCAATCTATCAGCAAAACAATGTGGCCTTTATATAATTAAACTACCAGCAAAGCAATGTTATGGGTAACAACTGCAGTGCCATAAGTGAAAAGATAGCTTGCAAAACACCAAGACTATCTATTAACATCTCTGGATGTTATTATTCAGGATATTTTCCAATACATATTTGTCCTCTGACTGTATCCATGTAGTGCCTTCTGTTTCAGCTGTCTAATAAACAGTTAATATCCTTAGCCAGCAGCATATAAATGTTCACAGCTGGAAGCTGGGCGAGTCTCCTATTAAGAGGAGCCAGCAAAAGCCCTAGACATTAATCACTGTGCGGCATCCTGATGCTGGAGATGCTGCCTCCATACGTGATCACAATATGTTCTCAATCATCTGTCTGGGCTGCCGATCACCCTGATCCTTCCTGACAGGCCTCCCAGCTTTCCAGCATTTAGCAATACTTTATTGCACATTACTGTTCCAAAATCAGTGGCATTACGCCACATTTAGCTAAGAGATGTCAGTGTTTAACAAGCATTTTATTTAATGCTTTTGGCATCAGCTGTTCCATCAGGTCAGTCAGAGCAGGTTACCAGATCCCACACAGCCCAGCCACAAGCTGGAGAGGAGAGCATGGACAACCACATGGATTCTGTTGCTCAGGGAAAGCTGTCCATCTGGTTCCTTATTATACTTCTAGCTCAGCTTCTCGAGTCTTTTTTACAATCCTTAAACACAAAACAAAACAGAAGAAGCAAACACAAAGAGAATAGAAAATGTGTGTAGGGACTATGTGTTCTGGTATGGAACTTTCTAAATGTGTTGAATCCTCTGAAATAAACCCACAGAAATTTTGCCTTAATTTCTCCCTCTTAAAAAAGCTGCAATAATTATGAAAGTGATAAGACTTCTGTTAGCCCCAAAGTTCCACTGCTTTGGTGGTGCATATATGCAAAATTATTTGGATACGGTAGCTTAATAAACAGTCCAGGATCCTCTGGCAGGGACTGTTTTTTACAGAGCATTGTTCATAAGCAGCCTTACTTGTTCTCTTCCTTTTGATACTTTTTTCGTTTTGTTTTTTGTTCCCTACCAACACACCCCCTTCCCCTTTTGACAGGAAACTCAGTGCAGCATCATAATGCAATTATAGTTCCTTTGTTGATTAATGTAGATTTAATTGCAGGAATAGTTCACGTGCTTATGTTATAAGAACCTTGCTTTAAAAGATTAATGAAAAGGTGAATAATAGTAAATATATTAAATAACGTTATATAACCACATAAATATTAATAGTTGTTGCAACACTGGACATTTTAATGACCCACACATGCTCTAAATAGGTGGTTATGAATATTGTAACATTCGCTCTACTCTTCCATGCTCATGTAAGTGTCCAATAATACCCTCAGCAGAGCCTTTTCAGTAGAGGGGTTTTTATGAGGAAGGGTTTATTGTTGCAGTACACCACTGTGCATTAGGGTGGGAAAGCCTGGCAGATGGAAGGGTTTGCGGTCACTGTGATTTGGTGGTGGCCATTATTTTTTGTCCAAGTGAAGGAGGTTTCAACATACAAAATGCAAAACTGTCAGATTATGGTAGCTCGGTGTGGGATTTCTCTAAGTAATATTATTCCTTGATACAGTAAACTGTTAAGGGTTAATTACGTCAGTGTTCCTGGGAGATGTGAGGGGAAAAGCTCTGTGGTTGCCTGGTTAGAGGTTAATGTCTGGCAGGGAGGCTGCGGTGCAAGGTGGGTTTGGGGAGTTTGGGTCATGTTTTTGAGAGCCGCCCATCCACAGAGGTCACGGCATAGAGGTCAGCTCAGGTCATGTTTTAAGGCACATTTGTCTTTTAGACTGTGCAGGAAACCTGAGGGTTAACAGTTCCAGCACTTGGCATTGCAGTATTTTTGGGTCTAGGTTAAATGCTCAGGTGACACAAGAAGTACCGCATTAAGAAACGTAACCTTGGAAACCCAAATTTTTCATCATTCCAATTAGAGCACATTTTTCTAATTACAACCCATCTTTCTCAGAGTTCTCACTGGCATGAGCCTTGCTCTTCGGCTGGGCTCTGCTCTCAGCTGCTCTCTCATGATCCATCTTCTTCTTTCAATCACAACAGTAGCAAGAAAGGAAAATCCTGTTGTTCCCTGGACTGCTGATACCTCCGAGGGGAACTGTGACACACCAAATGCCTTCTCCTCTTGCAGCTCCTGTAATTCCATCCCATCTGACTCCTCCTACGCATTGCCATTTGGCCATTGCTGTCTGATGAGTTGAGCTGGATACCTGTGAATGCTGATGAACTCCCCTCCACTGAGATTCCACTGCACCGTTGAGTTAAAAATCTGATACAGGTGTAGGTGTGCAGTAGAGAGATGTATAATTTCCTTGGTAGTAGTGCTGCCATCAAGCTCTAAAGGAACACTCCTGAAGGTCTTGAAATATTTCATTCTGCATGAATGTAAAAAGAAAGAAAAAAAAAAGGGCTAAATGTGTGTTAAGGGAGCACTAAACAGTAATTGGAGAAGGAGAATAACAGGAGTGTGGAAGATGAAAGTTTCTGGGGAAAACAGAAGCACAAGAAACTGAAGCAGCAGGAGGGGTAAAACTAAAATAAAAAAAACCCAAACCAAAAACTAAGTACACCCCACAACAGTAAACATTCCTTTTAATCAGTTTTAACTGTGATATATTATTTCACTTAAAGCCATCCAACTGAAACTATGTAAAAAATATTCTGGACACTGTTCTAATTGTTATAAATACATTCTTAAAGTTCTAGGCTAGAATGTATTATAGGTTACTTCCATCTGTCTGCCCTATGCCATATTTTCAAAAGATTATGAATATGGCACTGATTTAAATGTTATAGTAGTTAAAACCCACAAAAATAGTAAGCCCAGCATTTTATATTATGTGAAAGATGAAGGGAGTAGCCAACGCAGCAGCAGCTCAGAACCAGGATTAAGAAAATGGAAGAAATAACAGGGAGCTGATTCTTAGGGATCCTCGCTGAGGATTCAGAGCCTAAACCAAGCCTAAAACTTCTCTTAAACACAATCATAGCAGGCATTCTGTTAACAGGAAAACACACGTAACATGAAAAGTGAAAATGGAAGGAATACTGACACTGGAAATCAAACGTGAGAATATATTGTTCACTGGAATTGTGTGTTCCATTTTAAGCACCCACATGGAAAGGTGGAAAAAAGGCCCATTCTTCTTTCCATGCAAAACTATGTTTTAGCAATTCTTGAAAGGTGGATGAGAAAAGGAAGCTGGAAAGCTGAAGGACAAAAGGCTGTTTAAATTCTCTGTGTCCTTTTGCCTGGATTTGGCTTTTACTGTTGCAATCTATGGTGGCAGTGAGACCATTGGGGTCATCACATCATGCATCACTGTATGCAGAAGAATTAAAACCTTTACCACATGAAGTATTTCAAAGAAACCTAGAAATACAATGTTTCATATGGTTAGACCTAATTTTACAGTCAGTGGGGGTTTTGGTCGGGTGAGGAATGAAAGATCAGATATAGGATCATTTATGTCTGAAAAAGTGAAATGATGTCAAATACAGCAATATAGGAAAAATGGATGGCAGGTGTGTGAATTAAGCAGGGAAGACAGTGTACAAGTGTTAAAAAAAACCACTTTTTTGTCTCAGGGTTATGCAGTAGCATGAATTTAATCCTTAAATTACAGCAGTAGTGCAATCCTATTGCTGTAATTTAAGGATTACAGGAGTTTCTCTAGTCAAAATGTTTTCTGGTTGCATAGAGCTGATGGTTTTCATTGGGATTTCAACTCTTGATGTGGCTGGGTGGAGGGAAATAAGGAAATTCCGTTTTTCCTCGGGCTCTGCATTGCCTCTGTTGGGTTTGGGAAGGGATTAGGGTGTGTTTGGAGTGCACAGTGTTGCATTACCCCAGTCCCTAACTAGCCCATACTGTGCAGTGATGCAGAGGGAAAGTGCTTCTGCACCCCTGGGCTGTGCCTAATTAGGCAGCTCTGTTTCTCCCAGTTTCAGAGCTTATCTGTCTGAAGTTGCATTTCTCAGAGATCAAGCACAGCAAAACCATGGGGTTATAGTCACACAGGGCAGCATTTAGGTCTGCCTTCCTTAATGAAGGCTAAACAGCTCCTGACAAAGCAAGAAACTTGAGAAATTATGGATATGCAGACCTGTGGAACAACCCTCCTCCAGATTTTTGATAACAAGGCACCTGAGGGTTTTTAATTCCCAGAGTATTTCCAATGTGATATTTCCCTAATACTTTTAAAATCAAAAATGTGTTCTCCTGAGACGAGAACAAACCCTTGGGGTCAGAGCCTTCACAAGCTTCTTTTTAATGAATAAATATGTCTAATCCCTGTAGAGAATGTCCCAACAGATTATCTCCCAGGAGTTTGTGTGGCATCTCACCTCCTACAGCAGGGTCTGAAACTTTCTTTTCAGCCCTTCACCAGCTGATCGAATCTCCTCAGCCATGGAGTCAGGCATCTGTTGGTTAGGAATGGTTGTGGGGAAAAAATGAATTCAGTCTTTTGTTTTGATCATGAGTTTACTTGCCATGTTAGGTAAGAGGAATGAGTCAGGTGATTAATTTCCTTTTCTTAACATATAAGGTCTTCTTTTATGCATATTAGTAGGTGGTTTCTGAATTAATTGCCAAAATTGTGCTTATCTTTACCAAAAAACTCCTCCAAAACTAGAACTCTAAGGAAATTATAATCACTATAAGTGACTTTAAGTCACTTAAATCTCCCTGCAATTCTACTAGAATTAAACATCTATTTCATTAAAGGCTTGATTGTAAATCCAACTTAAATAAATGGGCTAATTATGTTTTTAAGATAAAGAAATCAGCATTGCTATCAGCTTTGGCAATGAGCACATGATTTCTGCCAGTGTGATTTTTAGTTCTTATTTCTGAAGCGAAACATTCAAAAGTATGAACCAGCTTTATGCTCCTTTTGCCAAGAATTATGCCATTTTACCAACAAGAAGAAAACTATTTTGCCTAAACCCGTTACCATATAGTTTCTTGGCATTGCATGGACACCACGAGTCTGAGATATTTCTGGAGGCAAACACAATTTTGCACTCAAAATTTTTGAGCGCGAACTGAATGGAAAAGGTCAGTAGGATTCAAATGACTTTAAATCCCAAACCCACAGCACTCCACACTTGGATATAGAACATGCAGACAGTCCTCGCTGGCCCTGCCTGGAGCTGCCAAGAGCTTTGCAGCTGAGCTGCTCAGGTGTTTGCATGCAGAGCCTCATTGCTTGTGAGGTGCCATAATCAGGGAGTGCAGATCCTTCCTAAACGCGTGAAATGCTGCGAGCTGCGCTCCCTGAGAATGAATTTGGAAAGCTGCCTGGGTTATGTGGTGCTGAGCACTGAGGTAGTGGGGCAATAATTAATAAACTGCTAGAAAGAAGACAAATTTCACATCTAAAAATATTTTCAGTGAAGTGCCAAGAAAAGGGAATGTTACTTATAGATTAACGTTAAGACAGTCTCTGCTTAAAGATGATTAACTCATAAAAGCAAGTTTGGGCACAGCAGTAATCTGTTCTGGATGCTTTGTAGATACAGAAGGATGGTTTAAAGTGTGTTGTCTTTTTTTCTACTTTTTTTCTTTCTTTCTCAGGACTGCAGATTATCCTCTGACTTTTGATTCTGTCACGCTGCTGAATCAAACTAATACAGTTTATCTTCAAAAATATTTTCTCCCTTTGATACTTCTGTATAGTTTGATTCTAACTATATTACCTGGGAACCTGAGTTTAATCTGTATATCAAAATATAGCATCTTTTCCATTTATTGGAAGCTTTTTTTTTTTCTCCAGCTATAAGTCCGTAGTTTGTGACTTCCTGCTTGTGTACCTTTAAACCCCTGTTGAATTCATTAGTTTAGCAGTGGGATTAGGCTAAACAGAACAAGATGCTTAAGAAATAAAATAGTGGATGGATCTTATTCTGCATTGCTATTTTTTTATTAATTTTCATCTTATGGTTTGTGGTTCTATTGTTTTTTTTCTGTCCTACTTTTCCTGTTCTTATCTGAATTTTTCACTTCTTCCTTTTCTTTTCATTCTGCAAATAGATGTCTTGAGATTAATTTAAAATTATTTCCTTCAGTGCCCTTTAAAGCACATTCTTATCTTTCTCATGCATTAGATTCATTAAATTATTTCTGACATCAACATTACCTCTTGATTAAATTACAGTCTTGAATTCAATTGGGTGTCATGTAGTCTTGGGTGGATGTAAAGCATTATTAGTTTTATAATGCTACCTTATGTTTCACTTTGCTCTTTGCTAAGAATTTTCTTTATTTTAAGAAAGACTTTTGCTTTGGTGCAAGTTGATTTGCAAAATGTTTGTATATGTGGTGTTAAAAGAAACGCAGTAGAGACATAGTGCATGCCTATTCTTTTTATTCCATATTATCTTTAAGGCTAACTTAGTAATGAATCTCCTTTTAATCTTTCCAGCCAAAGTGGCTTCCTTCATCCTCTCTGAATGAATTGGTTATAGTTGTTATCCTTGAGCTTAGTCCTTGTAGTGCTGACAAAAAAACTCATCAGCTTCTAAATTGATACTTAGTGTTGAAGCCAGATTCTTCTGTTGCCATTGTACTGATACCACCTAATTAGAGCAAGAATTATTTGAGTCCTTCTTTCGTGAAAATTACATTGGTTTTCTAAACCAAATCTGTCTTATGAATGGGAAGTTCTTAAAGGAGCTGTAGGAAAATTTGGGAGAAGGGATTTTATTAATTTCCTATTGCAAACTCACTTTTACTGTTACTTCATTGTAGGTAACCTTCAAAGCGTCAAGATACTCTGTTTCACCAGACTTGAGATTTGTTCTTCTTGCATATGATGTTAAACAGGTAAGCCAACCATTCCTATTCAGAGCCTCTAAACCAAAACTCCCAAAACCTTGTTGTGTTTTATGTTTCATTTGCAATTCCACGTAAAGTAACGTGATCCTCATACTTGATTTCTCTTCCCAAAACTTTCTGATTTAATGATGGGGAAGTGTGAATTTAATTGTGTATGGCAGTATTTTGTGGTTATCAGGGGAATTGCCATGGCTCCTCTGGTTTTTGCAGCAGAGTTTTCCTAACCCTTAAACTGATCTGTTACTACCTGTTTATGTGAAATCCTGTCTTTTGATATTCCTTCTGTTTTAAACAGCGGTACTGGTCATTTATGGACTACATGGAAAAAAAAAAAAGACTCTAGGCTGCTTCATGTAATGGAATTTCTATTCTTGGCTTCAGTAGTCTGAAGTGGGATAGTCTGAAAGTCTATATAATGTAATGTTTTCTTTTTTCTTATAGTATTTAAAGATTTTGGAGGCTACTATGTTGTCAGAAAGAGTTTTGATCAATATTACTATGTAGAGTTTTCTAAAGTAAGTCTTGGAACACAGAAAAAAAAAAGAAAAAATAGTTTTATGAATTTCCTCTGTGTATAATGGTGCTTGTATAAAAAGTGCTACTAAAATATGAACTGTTCTTCATGAAATAATAGTTCTGGATTGATGGACTCATGGTTATTTGAACAAGTTTGGGTTGTTTTGTTTGTCCTAACGGTGTTGATATAAAGTGATTTGTTAACTTGGAATTATGTCTAAGCTGGGTTTTGATCTATCAGTTCTTGAGGACTCCAGATCAAGCTCTTCTTACAACATGCATTACCAATAGGAGAACTGTTGTTCAGTTTGCTGTTTTTATGGGGAAGGGTTACAGTTTTATTTGTCTGAAAAATACTTGCTCCTTGCGACTCCCCTTCTTGATTGCTTCTTGTATTGTGACAGAATTTAATAATCCCTCATACTGACGTGAATTCCTCATTCGTTCTATTGAAATTTTCATTTTGGATGGGTTTGTTTGTTTGTTTGAGATTTTCTTGGTACTAACACATATAGCTGATATAGCTAAATAAGGAAAACCTGGAAGTATTCATCACACTTTATTGCATCTAAATATGTTAACACCAGGGATGAATCCCTGCCCCACAATAAAAATGGCCCAGTGACATGCAAAGAGCTCTCAGTAAGCACTGAATCTGTCAGCTCACAGCAGAAACCTCTTGCTGTATTTCCTTCTTGGTTTTGCTTCAAAAAGAGACTTTTTTTGTCCTCTCACAGTCAAGTTCCGTAGAGGAAAGAGGTTTACAGCATTTACATTTTCCATCCAGAGGTTTTCTTTGCTCAACTGTGTCGACGAGAGCGATTGAGATGAGTGATGCACAGGGTTTGGAAGCAGACTGTGGTGGTGGTCCTGGCTGGCTTTGGATGAGGCTTGCGTTGCTTCCTCTTGACTGCTCCAGCTGAGCTCATGGCTTTCAAACCAGAAAAAGTGGTGGTGGTGGTTCTAAAACTCATAATAGCTGTGTGTTGTCACTCGGATGTGAATAATACCTTAGCTCCTGATTATGTTGCTCAAGGTGGAAGGAATGACCAAAAATCGTGTAAGGCAATTTATTCAGAAGTTACAAAAAACATTATTGTGAATGTCTGGGGAAAAGCCTTTTTTTTCTCCAAGTTTTCTGATTCTTGTGGTATATTTTAGGCTGGTAAGGCACTCTGGTTTCCTTGAAATCTGTTGGAAAATAGGCATGCAATGCCTTGGAAAGCCTGTGTATTTCTTCATAACTAATGCTTCCAATTTACATCAAGGGTTAAGTTAATGTTCATAATTCTTGTGATTTAGGATTTTTTTTTTCTCAGTCAGAGCCAGACTTACTGCACCTGGATGAGAGGAAATCCTCCTGTCTACCTTACTTTTCCCTCCAGCTGTTAACTATGAAGTATTAAATTTATTGACTATAAAATTAAAATCAATACTAAGCTGCATGACTTAATTGGAGAGTTTCAAATTAGTTTCAGTAGATTCAGGCCAGATTCTTTCCTCATACCTCTTTTTAGTGTAATTTTTTATGAAACTGAAGATTTACTTCTTGTCATGAGTTACAGCACATAGCTATGTCTAATAATACCTAGTTCAAGGAACCACAAGTAACTTACAAACATTTGTGATGTTCTCTCCATCTGCTGTAAATTGCCACAGACCTCTGGACCTTACTACCTATGTTTGCTCCTTCTTGTTCCTTCTTTGTTAAGATTTAGGTGTATAATTATCCTGCAATGTATTTGATGGGATTTCTGCTTTTGAAGACTGTCAAGATTTTGGGTTTTTAAAAATTATAATGGTTGTTTGCATACATCAATCTGTGTTCTTTGTAACACACAGTAATACAGCTGGAACAGATTTATTAATCAACAGTTTTATAAATAAACTAGTGTGTTTCAGCTGAGCAGATTGGAGGAAAATAGAGACAAATGCTTCTTCAAGACATTTTGTCATGAAACTGTAATTAGAAACAAGGTTATTTTGATGTTTGGATTAAAAAAAATATTGAGTTAAATGAAATAGTTGAATATTTATTTTACTCTTGTCAGCGTTTTCTTTAATCTATTTTATGCTTGGAATGGCAAACTTTAATTAAATTTGCAGTTGTTTCAGCACAATTAAGAGTATCCTCTATGCAGAACGAAACATAAATCTGCATGAAAATAAGCCATCTTTGAATACAATAGTAATAATGGAATGGATCATTTAAATTATGTTTAATACAAGGAACAAAACCCATTTCACGTGGCACAACAGCTGGTTTGGTATAGATCCAT
The DNA here is from genome assembly GCA_036785705.1 of Acanthornis magna. Classification (NCBI taxonomy): domain Eukaryota; kingdom Metazoa; phylum Chordata; class Aves; order Passeriformes; family Acanthizidae; genus Acanthornis; species Acanthornis magna. The sequence goes on along the minus strand of JAWUZG010000716.1, from coordinate 141,129 downwards.
GAAAATATTATGGAAGAAAACTCTTTTGCTAAGGAACTTGAGGTGTTCTAAATTGATTTTTGGATGTCAGGCTCTCTCCATCTCCTTCCCAGCAGTCACAGAGCGCAGGCTGGTGGTGCTGGCATCGGCCCTGGGGCTGGCTGGTGTTTCCAGCTGGGACACGAGGCTGTGCCCATTCTAGAGGTGCTTTTCTGTGCGTTCCTTCCTGCAGTACTCTAGAATTCTCCATGCCTCTGAAACGCTTTTCACCAATTTTCCAAGTTTTTGTTTTTACCAGACCTGCGTGGCTCAACTGTGCATGGTGTTTGTGGTCTCTCTGTCTGTCCCTCGCCATAATTTGGTCAGTGTCGCTGGAAAAGGCTCGTTTTGCGAGGCAGCAGATCAGTGATAGGAACTAATTTGGGAAATGAGCTCAGACATCCTTGCTGAATGTCAGGCCATCCTCATTCTTCTGGGACGGTGGGAACGCAGCCCCAGGGAATCTATTGTGCCTATTGTATGCAGAGAGGGGACAGTTTTGCAGGGCTGTGGCTCTTTGATTTTCCTTTGAAGATTGTCAAGGTGTGAGCAAAGAATGTGACACTCTGGGCGACAGAGTATCTAAGCCAGTTGAGATTTCAAGAGGAAAGATTATTTCGCTATTGCTTTCAATAAGCTCCGTGTTAAAATGACATTTTAAACTTTTCTCACTCTTCTGGTGATATAATTCACAACTACCAAAACCTGATTTATAGTTTTGATGGAAAAAATGGAAATCAGACACTCTGTTTGTGCATTAATGGTAAAGAATGGGGCACTAAATTTGCAGAACAGTGAGAATTGAGGTCCTAAGAAATTATCCTCAAGGTTATACCTTACAACTTGTCCCTGCACTCCACGTGAAATGAAATTAAGCTTTATTGCAGATATTAGTGAGTTTTTGTTCAGATATCATGGGCTGGTTCTGCCCGTGCTCTTGCTAGAGAAAAATGTGCCACAGAAGAGCAAGTGAAGAAGTAGATGAGGTAATTTCCTCTCTCTCCTCACGTGATGAAATCCTTGTGATTTTTTCCTCCCTACAAACTGTTCTTTCCTTCTCCCTGCTATCAAATCCCTTTTGAATACCCAGTTTCAGGAATTTTTCCTACTTTATTCTGTTTTCTATTAATAAAGCATCATTTTCTGTTTTCAGTACAAAATTAATTATGTGTGAGTTTTTTTAGCTCTCCGTTCAGAAATGTGCTTAAAAACAGATTAAAGTTCAGCTCTAGTTTAGAAGTGTAAGCATTTATACACTCTCTAAAAAAGGAAATCTTTTCCTGAGTTAGGACTTCAAACTGTAATCTTTTTAAGCTAGAGAATTTTAATAAAACAATGTATTTCACTTAAAAGAAATAGATTTTAGCACTTCCTGTGGTAAGCTCAGGATGGAGTCCTCTTCCAAAAGGAAGCAGAAAAATAATTATAGATCTAGATGTCACTCATCCGGTAGAAATAGTTCAAAAGTTTATCTGAATATTTTCAGTTTAATGTATTGAAGGACAAGAGTCCAACACAACATTTGAAGCAAAGAACCCCCAAGTCCTTTCTGCTGTTTGCAGATTCCTGTCATCACTTTGCTGCTATAATATCTATTTTTAGAGGCTAATGACAGGGAGCACTGACCACAGCCTACAGCAGATGAAGGACAAACAAGTGACATTCTCATCAAACTTTTAGAGATTGCCTCTGATAGTGGCTCACTCGAGTGCACTGGAAGGATCTCCAGGAGTTTGTCTGCAAATTAGGAGGAGCCATGAGGGGAAGAACTCAGTGAAGTCTTAAATTATGATTATGTGTTCTGCTTTAGAAGATTTATTTTTCTTCCAAGTATGAGGAAATTAAATGCTCAATTGTCAGTAAACCTCTTGGTCAGTGAAATAATTAGTGGATTTTCGCTCTGAAAAAGCTAGAAGGTGAAGAAATTACCTTGCATTATGTCTTAGTTTTAATCACAACACTCATTTTAACGTGTGCAGGTGTTTCCAAGAGGGTTTATACAGTGCTTATGAAAGTCTGACAGTCTGCAGTACCAGCTAAGGGTTGAAAACATACATAACGAAGATGAGATGAAATCTGTCATGTAGCACATGGAAACAGCATTTCCTCAACAAGGTTATTTCATACAAAAGAATAACAAAAGACTTTTTAAGCCAGCAGCAATCTGGCCAACAATATTTTATGTAGCGCTGTCTATGAAGTAAAGATCTGATATAAAATTCGTGCTATCACCTTTTTCCTCCAGAAATGCATGCTTCTTTAGATAAACCTGTTTTTCATGTGTATTTCCGTAGGTCCTCGGGGTAATCTTTCATCTCTCATTTGTTCGTTTTGAGATGAGTCCAGAAGCAAATCATGCATGTGCACACTCCTGAACTTATGAGATCGTAAATAAAAGTCTGATCCAGCATGACTTCCCCATTCATCTTTATCTCTTGTCAAGAACACGAAAGACTGATTTTTATCAGCTTTAGGGCAGCAAGAAAAAAAAATAAGAAGGCATTTTTAAGTGAGATCCACCCCCAAAATTTGAACTTACTTCTTGCAAATAGTTTTTGTGATATATTTTATTGCTCTCTTAGGTATGACAAGTCTGGGTGCTAAAAGGTCAGATATTGAGCAGTTCAGGGAAGTAGGCTGCTCAAATTTTTGCCTTTCAAAGGCTATTGTTTTACTTTGAGTTGAAGTTTTAGATGGACAGCTTAGAGTCTGGTAATAGAACAGCCAGGCTGTAGGTTATCTTGGCATACTGCTTTGCTTTGTCATATATTTGACTTTATTTTATAGAGCTCCACGGATATGCAAGGCATTTTAAAGATATAAAAAGCCAAGGTCTTTGCCTGAGGAGATGATGTGCTTTGTAGTAAAATCTGGCTAAATGAACTTTATGACACTACATGAATTATCCCTTAGAAGTGTGAATGCATAGTGTCCCACTTCTATACAGGATTTTATCTAAATTATGTGGCAAAACATAACAGCCACCAGTCCTCATAAATGGAAGATGGGGAAAATGGAAAGAGTGTATTTTATGGTGAGAATCGTGGACATCGATGTTTAATATTTGTCTGATAAACACACTACACCTTTCATTCCTGTTGAGTTGCAGTTGTGCAAGTGCTTGCATTCAGTCCATCAGAGAGGTTACTGCCTCACCACTTACTAGAAGCAGCAGATTTATACCTGCAGGATCTGCACACGTCTGCAATATTGGGTAAAAATTCTTGATGTATTTGTGATGGGATGTTGGGGCTGCTCTCTGCCAGGGTGTTACTGTGATGCCCTACAGGACAGGCCTGGAACAGGCACAACTTCTTCCTCTAAAAAAAAAATTTGAATGAAAAAGGTGGGAAACTGGAGAAACTGGAGTACTGAAGTACTTGGATGTTTCCAGTGTTTCTTTAAGTCTAACATGATAACTGTCATGTCACATGTCACATACCACTCCCACTTCCCGTTTCTCATGAGGCATGTGTTGATTTCTATATGCAAATTTAGCCTAGTGTAGCAGCTAAAAAAAAAAAAATAGATCACTTTTCCTAATAAATCATATGAGACAAGGTGTTGCTGTTTTTCAAATAACTTACTGAGTATTTCTCTTCCATTTATGCTTGCAGGATTACTGCTCAACCTCAAGTTTTAAAAGTAAACAAAGTAAATAATTCTAATTGAGGTAGAAGGTTGCTTTTTTTCCCTTGTTCAGAGTTGAAAAATCAAAATTCCTGTTTCAAGTTCTTGTTCAAAGCTGATATTGAAAAAGAAGATTGTACTTTGCTGTTGTTCAGTAAAAACGGACTCTAGGGCATTAAGCTTTTCCAACAAAATGTTTATTGACAGAAAAAGTATTTCTTTTCAATAGTATTGTCATTCCTATCTAGTATGAATACTGTTATTTCAGGAGGACCTAGGTGGTGTCCAGCTGAGTTTCTGAGATCCAGCAGCTTAGAAACTCTGATTTTCATGTGGTTGTATTCCTACATCACATAATAATCTGTGGGACTGGAATCCCACTGTGCTAGTGCTATAGAAACAGGCAATATTGCGCTCTTTAAGTCATCAGTTCCCCTAATCCATGGACAATTTATTTTATATAGCATAAGTTTTACCTTCTGCTGTGAAACTGCTAACTCTGACATCCTACCTGTTCCTCACTTGTGCATTGACAAAATGCAGAAATGACCCAGAAATGTCCACTGTGGGTGAAGAATTTGTCTGTCACAGCCCAGGGACAGAAAAACCCCACGTCTAAAAGGTGTTGGGGTTTCCTTCATTGTTTTGTTTGTAATTCCACATATCTCTTGTATGCGCTAGCAATAGTGTGCAGCTGAAAGCCAGTTGTACAGTGATATTGTAATGTCTGGGGGTGTTTAGAAGGTGGGCTACTAATGATATTTTTATCAAATATATGTGGTACTAATGATATTTTTATCAAATATATGTGATAATAACTCTTCCTCAGCAGTGCTGAATGGAAAAAATAAGGGGCTTGTTTTATAAAATGAAGACAACCAAGGACAGCCTGAATAAATAGCAGGGCAAGGACTGTTGGGAGTCCTAACTGGGGACTGTATTCATAGCTGTTAAAGGCTGGAAAAGCTGAACAGAGCTTTAATTTGAACTGAGATCTGCCAGAGTTCACCACAAAGCAGAGTCAACTGATGCATCCACCTGTTTTTAACAATTTGTTATTCCGTGCTCCCAAGAAATAGTAATTTCCTTCCTCTCTCCCAATAGAATATGGAATAAAAGAATATTTTATCCATCTTTCAGTTTTGACAGGTTTTACCCTGAGCATGAATCATTGTTGCTTCAATGTTACTCTTATTGATTTCTCAAATACAAGAGCTGGCTCACACTGAATACTGTGAATAAACAACTTCTGAGGAGCAAAATCACTTCTTGGGTCTGACTGTCCTGTTAACTTAAAACATCTTACTGAAAATACCATGTAGATTTTACATGATGCCGCTATCCTCATGTTCCATAGTGACTAATTTCAGGTCTAACTTAAAGACATTCTCTTTTTATATGGACTCGAGATAAGATGGAATTCCTTAAAGAATAGTCATCTAAGCAAACGCCTACAGTCCAGTTCATGTGTTCAATACACTTAGAAAATCCATTTTAAACAATGGGATTTTTTTGCTTTTATTTCATTTTTCATAATATCCTCTCCCTGAAATTCAATAATAATGTATCTTACTGAGAAATGTGATATGCATTATAGCTTTCTCATTAAACTTTTAAATAAGATACCATTAGTATTGATGAATGTAATCCCAAATGGTCACTTAATCTTAAAATTGTCATTGATCACATAGTCAGAATTTTAGTCTTGCAGCCAAAATAGTATATGTTGTCAGTGGCCATGAATTTTATACCAATAGCAATTAACACCTTTCTTTGGCTGCAGTGTTATGAATTAGATTTACAAATTAGGGATGACTTTGTGAGATTCTGGTTGCTTTTGGTTTCCCTAACATGTGCTAAAGAATCTTTTCAGATGTATTTGGTATATTAAATAGAATGTTTAAACATAGTCTAGAAACCCAAAGTTCTTATCTTTTAAAATATCTTGGTTTTGACTTCTAACAGAAATTAAGAGGCAGAGCTATTCCACAATATTGACTGACGTACTCACATGGTTCAAGTCACAATAATAGCAAGGATAGTAGAGTTTGGTTTCTCTAATGTCTTCAGAAGAACTGAGCCGAATATCTCTGTAAAGGAGCCATGGTGTTTCTCACATGTTAAACGTGAATCACAGAATGGTTTGGGGTGGAAGGGACCTTAAAGATCATCTCATTCCAACCCCCTGCCCTGGGCAGGGATGCCTTCCACTGGACCAGGTTTGCTCAGGCCCCCATCCAACCTGGCCTTGAGCACCTCCAGGCATGGGGCAAGGAGGGTATTTAAAGTGTATTTAAATATACATATATATGCTTATACTGACGTATCAACAGAAATATTTATTTTAAAATAGCCTAGAATTTAAATAACAATAGAAATAGAGGTATATACAAACCAAAAAGGGCAATACTTGTCCGGTCTTGTCCATGCTCTCATATATTCTTGAGTGAAGTCTGTCAGTGATGTTGTCTTGAAATCAAAACTCCCAAACTTTGCCTGCAGATCTTATTTCATTTTCTAAACGCAATCAAGCATAATCAGACTTTGCCCAGAGAGGCTGTGGACTTTCAGGACATGGGCCACATTGTCTGGATTCAGCGTTGATCCTGCTTTGTGGAGGAAATTCAGCTGATGGATTCCTGAGATCCTTTCAGTGTGGATGAGTCTGAGTCAGTATCACCATAGCAGCAGTGTTCCCTCTCGAGATAAAGATTGCCAAGATCTGAAAAAAACCCAAAAACAAATAAACTTCATATTTTGGAGCAGTTGCCAAGAAGGAAAACAAATGTCAGAACTCTACCCAAATGTTCAGTTTCATAAGGTTTCAAATAATGTGTAAATATTCCTTAAACCATTTTCAATTATTTTATTTATCCTTTTCTTTTGTTAAGATTAAATTCTTAATCTCCAAACTTCTCAGTATCTTTTTGTATATTAGAAATCTCATCCTTTGTCTCTCCAGACACAGGAGTGGAGACAGTTCTCACTGTATCGATCATGTTTGGTTGGAAGAAGTTCTGAAATATTTCACTGCTGCAAAAATGAGGAAAATTGGGCAAAGAGAAAACTTAAGCTTTGACTGAAGGTTCACAACCATTTTTTGTTATGATTAAGCAGCCAAACAGGTTGGCCAAATCTGGAAACCAATCATGCTAAAATGTGAGAGGGGGGAAAAATTAATATGCATTTCAGTTATTCTGCATAATTCGGTCTCTACGAGCGGTGTACATTGAATAATATTTAAATTTTGCTTAAAATAGACAATTTGTGGGGAAAAAACTGTGACTTAAAAAAATCACAGCAGTGGTTTTATGACTTGCAACTTCTTTTTAATTCCTAATTGCAAATTCCTGGTCAGAAGGATATGATGCACAAACTGAAGGTGTAACTATGACTTAGTTAATAAACGTTTTTAATCTTGAAGGAGAGAAGTTTTGTATTGTGCATTTACTCAAACTTTTTGAGCAGGGGTGGGGGTGTGTTAACCTTTTTGATTGCTTGTTTTCATAAGCAGAAGAAAACCCTAGTATGCTGACATCTTAAAATCCTGGCACCTTTTTGGAAAAAATAAGTCACTCCAAAGACAAGTTCAAGTGTCAGTACCTGTGGTAAGGACAACCTGTAACAATGGTAAATGGTCCAAACATGCGCAAATGTATTTAAAAACTGTCCCACGGAGAACGTCTGCTCTTCCCAAATGTGGATACAAAAAGGATCTAGAACCTGGAGGGTGCTGTGGGAGCTCCAGAGCTGCTGGTCACATTTCAGAGAATCAGTGCAAGAACATCAGAATTTAATTTCTTCCATAATCTTTCCCTTTCACTGTGCAGGAAATATCATTAACTTTCCATCCAAATAGCCACCATTATCGAGCAGGCTCTTCAAGTGCTTATCACTTCTGAGCTTGATGAAAATGCTATTAAAGTCAGTGGAACTTTTTCTATTGTCTTTAAAATGGACTTTTGGATTAGCAACTGTCTACCTCTCACACAAATGTAATAAAGTCATCTCCGCAGTGTGACAGCATCAGCCATGTGGACAATGAACAGAAAATTAAGCTGGCAGAAATAACTTTGTGTCTTTCTGGCACATGATGCCAGTGCTACTTTATTTTTGTCTCTCATGTCATCTTGAGTCAGCAGCACTAACAGCAGTGGAAGTTTTAGTACAGCAGAATAATGAAGATCTTAAAGGACATGGTGTTAAATGGGCTTTTAGCTCATCAAAATGTCCTTGAGGTTCAGGGCAGATGATTGGTACTAATGTAACCTTTTTTTGGAGGCTTCTTTCAGGCAGTGGACTGCACAAATAGTTTAATTTACTGTATAGGTCTCAACCCTTTGTTGTGAGGTTTATATTTGTCATGTCTGTGGATGCAGCTCAAAGGTGAAGAGTATTTTCTTGGAAAAATGTTGTGTTTTCTTAACCTGCAATTGTACCACAGAGGCTCAGGTTGCCATAATGGTTATAACTTACCTGAAATAGTTTAAATAAACTGTAGCTAGGTTTAAATTAGCAAATTGAAGTGGTGCTTGTTTTAGTTGGGGGTATATGGCTATTTCCCCCTTTAATTTTTCTGTAACATTATCTTGTACCTTTTAAGTTAAACAAGCCTTTTATATGAATGTTATAGATCTTTGATCTGTCTTATTTTTGAGCCAATAGTTCTTTTTTCTGTGTGCCTCAGTCCGACCCACATGTGATCACATAATGCTGTACTTGTGGTTCTGGAGTCCGTGATGTGAAAAAAAGATCTTACCCCAATCATAGAAATCCTCTGAATGGCAGCTTTCGTTCAGAGATTGCCAAGGGACATGAAAATCTCATGCCTGTAATAAGTCCTACAAAGGTGATTTTAAATTTGAATACAATATATATTTATACACTATCATATAGGAAGGTTTTTCTCTGTTACCAGTACATATATTACAGTATATAATACAATATATATTGTAATATATAATATATGCATATATAATATGCATATATATATACTATATTTTATTAGAATATTTAATACTCTAAAAAGCTTGGTTGAATGCATTCATGGAAAACTTGTGGACTATTTCATGATGTATTATTAGGCTTAATTATTCATTTTGCTAAAAGATTAGGAGTGTTTGGAGTGGGTGGTTGATAAGACTTCCACATAGGAAGCTTAAAAACAATTAAGCTAATATATATATATATACACACACATTAAAATGTAGCAATTAAATTTGAAGTTTGGTTTCCAGCAACCTGAGACATATAAAAATCAGTCCGCTGATTAAAATAAAAAAATAAAAATAAATAAATAAAATTTAAAAAGTCCGCTCCAAAAGGGCAGATATAAAGTTGAGAAAGGAAATTTGTATACTGATAGTATTTCTTGTGAGTGGAATTTCACTGTGATTCTCAGCTGTGGTATTCATAACACCAGCCATCTGCTTTGGCAGTGCCATAATTTCTTTTTTCAGTATCTCAGATGAAATTAAATTCATCATACAGTGAACACTGCTAGGAAAGTAAAAATCTAAATATGAGCTTGGTATTAAAGTTATTGTAGCTCGTTTCAATTTATGTCCTATTTGTACAGTGTTCCAAAAATAGAAGAACATCATTAACTGGTTTGAATATTCAGAGAAAGGCTGTCTATTTGGGTGGTTTTGCTTATATTAGTGCTCCAGTAATTTTTTCAACCTTACAGTGAAATGGGATTTTTAGAACTCGAATATGTGACAAGAAAATGAATGGGGAGAAACAGAGAATCAGCCGGGGTCACAGTGAGGAACAGATTGCTCTTCTCTCCCACTCTCTTTCCTATTACTGATATCCAGTGATATGTCATTCTTAACTCTTCTTTTTACTCTATCTCTTAATAGTCTGAAGCTTGCAGGTATTTGCATTTATCCTGGTAGTTGGTAGTTACGTTCTGTCAGGAAGCATTCCCAAATTCTTGCTGTATTTCCTGTGTGTGCTACCTTGTGCACATTCAAAAATACCAAATTAAATGAGAAATCTTATCTCTGCTTCTCTTTTTTTCTTTTCTGCTTCTCTAGCTTTTCTCTTCTTGCCTGTTTTCCCTACTTCCTTTAGTGTTTGTGAGACTTTAACTTTCTTAATCCCATCGCCTCCCAGATATAATTATGAGCTCTTTTTCTCATTTAATTTTCCTTCTTATTTCCTCTCCTTCCCTGAGAGAGGAAGTTCCCTTTTCAAATATGTTTCTTGATCTCAAAAAATCCTCGCTTAATCCATATTCTGCCTACTTTATTATTTTGCCTCTTGCCACAGTTAGCAATATCTGTTTTCCTTATTGCTTGTCTCATATTTGATAGTTTTATAGATAAATCAGTTATAACCATCCTAAGTACCTTCCAGCAAAAAAAAAACAAACGGAATTCAGAACACACAGTCTCTTTTGATTTGGCTTCAGAGGGAGACTGGAGTGTGTTTAGGAAATGTTAAATGTGAGAAGATACCTCATCACAGAAGTCCTTTGCTAATTTTGCTGGTTGTATCTGAATCTGAGAGGTGTTAAATGACCAAAATTGGATATATGGTGATGATGAACCATAATTCTGTGGACTGGGCAGATGGTGCTGCTCCTGCCAAGTGCTGCAATATGTCATGAACGGAAGGGTGGCCCCGTTCACCCCAATTCCTATAAAGTGCTTGCCACTGGCTGGGCTATCAAAAAAGTCTGAGGCTACAAAATGTTCCCGTGTGTAGATATGAGCTGAAATAATATGCCAAGTAAAAAATGAGTACTGTAGATGAAAAATGCTGGCAGCTAAATTTGGTCCTCACTTCCACTTTTTTTATATCTGATAAAGTACTGTAAATGGATAGTGGATAGCATATCTATCAATCTATACATTTACTTAAATAATGGAAATGAAAGTCAGCTCCTGAGCTATAGGTCTCAGAAATGTTGGAGACTTTTTTCTTTTTAACCTTGAGAAGTTATATATGGTAGTATATTAAATTAGCATAAAATGTTATGATCACTGAGAGTGATATATGGTCATGTGTTCTCTTACAATACATCAAGAATAATGAGTGGTAATTGGTTCAGGACATTGATTAAAGAGCTATGGAGATGTAGTTTACTACACAAATGGCCTATCAAATTTCATCTCTGTTGTACTTGCCACTTTATTACTCTCACCTGAAAATATTTCATGAAAGTATGGCTGGACATACATATATATATATATAAATAAATTAAATTTTATATAGTTATTCAGTCAAACTGTGGAAAAAATCCTTTATTCAAAGGGATTGTTTAAAGGGATTACTCTTAACATCTCCAGAAGAATTTTCTGTGGAGGATTTTAGTGGATATAGATCTTTATGTGTAGTGTCTTTAATTGTGGGGGATCATGGGTGATCACAGAAATCCTGTTCGTACCAGACTGAACAGAATTCCTTCAATTTACCTATTTGATGTCAGACATTACCACCAAAATGAGGCTAAAATAAAGGTTGAGTCACCACCCCTGGAGGTATTTAAAGGTTGTATAGATGTGTCACTTCTCTTGGGACATAGTTTAGGGACAGTGTTGGGTTAATGGTTGGGCTCGATGATCTTGTTGCAACCCAAACGATTCTGTGGCTCTGTGGAACCTCTTGGAAATGACACACTAATCCTTCATATAAAATGCTTTGGAAATAATGGGTTTGTTATTGTTAGCTGAGGAAGATCTATAGAATGCACTGTAAATTAATAGATTCTCAGAGATTTGTGTTTCTGACATGTTTCTCATTGATTTACATGATAATTTTTTTTTCTGCATTATCCTCTGGCATAAATTCTAATATGCCAGAGGAAAAACACAGTTCAACAAGCTTTTATTTTGGGAGTGTCATCTTATGTTAAAAAATTGTATCCTTAACTTAATCTTTTTTTCTACTTTTTTTGGAGATAGAATGCTTTGCCAGCTTGCTTTCTGCATGAGTAAGAACAACACACTTGTCTTAAGTAACCTTTGCGTTGCATTTTTTTCTTTGAGCAGCATATTAAATGACAGCACTATGTGGGTTTGCTCTAACAGCAATGATGGGAAAAGGAGAAATCATTCTTTTTCCATACTTTTGAAAAAATTGTATGAAAATATCTTAAGAAAAGTGGGAAAAGACAGATTGCCCTAAGCCCTTTGCACACATCTGCACTAAATCAATTTGGCATGGATATTGGAAAGTCAGCTGCCATGGCCTTGAACAGGAGGGTGCAGAAGCAGTAGTCAAGATATCTGTGTTAATGTGTCTTTCTCCTGACAGTTAATCTCCGTTGGATATCTCAGACTTTTCGTGACTTTTTTTTTAGTTCTCTGAGCTGTTTTTCTCACCTTTGCTCAAGAAGTGAGGAAGACCTTGAAAAGATGCAGGGAGATTGATGTGCTGTCTCATAAGAAGAGCTAGAAATGCTTGGTTTGATTTACAAAAGGATGAGGTGAGGCAGGGCTTTATATGCTAAAGTACAGTGTTGACATGAGAGCAAAGAAATGCAAGTAAACTGCAAAGTAGAAGAATAAGTCAAAAGTGATAACCTCCAGAGCAGTTTGGGGCCAGCCTTCCGATGGGAGAGCAGAGACAACAACCTGTGCAGTTTGAGGGGGAATCTTAAACTGTCTGTGCATGAAATCCTGAGGAAGTCTAGGGTTTGTGAGCAGTGGGATGCATTTGATAGAAGAGTTGTGTTCTTAAATCTCATTATTCAGTAGTTATGGTAGATGTTTCAGTGATAAAAAAACCACCAAAAAAACCCCAAAACTTCCTCAAATTTAAAAAAGTATAAGCTGATTCTTGAATACTTTCAGAACCAAAGTGAACATAATGCAAAGGAGAAAAATAGTAATGAAAGTGAAACAATTCTGTACTATGAAGTAGGTGGACCATGTGATATATCAAAAAGTTTCCATGTCTAATTACATTTGATCCCTTTAATCATCCAAATCTGATATATTTCTCCCTGATGGCTTCCTAATTTCAACTGACTTGCATTTATTTATTTCCAATCTCTTACTTTCCTTTTTTCTTTTCTGTTTTGTTTTTTTCCTTAAAAAACCTGTACTGTAAAATATTTATCACCCAGAACCATCCACCATCAAAGTGAGTAAACAAAGAAATGTTTGTAAGCAAACTTCTCTGATAGTGGAATAAATTTCTGTAGCTCTGGTTCAGTGAATTCCTGCTCTGTCCCACTGTTACCACTGATACAGAAGAGGATCTCTGACTTCCTGGGAATTTCAGACCAAAAAAAAAATTCTCCATCTGTTCATCTTGACTGTATTAGACAAGGGAAAGGTTTCAGTGCCTTAAATGAGACAAAAATATAAAATAATAGTGTGAAGTCTGTACTTAGGGGTTTTTTTCCCTCCATCTCAGGTTTTGGCAGTGGATAAAAGTGACTATTAGAGAGAGTTGAATTCAGTCAATAGGCTCAAAGTGTACAAAGATACCTAAGCAGATTTAAATAAGTTTGAAATCAAAGCTTCCTCAGCAACACACTTTATTGTAGACAGTGAAAGCTGTATCCATAAGAAGACACTGGAAACTGTCATCTAGATCTTATCTTGGTTAAGCAGAGACTTTCATCTACAGATATGAGGAGAATTAGGAGGAGTCTCATCTCATTCTAAATTCTTAATCACTTGCAAAGATTGTATTTACCACAGTGTGTTCCATTAACGAATCCTCTGTCCTGTATTATCAGGTGTTACTGCAGCTTCCTTTAAGTGTTATTGCAAAGTGCTGTAGGATTGATCAGGGTATCTTTTTTCCTCTTTTCATTTTCTGTTTCTTGCCTAAATGTGCTATCTCTAGTTCCATGTGTGTACTGTGGAGTGCACAGTAATTTTAACAATATCAGATCTTCTTAATGCACTGATACACAGGATCTGTTTTGCCTTTTGTTCACTTGCTTTGGAGTAGCAAATGTAATATTCTAGAGGACAATATTTTGTATTGATTTTACTTATGAAATCAATAAATAAAAATAACTTAGCACAAGAGGGAATTCAATTATGATCTTCATGGAAATTGGTGGAAGACATAACAAAACTTAAAATGAAGTAATATATATAAGTAATCAGTGTTGACTGCATCTTTATGAATGACAAGCTTATGGTATAATGTACTTTCTTAGTACTGAAGGTCTATTTTTATTTGTGACTCCCAATTCTCATGGGCACAGCACATAAAAATGATCTATATTGTTTAGAGAAGTGTCAGGAAGGCACAATCTTTCAGAGGTGCCCTAAAATATGCTCTTCATTTCTCTTCTGCTTGTCTGCAGTTTAGTCTTCTTCTCATTATACTTCCCAGCTCTTACTGGTGCAGCGAAAACTGCTGTCCTGAGCTAATTGTCAGTGGACTTTGCTAGAGCTGCTCTGTGACATTTGGCTCAAGGAAAAGCCACTATTGAATAGGCTGGAAAAGCTACCAGGCATAGTGCTCTGGCAAAAATTAAGATCTAGAGATGTAGGCCAGCATAAGTGCAGTCAGGAATAGGTAAAGATGACTATAGCTGGAAGAGCTGACTCACTCCGAAGCCATTTTGGGTCTCTTTCGGCCAATGTGGTAACTTTGGAAAGTTACTACATTGTGAAATCACCTGCAGAGTTTTTGTCCATTTATACATCTTTTTTTCCCCCTGACCCCTCAGTTATTACTCACTGCATGTTTATAGTAGCTGTTTACACAGAGAGGAAGACACATTTCTCAGTTCCATATAACAGATGAAGCAGAAAGATCTTGTTACTTTTGAATGTTCTCCTGTCTCTGAAAGTGTGGAGGATCAATAAACATGTGTAAGGGTTGGAAGAATTTAAGGAGTACAGAATACAAAATTAGGATCTTTATTTATCTGTGGAACTTGCTCCTTGAACTGTTCTATACCAATAAAATTGCATGTCTCTTATTTATAATTATTTAAATTAAGCCAGATAATACATTATATAAATCAAATTTGCCTTTGATTGAGGATTGTATGATATCCTGAAGCGTGCAGCCAAGATCTTTATGATTTTGCAATCAGGCTTTCTGAGAATTCCTTTACACCAAAAGAGAAATACTCTGTAATTACAACTGAAGAAGTTCATGTAGGTAGCACCAGTCTGTTTTTTATTTCCTCAAGTTCAAATCAATCCTGGTGCATGGAGCACAAATGAAACCCTTTCAAAACTGGTTTTGGGTGAGATGTGAGGGGGAAGACTTTACCTGTGTTTGATGTTTGTCCCTCAACCCCCAAGGGTGACTTCAGAGTCAATCATGGAGTGAATACAACCTGTAACATTTTCCCTCTATTTTTGGGATTGCTGATTCATTTCCCATTGTGTTGCTACAAAGCAGAAGGACCTACCAAGTCCCCTTCTGTGGCTGACCACTTGATTTATCTTTGTTTTAGCTCTAACAAACACACAGAGACCTTGGTATTTGAAATGTGCTTGTTTACAGCAGGAATTAATTTTTTCTCCCTTCCCTTCCTTGTGTATGTTCTCAGACTGATTCATACTTGAAAAGTTTTATGTAGGCTCTTGCTTTATTCCTGATTGAAGAACAATTTATCGTGTCCCTGCACATAGGAATCTCCCCTTTTGGGAATCCAGGCACTTTGACAGGAAGGCAGAAAGGGCAAAAAGACAACTGAAGAGTGGGAATATTGCAGCTTCCATCCCTGGATCCAGTTGCTCAGTTTTAGTGTTTTATTGTCTGCAAAAAGCAGGGGCAGGGTGCTGAAACAGGCAAATAGGGGATGAAAATATGGAGAACATTTAAGTGATTCAGCATTTTACATTTTTGCAATATCAGGCACTGTATTGCACACCCTACAAATCAAACACAATAATTAGACCCACAGAGATCTTAACCACGACTGTACAGAATATATAAAGCTGTCAGAGATCACAGTCATTCAGGAGCACACTGCTAATGCTTATTCAGCCACAAAATAATGCAAAACCTAAAAAGAAATTCCAAGAGTCTTAAATTACAAAACCAAGAGAAAAGAGTATGAAGTTCTTTTACATTGCAGTCTCTCACTTAAGATATTTTCCTAACAGTTCAAATGTATATTTAATAAGAGCCTTTTTAAAAAGAATCCATAAACAAATATAAGTTGGATTTAGTATACCTAATTTTATTTTCCTTTTCTCTAAATTAAAAAAAAAAACTTAAATCTTCAGTCTTGTCTGTAATATCTACTGTGATGATATCTTGAAATTTTATTTGTGCTTTGCAGATTGAAGTAGTCAAGCTGAGTGTATGCGCTCAAAAAATCTTTATTTGAAATTGCAACGTGCTATCACTACATTAAGTGTTGATTGAAGATTATGGTTGTGAAAGGAGGGATAGAATTCCCAAATGTCCATGGAACTTTAAGCTTCTAATTTTCCCTGAGTAGGAATACAAGGAAGCATTTGTAGTAAATCCATGTCTGCATGATATTTCTGACTTCTTGCAGAGCCTCCCACAGGTGTTACCCTTGTGTCCTGTTACAGTTGACCTCTTTTGGCTTAAGCATTATATTTCTTAGGTTCTTAATACCTTACCTTTTAATAACAAAACGAACAAAAAAGATATTTTTGAGATTTTTGCCCATTTCCTTCATTAAGAAATAGATGGGTAAGCACTACCTCTAATTGATTGTAGTGACATTTAGGAGAAATTGTGGTACTACTTCGAACAGAAAGCAGTTGCAAGAACAGAAACATTTCAGTAAATTGTTAATTGTTTAGGTTAATTGCTTTCCCATAAATAAATTACGGAATCTTTAGAGACCTCCAGGTTCTGGACAGCAGCTCTGATAAGGGTACATATTTTTCGATTTTAATAAAGAAAAATGCACAATATTTTTCACCATTTTCAAGAGTGAGGAGGTGGTGCTTGTATTCTCTTCTTATATTCATCTAAATCATAAATTTAGAAAAAATCCTGTATTCCTCTTGTGCTTGCCACAGAGTGAGCTGTAATGACAACCAGAGGAGAATTAGTAGTGGTGAAAATTGGCAGAATTAAGCTGGACAGAAAGGGAAAGAGGGGGCTTTAAGGTTAAGAGAGTTTTTCAGTATGAGACCTGCAATTTTCATTTTTATTTTTCCTTAATTGAAAAATAATATAAATATTGATTTCTTGCTAAGATATTCACACTCTAAGGCACTCCAGGTAATCCATCTAAAAGGCATGCAGTCAGGCTTTTTGTTTTGTTAGGGATTTTGTTTTTCGGGATTTTATTTTTTTCCTGGTAATAGATGGAAATAGATATTCAAGGTGTGGAGAGGCCTTACCGAGGGGGCTGATGTGAGAATCAGGGAGCACAGTCAGCTCTTGGAATATGTGACTGAAATGGGAAAATGTTGCAGCTCCTCCGCCTGGTTGTGCTGTGCTGAATGAAAATGTGTGGAGAAGGAATATTCCAAATGGGCATTTGGGTATTTCCTTTGGCTATGAAACTAAAATTAGTTGGTGAGGGAGGGCTCCACTCCATCATGGGAGAATTCCACATGACTGAGTTCCTAGGAGCCCAACAAATACTGCTCTCGAGCCCTTTGCTTCTTTCTCCCTGATTCCAGAGAAATGTGTACTGTAGGCAACAGTGAGAAGTAGTCCTAAAAGGTGTTTGATAAACACCAAAATTAGAAGAAAAAAGAATACCCAATCGAATGTACTGATTTGTTTTTAAGCCAGCATAGACTAATTACACCTTTACGTCTGTGCTACTTACACAGATATTTGTTCAACAGAATGCACATGTTGCTATGGCATCACTTTGTTTGTCAAATGCGAAGTAAACTCTAAAAAAAAAAAAATACCGCTTAATTTTTTTTTCTTTTCTGTTGTGACTAGTATCTCCAGCCCACACACAGCTGCTCTGAGATGGCTCACAGTCTCCTGGCACAGAGGCTTCCCAGTCTGGCAGGAGCGTGGTGCTGTCACAGGGATCTCTGCGGCGCTGGGTGGCTGTGCCTGCTGCGAGCACAGGGCACACAGAGCACCCTCTCGTCCCACACTGTCCCCCCGTGCTGGGCACTCCTGCTCGCCTCGCTGGCACTTGCCTGCCTTGTTCCCAACTTCCCCACCTGCCTGAGATCCCTTTAAGCCCTGTGGGATAATTCCCTTTTCCTTATGACCCTGTGGAAAAGGGTGTCCTAGCCTGTCGCTGTGCCAGGCTGCAGAAAAAGCACAGCTTTGTGAATTTATGGGTCAGGGATGGAAGAGTCGTTTCTTTGGAGGGCTCTGAGTGCCTGGCTCGGCTGTTTGCAGGTTGGGGCAGGTGTTCAGCTTGATGCACTCCTTGCATTCCCCTTCAGAGATGGAGAAACCCTGACCAGATCCCTCAGTGCTGTTCACCCAGAGCTCTCGCTGGCATCCTCTCTCCTGGGAGGGTGACTGCAGTGGGAAAGGATGACAACTGATTTCACCAAGGGGATCATGCTGGATGGAATTCCAGCTGGGATGGTCACACAGCACACTGCCTGTTCCTGCTGCCAGCCATGATCAAGCATATTTGTGTTTGAGAGGGAAGCTGCTGTTGGCTGGTTGCTTCTCAGACAGTGGAAGAGCCTTTAGGGTGACTGATTTTAAAAGATTCTGATTCTGGCTTTGGTAAGATTAACAGAAAGATTCCTTCAGCACCAAAGCAAGGGCAGTTCAATGATTTGATGATGTTAGGCAGGTCATTGAAGAGACCTTTGTGTTTTTACTCAAACTAAATTTTTAAATTTATATGCTAATAATAACATTTTTCTCTGTAGTATTCTCAGATCTTCTTGTTTTGTTTTTGCTCTGCGGTTACATTGTGGGCTTGTTTCATACTTGACATACCTAGCAGAATTTCAAATGTCATACAGGAGGTGTTAGCACACAAGCTATTAGCTGCAGACTTTGAATGCACATAAATAAAGAGGCTGAACAAAGAAAGATGTCAGTAGAAAAGGATGGGTGCAGTGGGTTTTAACTCTTGATGTCTGAACGCAGCTTGCACTTGGTCAAGATTTCAACTTGGTAAAACCTTTATTGCTTTCACCACTATTCCCAGTTATGGTCATCAACCCCACAATACAGCAATGCCGGAAAGATTTTTACATTTATGTTCTGAATTAACTCATGGACCCTTAGAGCCTGTTTAAACGTAGTGTCCATTGTTATGTGTAATATCTGCAGGTGTGTGGGTGCCTTCTAGAATGGAGCACATTCCACATTGCTCAACTCTTGTGTGCAGAGCCCTCTGAAGAGGGTAGACAATGTAGATGACAGGACTGGGGAAAATTCATGATCAAAATGTTATATATTTTACAATAATAATTAGTGTACCAGCCTTTTAAATTTGTAACTTGTTTCAAAGCACTCTATTGGAGGAAACCAGTGTGTATTGGGAAACGAAAATGACACAGAGAGTATCCATTCTGCATTTCACTGGCCAGTTGTCTGTATTTCTTTAATGCTCATCTAGGCAAGTATTCTTTTTTGGCAGCAAAAATTGCAATTCACCTGTATTTCTTTCTTAAATTAGTGCCTGCATAATCTGCTGTGGATAGTGGACAATGGTTGTCAGGCTAAAATAGGATACAAATACCCTTGACTTGAGCAGAGATCATTATTCTCAGTAGCTTGTCTAGCTCCACACTGTGATGATGTCTTTGACCCCTGGGATCCTTTCAGTGCTTGCCTGCTGAGCTTCTAAGCACTTAAGGAATAATGTGGTTAAGAGCTGGCTCCTGATTCCTCAGTCTTCGTCGACTGGATTCAGTGGCAATGGATCAAGCTCTTCACATGCAACACAAAAGAGTGAAATAAAGACTTTAAAACCATTATTTATACTCAATTGATGGGAATCACTCTGAGACTTAATGTTCTTGAGGGGAAGCTCGATAGACAAGGGGGAGTTTGAGGGAAGTCAGAGGAATAGCAAACAAACCTGGTAACTGCTGCCATATCAGGTTTGGGTATGTCTGCAATACTCAATCTGCTATGAAAATATTTAGAGACAGTTGCAGTTTATAAATTACTGTACGAGGTGAAAATAATTAGTTTTAAATGGCACGGGCACTGTTTATAAGCTGTTTTCTCCTAGTGTGATAGCAAATCTTGGAGGGCTGTTGGATTCCTTAATTCCAGCCAACCCACACCATCCATGGACTGCTGTGTGGGCGTTCTGGAGAGAGCAGAGGCTGTGAGTGTTGCCATGTAGAGCATTTGGGAATCCACATTTCCCATGCACTCAAGACTTGTCTCACATAACAATGAGTTATTGAAGAGCTTGTGTGCTAGAATAACATGGGTAGTTGTAGCAGAAAAATTCTGTTAAATGTTTTTCATCAGGAGTATGGTCACAAGGCAGTTGTTGCTTTCATTTCCAGGCTCCTGGAATCTTATTACAGAACAAAGAATCTTAAATGAAATCTTAATTTGAAAATCCTCAGCTTATCACCCGGCAATAAGTTCAGGTTGTCAGAGTTAAAATTCAAGAGATATTTTGCCAGAACTGGAAATGAAAAAATGGTGTTCCATACAATTCTCTTAAGTTAGCTGTTTAACAGAAGCAGCATGTAATGCTCAATGTGTACGAACTTTAAACCACAAGAAGGCTTTATAATGAAAAGATTGCATTAGTGTGATACATCAGGTTCCTTGAGGGATCTGATCTGACTCCCAAAAGCAGATGCTGATAAAATGGAATAAATAAATACAATTAATCAAGATGTCTGGGTGCTACTCTTCATTTGAATTAACAGTGGTCTTCTGCATAAATTTTGATTATTTACTTCATAATCAGATTATTTGTAACTGAACAAAATCAAAATATCAAAGCTGCTAATGTGCAAATGATTATCAGTCTAACCTGGCTGAACATCATGTGTATTTGTTAAATATGTATAAGCAGCTTAAATAAGTCTGCCTTGGTGAAGGTTTATTGCTTTTAAATGCACTGAATCCTCTTTATAATCTGGGCAGGTGAGAGCCTTGCTGCAGGGCTGCTCTGAAAAAACAGGTGCGGATTCATCTGCCCTGAGCCTCGTGCACTTCTCCTTTCTGAGAAGTCTGAAAGCTCAGTCTTCCCTTCTTTTAGTGAATTTCTCCAGGCTCTCAGTTCCACAGGATTTGAGGGTTTTCATGAAGGAAGAGTTTTTTATAGATGAAGTTTTAAGGATTTTACCTGGATGCAAATCATGCTCTGCATTAGATAGTTTGCAACATTTTAGCTGCAAATGCCTCTTTGTAGCAATTAAAGCTGAAAATGAATCTGGCTACCTGGACTATTCTGTAAATTCCCCAGGGGAGGTTGGTTATCTTTTTCATGTGATGACTTAGTAATTATGTGCAATCCCATCTAAATCCAAAACAGTACACCTGAGAAATAATTATAGTTCTCATTATTTTGGTAATGGCTTTTTATTATGTGGCAGTCTTCTTTTTTCTTCCTACCTGCTTTTATTTACCTATTTCTATGATACTGGGATCTGTTGTTTTCTTTTCTTTTTTTCTTTATTTCTTTCTTTTTTTTTTTTTTTTGATGCAATGGACTAAAAGCAATGACAAGTTTCTGAAATGTTTTATAGTCATTTCACCTATTTTATTTTTCCTGTTGAAATTAAAAAGCTTAGCAAAGTGTGTCAGTTTCTTAGACTGGTTTCTTAAAATAATGACGTTTCTGGGGCACAGCCATCCAGTTATTCCTCTTGTCCCATCTCCCATCAAAATGTTGACATTTCTTACCCAGCTTCTATGAAATAGAATTTGGAGTAGTAGAAATGTCAAGATTACAAACGTTCCTCACATCTTCCTGTGCTTGTCTTTGCATTTTTACCAAGGGATCCAAATTACTGTGTGATGGATAATTCTGGGGGGTCCCAAACCCACCCCTTTTCTGTACATGACTGACTCGGCATTCCCAATCCACAGGAGTTTGCAGGTTTCCTATTCCTGTTGTCCGTGCTTGGTCAGCCTCTCCAGCCCCTCACCTTCTCGTGCTGTTTCCAGGACGCACCTCAGCTCCCGTGTGGCATTCCCAAGCTTCCACTGCTGAGTGTGATGGGCTCATGAATTCTGTCACCAGCCCTTTCCAGAGGCCATTAGGCAGGTCCAGGTTTTACATTCCCTGCCCTTGGCGATCCAGCCCATTGTGTTCCTGTCCCTTTCACACAGAGTCTCCTTTCAAGCTCTGCTTTGCGTTGATTGATCTCGGCTTTCTCAGCATCTGTTGCCAAATCAATTTTCCTGTTTCTTTCTTTTACTTTAGCATCTTACCTGTATTTTGTTCTTGACCAACCTATTTGAGTTGTATTCGTGTATTTCTTAGGGGCCTGTCCATGCTGAAGGCAAATGTTACTCAGTGATGCAGAATTGATTCAACTTAAGTCGAGGAAGTGGGGTTTATTTAATATTTTATCTCTGATATAAATGGCAGGATTGGCAAGCTGCAGAAAGTTGTATTATTCTGCACTGGGCAGAAGGGGTTAGTTTTTAGATTGCTTCCTTAATTAACTGAAATTTTACCTGGGTTGCACCTGCCTTGCCTTTGCAGTCCAGGATGTAAGAAAAGAGCAAGTCTGGTTGACTGAATCACTGCTAAGAAAAGTCATGTATTTGACCTAAAAACCTTGACTGTATCCTGTTAAGCCAGGCAACTGATTTTTTTGTCTGTTTTCTAGGGTACAGGAGGTTGTAACTGACTGTTTACAATTTCCTAAATATCTGTGAGTTTTTATGGATACATTTTATAGTTTCTTGAATTAGCCCTACAAGTTCATCATCCTTGGTTGCTACTACAGCATTCTCTGCCTGTTTTTGTGTGTGTCGAGCACCCAGTGCTGGCAGTGACGTGAGATAGAAGCTGTGTCCTGTAGTAAAGACTGTGATCTCTTTGATTAATGGGAATTGTTCAGGTTATTAATAATAAATGTAATTACAAATTAATGACCGAGTTGCATTCATTTGTGAATTTCTATTAAGATATGCAATACTTTACAAAGTACATTGCTAAGTCCTAAGAGCAAGGACCTTTGGGTAAAAGTTTTAGAGGCATTGAATATGTATCATAAAACAAATTATGTTCTGCTGCATTGCTAATTATACCTTGGTTATAGGTATAATTTTTTATAATAAAAATTATGTACCTTGTTATTCTTGAATGCAGGTTAGAATGTACATGGATGAATTCACTTCTAGAGATAGTCAAAATGAATTAAAGATAAAACTCTGTGAATTTTAATAGTAATTTTGTACAAGTTCTGTACTCATTATTCTTTATGAGCTTCATATGCTTAGACATTTCTACCTTTTTTCAGTTTTTCTATATGTTTATGTATTTTTAATGTCTTTTGGTTTAAATGCTTCAAATAATCTGTTTCATCATCACCTGTTACAGAAAAAGACTATGTGCTTAATTGAATTTAAATTATTTTAAGAGTCTACAACCTATAACCATCATCTCCTAGGACAGAATTTCTAACTTGTAGGAGTTAGTAACTTTGAAGTTGACATTTCTTTTCCCTAGTAATGATTGCAACCACAGATTCTGCACAAATGGCATACTACATGAAGTGAAAGTTTAATTATAAGGGGAAAGTTAATTGAATATTTCTGTTTGATTAATAATAACGAAGCAGGAACATCACGTTTGATTTTAGACAGGCCAGATAAAAGTTGTTGAAGTACTGCTGTCAGTGAATTAAATGTACAGATGATCTTCACTGAATGCAGCACTGCTGTTTAAAGGAGCAGTGCAGCAGCTTTGTGTGAGAACAAACTGAGGTGGTGGAAAGGCTGAGGATTGTCCTTTCCTCTGACTGCCTGGGGAACAAATGACCCAACAATTTCAAAGGCAGTGGGCACAGTTCACATCTTATGTAAAATAATTTGGATCCAAAATGGCCACAGAGAGCTCAGTGAAATCACCCCATGAGGAAGCAGCAACGAGAAACAAGCTGATGAAAAAATCGGGATTTTTTTTTTAGCATATCAAAACTTCACCTTTTAAAATTTATTTCAAATGGAAGACTCTTAAAGCATGTTTGTTGGGTTGGGTTTTTTCCCTATTGTGATTATGGCTTGCTAAAACCTGGACATGTTCTTTGAGCCACAGTGACATCTCCCAGGCTTCCTTGCTGGGCTTTCTAACCAATAAACTATGAACTTCAGAGGAGCTTGATCTGCTGCCAGAGAGGTGCTTTTTCTGGGCAGGCTGTTCATGGCATGTATTTCCCAGATGATTATCATATCTCAGCAAACAGTTGCTCCTGAACACACCCATTTAGTGAACATACAGGATTTTTTTATTTTTTTTTTTACTGGCAAAGATACTTTTCCAACTATTTGGATGCACAGGGATTAAAATACAAAACACAACTGAAAATTCAAATGGATGTTATCTGTAAAATTATGCTTAGTAGTTACTTTGCTGAGCAAGAAGCTTAAAAAAAACCTCCTTTAAATGAAACAACTGTAACTGGAATTCCTCAGTGTCAGGCTTTACTTGTATGAGATGTACATCTCCAAAAAGTTGTCTGTTTTACAGCACTGCTATGGGATGCTGCTTCAGTAACTAAGATATCCAAACAATGAAGAAATACTCCTGAAGATATCCAAATAATGAAGAAATACTCCTACTCCGCTTTTAAGAACTTTGGTTTTCTGTAGAACTTTTTGTCAATAAAGCTATCTAACTTTGGGCTAACACTTCTCACAGTTACAGACGTAGATGTGGTGTGATGGGATCATATCTTATACCCAAAACAGTCCTGTATGATCTTTCTTTTTTTTCTTTTTTTACTCAAAGAAAGCATTGTAAGGTACAAAAAAAAGAGTGGGGCTCAATTTCTAACACTGAAAGATATAAGAGGGACAGAAGAAAATGGTTTTGATTTTCAGGGTACTATTGAGCTTCATAGGCAGGTGCTTGCAAATGGATACTAGTTCTCCTACAAATTTAAGAATTTCTGGAAATAATCATATGTAGTTGAGCATTAGCACTGCTTGATATTTTGATAAATGAAACTGCCCTCACGATGATGCTTTTGAATCTGCACCGTGGGAGACTCGGACTTACTGGCAAATCTGCACTATAACCCATATATTTAACCCAAACCTTTTTGCTGTAAAAAAATTGAAATAGAAACCTCACAATTCATCTGAAATGTATGCCAGGGTTCCCAGTGCATAAGAATAGCCTGATGGAGCTGTATGTGAAGGAGGAGAAGCTTCTGAACTTTTCAGTAGGGGGTTGAATGTATATTACGGCAAATTGATCATTTTAAATTAGTGTTCTGTACGTTTAGGATAGAGTGTATTTTTACTCCAGTGTAAATTGCCTCCGAACACAATTCAAAAACCTAATCTTAGGCTTATCAATGAACATTTCAAAAAAGTAAATTAATATCTTCATGGGGAAGAAATATGGTTTATTATAGAATCACCTGCAATTGCCACTGTAATTACGGCTTTGTCAGTATTTCTGTGAAAAGTATTTATTAGGAGTTTTGGAACAATATTCTTTCAGAATAAGCTATAGTGGAGTGTTCAGCTTTGCAGGCAACGTCTGAGCCTGAGGCCTGTCCTTGGTGCTCTGAACAGACAACTTTGACTTTGCTCCAGTGAAAGGTCACACCCTAATCCTTGGGAGATTCCCAGAGATGCTGACTTTCCTCTTTAATGGCCTTTTCATCATCCTAAGCAGGGAGCCATCCTGCCCAGGATGCCTTTGGCAGAGTTCTGCTCTTGCTGACAGCATCAGCCCTTGGGCTGTGGGGTCGTGGCCCTTCCTGCAGTGCCCGAGCAGAGGGGCAGTGGCCTCTCCTCCTGGGCTCGGCAGTCCCGGGTTGATGCTTGGACTTGTGATCCTGGAGGCCTTTTTCAACCTAAGTGACTTGGTGATCCTGCCATTTCTTTGCTTTCCTCATCATAAAAGATGGCAAATTTGCAATTAGCAAACTGTTGCTGTATCCACTGGCACGGCAAAATATGTAATTCAGACTCAATATTTTCCTCACGCTGGTGCATATAGATTAAAAGGGTAATAGTCGATTACAAAAATAAATTCAATTCACATTTCAAAGTTAGTTATTAGCCCAAGAGACCTATATAAGTTTGACAGTAAATTTTAATATATTAAGAAGCTGCTATTTTACCACACTGACTTTCTGCTTTAAAATGGTGACTTTAATTTTTATCTCTTCTTCAGCTAGCAATCTTCACTCTGTTTTCTGAAACAACCTTGTGGTTCTGAAGAAGTTCCTCTGAAACTAATAGAATGAGAATTGGGGTTAAAATGAGGTTAAATAAATGAGATGAAAAGCCAGACTTACTCAAAGAAGGATACTGGAAGTGTTGGCCAACTCATAGTATGAGAACACAGATGTCTCACAATATTCTTGTAATGGGAACTAAATTAAAAGCAGGGAAAAATAATTAGAAATTTAAGAAAAAACAGAGATCCTCACTTGTTTAAACTGAAATCAGGCAAGCAAATTTTAGTGATCCAAGAAGGTTTGTCAGGACAAATATAGGTACAGATCCTTGGGGTCAGAGGCTTAGGGCAGGGAGACAGTGCCTCTTATCCCACTTTTGTGGGCTTTGTTTCAGGGAGCAAAGAAAGAAGAATTAATATTCTTCCACCCCTCCAACAGAGATCATTATGTGTCAAATGGCCCAATTAAGCAGTTCTTTCATTCCAGAAATGTAAAGTTATAAAGACATTCACAAGTACAATTTTCCTCCTCAGCTGGTACTATCAGTTGAGTGTTACCAAAACGGTGTTAATGAGTGATTAAAAATGGGCATAATTTAGTTTGTAAAAGTTCTACTCACTCTCTCACAATTAGCAGCATGTGTTTATGTATTAGTAGAGCTTAATCAGATCAGGAGGAAAGGATTTTAACTCAGAGGAAAGGAAATCCCAGGGATGATTTTTCAAAACAGATGTGAACATATATTCTCATTTTAGGGATTACCTAAACAAGACAGGAGTCACTGATGCTGTAACTCTGGCTGTAGAATGAAGATGGGCAGGTTCTAGATTTTGACAGTTGACTTGATGGTTTTCTTAAAGAGGTGTTCAAAGTCATACAGAAATTATGGACATGATCTGTCAATCGTGGAGTAATATCTGTCATTGCCATGAGGTTGGCAAGAGCTCAGAATAGACGATTATAATGGTCACTTTTGGCCTTAAAAATAGAAAAGTGTAATACTGTTCTCTGTATTCATACCTGGTGAAGAAGCTCTGATTCCCAAGCTCTATTTAGTCTTAAAAAAACCCCAGAAACTGTGTAATTGTTTCCAATTCCATTTCTTCCCTGTGAAGAACTCTGTTTTCTATCCCCTTAGTAGTATATCTTGAGATCACAAATAATCAGTTTGTACATCTTATCATTGCCTCTAATCCTTACATTACACTCACACTCTAACTAAAATCATTGCAGGTGGCTTTCAGGAGGGCAGTGCTTTGTTAGAAATAGCATTGGCACTCATGAGGGAAGCCCTTGGGAGGGAAAATGTGTCCTGTGAATGGCCAGGGCTACTTCCCCATTCTGCACATCTTGAGGAGTGTGTTTATTCTCTGGCAATGCCAGCTAAGTAAGCAGCATTAGTAGTTAATTAAGAGACTATTAAATATGAATACGGCTGCCATAACCTGAGCTTGTAACAGAATAAATGGAAGATGGAAAATGTTGGTTGAAAATGTAACACGAAAATTTCTAGGGGTAATACTTCAGTGTTTAATAATTTGTATTCTCTTTTGTCATAGATTAAATAAAGACTGCTGCCACATCTGAATTAGCAGCATTTTATTCTCATTTTCTAGGAAGGAGTGGTTTCAGTAATCCAGCCCTTACTTACAATGTGATCAGAATATGTTACGAATGTATATTAATTTCTACATGCTTCAGTCATCTTCAAATTTATTTCAGATAATGAAACAGTGCCAGAATCACACGCTGTGTGTCACAGTAACCACAAACCAGTCTGAGGGAGACATAAAATGAGCATTTAAAAAGTGGAGGAAAGAATGATAAAAATACAGCACTGCTTTTTAAAAAATGTTTTAAATATAGGCAAATAATTTGTTATACAAAATGAGTGATTTTAACTTTTTTGTTTTCTTTACATGTTCTGGCAGATTGTAAAAGTGAATCATCCAGGGCGTTTGTCATGCATGAGAGCACAATAAGTTTTGTAGTATTAAATTATTGGCAATGATATTGACATTTTGATATTGGCATTTATGTGTCAATGACTGGTAAACATTAGAACATGAAAACCACATCTTCGAGCAGCTCTCAAGAGGCAAACATTTTTCAAAGTCACTGTGGCCTAGGCTCCTTTCTAACGCCAGGTGTGCCCTGGAAAAGCCTTGCCCAGGCGATGTGCAGCTGTGGCTGTGCAGAGGAGCGCACCTGGGGAAGCACAGGACGCGTCAGCTCTGTGCTCCTGCTGCTCCCATTCCTGCTCCAGGGAAGAGTCAGGCCATGCCTGACAACAGATTCCGAGTAAAAGTGTGTAATTCTCTTCCTACATTAAGTCATTATTACATTTGAGATATTTCATTTCAAAACAAAGGCAGAGAATTGTTCTAGGCACTGTTATAATGGTAATGCTTTAAAACACAGAATGACATTTGTGGTTTTTGCGTATTCCTTTCATCTTCTACAGAATGGCGTATATCCTGTATGACTGTGGCAATTCCACATCTTTCTCTTTGATTTCCTAAGATAATAGGAATTTGCAGGGACTGTTTTATATAATGGTTGGTTTAGCGAGTGTGGTATCATCAGAGATGAAGCCTCAATTTCAATTTCTCTGCATTTGCCAATGTTTCACTCTCAGAAGACAGAACATTAAATATACATGTACACATATTCAGTTTTCCTACTTCTCTTCCTTTTTTTATAACTTTTTATACCATTATTCTCAGATGTGCCCAAAATATGATGGAAGCTTTTAAAAAGGAATTAAATCAGTGCAGTAAAAGGAGTCTCACCAGTTTATAGCAGATTGCACCCAAGGAAGGGCTGCAGAACATGTGATGAGTGTAGGGAGCTCTCCTCCCCATACATTGTCCTGGTGTTGCGGAGCAGAAAGACCTTACAAAATGAATGCCTTATAAAATCCTTGCTCACTTCTGTTATTTTGGCTAACTAGAAAAGCATTCTGGGAATGACTCAGCTAAACTAGAGGTGAAAAGCAAGTTACGTAATTGTAAAACAATGATTAGAACCAAGAAGTGCTCAAACCGTGGGGCTTGTGGTTGGTTACAGCTGATGTCTCCTGTTCCTGTTGTGGTCTGTGGTGGTTGGTTAAGCACATTTGTTGTGCCTCACAAGGATGTAAACTCATAAAAAACTAACAATTTAAAAACCCTGGATTTTTGCAATATTGCGTCTTCGTCATACCATGGTGGAGATCCTGTGTGCATCCTGGCCTTGAGAAGAGGATTCATAAACACAGTTCGTTTTTTCCTCTTTGGGGGAAAAAAAAAAAAAAAAAGGATCATTTTCTTACTCCAGCCCAGGCAAATCTGAAATCTCATTTTGTGTCCCAGAGCCAGACGTGTGCAGGCTTTTAACAGGCGCTGAGGTAACCCGAGGAGCCCGAGCTGCTGCTGGTGCTGTGCGCAATCTCTCGCTGCTGTGCCACAGGCTGCTCTCCTCCTCTGCTGCTGCAGGAGTTCCCTAGGTTTGTTCTCAGAATTGGCAGAGCTGCTTTTCTTCGATAATGAGGAAAAGCAAATTCCGTGCGTTTTGCTGCAAGGCCCCTGTACTGAAAGAAAAGGTCAAGGAAAATACTAATGGTTGAAGGTCTGCAGTCCTAAGCATGTAAAGCAGTGTTTCAAAGGGTACCAGCAAACTGTGGCTGCAGGTAAATATTCTATAAAGCAACTTCTACACCTCTGTAAAATAGTTACATGTGTTTGAAATGAGGTTGTTCCTCATAATGAGGAATAAGTGGCCAACCCGCTTGGCTCTACTTTACTTTTTAAGTTTGAAGGCTTTTTTAATTTGAAATCAGATGCAGATTTTTTTCTTGTCTTAGTGTAAATTTAAAAAAATCAAATATGAGCAAATCCATCGACTTTATCCCGTTATTAGATGATTTTCTCCACTTTTCTTTCAGCTCTTTCGACAGAATTCACACTTTGAGTGGATTTAATTCTGGAAAGTTATCAACTTTATTGCATAACTGTGGGATATGCTTCTCTAAATGTCAGGTATTATCAGAGCACAGCACATTTAGGAGAACTCAGACTGTATAACCCCAAGGTTATATGTATTTAAATCTGACTTCATTACATTTTATACAACACAGAATATCTCTATCCAAAAATGTCTGTGAGGTTTTTTTTCCTCCCATTACTTGCCACACTTCAAAATCAGTAGGAAAAACCTTCAAAAGCAGAGCTGTGAGGGTCGGAGCTGCACAAAGCACTGACATATTAAGGTTGCACGTGCTTGATGAACAGCGAGATACACCACTGTGTTATCCATCATGCCAGAAATACCTCTGCAAGAACAAACTAATTTATTTTCTGGTAGGGACTGTCAAGGGAGAGAATGTTTGCTGAAGGAGGGGAGAAAACCTCCCTCCCTGCACACCCAGCTCCAGGGTTGTGCCCTCTGGAGCAGATTTGGGAGGGCAGCAGTGACTGCTGGGGCATGGCACGGGTGGGTGCAGTGAATGGTAGTCAGAGGATGCTCAGCAGAGCCCAAAGTTCAGCTTTTGGAGGTATCAGAAGCATTTGATGTGTGACAGCAGAGCAATTTAGCACCTGTTTCAAAACTGTAATTTTTTTTCTTTCCTATGTGTGAGGAATTTTAATGCTAAAAGGACACCTCTAGGAGTAGTCAATAATTGAGTTTCTACCAGTGATTTTTACCCCCCAGGGCTGCAATATTGAGTTGTAGTGCCTGTGATCCACTTTACAAACCTGGCTTCTGTTTACATCTGCCTCTTAAAAATGATGCTGAGAAAGGCATCCTGCATTCCCACAGGATTCCAGTTGAAATTAATAAAAAAATCGACCTCATGGTGCAGTTAACTTCAGTAATGTCCCTGTGAATCTCAGTGCACAGGTGCTCAGCTGAGCCATAGAACATGCGGCACAGTTGCTTTAAGCTGCATGAGAGCTCTGCAGTTGCAGAGCAATAGCTGATTCTTTTTCTCCCCTTGTTCTTTTTTCCTTCTTTTTTCTCTTTTTGTTCTCTTTCTTTCTTCTCTTTGTTCTCTTTCTTTTTTTCTCTTTTTTCCCCTTTTTTTTGCTCTTTTTTTCTTTTTTTCCTCTTTTTTCCCTGCCTCTTTCCCGCTTCTTCCCTGCCTTTTCCCCGCCTTTTCCCCAGCTTTTTCCCCAGCTTTTTCCCTCCTTCTTCCCTCCTTTTCCCCTCCTTTTTCCCACCTTTTTTCCCGCCTTTTTCCCACCTTTTTTTGCCTTTTTTCCTTCTTTTTCCTCCTTTTTCCTCCTTTTTCTTCCTTCTTTTTCCTCCAGCTTTTTCCTCCTCCTTTTTCCTCCTCCTTTTTGCTTCTCCTTTTTCCTCCTTCTTTTTCCTCCTTCTTTTTCCTCCTTTTTCCTTGCCTTTTTTTTCCTCACCTTTTTTTTCTCACCTTTTCTTACTCTCCTTTTTTTTCCTCTTTTTTCTACTAATTTTTTTTTCTCTTCTTTTTTCCCCACTCCTTCTTTTTTTCTCCTTTTTTTCCTCTTTTTTTTTCTTCTTCTTTTTTATTTTGGAGCAGTAGCTAGAAATCAGACCGTTACTTGTTTTCATATATCATCTCCTTTGTTTGTTCTTGCATGGGCCTGCCTGAAATTCTGGAGCAAATGTATGACCCCCCCCCCCAAAAAAAAAAAAAAGAGATTCCTTACGCTGAACTTTGTACAGAAAGTGAATAATGGGAGAAAGAGTGTTGTCTCTTCTGCCCCAGCGTTCAAAAGCAAGGTTAGCTGTGACCTGGTGAACCTAACAAATGCTTAGATTAAGATTGTGAAAGGAAAGATTAGAATTGCCCTCCTGGCCCTGATAAAAATTGCTGTAGGGAAGTACCTGTGGTAAAGTAATTGTGATGATTTTTAATCTCTGAAGACATATGGAAGATAGACAAGATCCTTAAAACTGAAAAGGACAGAGTGCTTTTCCCCCAATAGGAGTTTCTTAGGAATTTTGATGGAGAGATGCTGTAAAATGGATTTTTTTTAAGAGAGGAGTTAAACTGCTTGAAAATACCTAGAACTTAACAAAGAGCAGGTAAGTGCCAAGATCCATCTGTAAAGTTCCAATTATAACAAATCAGTTTAATTTCTCTGCAATTGTACGAAAAGCCTGGTGAGTAGATAAGGAGTGAGTGGCCACGGTGTTGTCACCAGGGAGAGGAGGAACTGTGGTCTAAATGGGACCACCATAATTAAAAGCAGATTGCAGTTCTGAGCTTGGAGTGAGTGCTGGCAAATAAATGGTTCACTGTCAAAAAAGATGGATTTATATCTCACAGGGCTCTGGCCAGAGACCAGCAATAGTCAGCATTTTGATAATTTAGCTAATAGAACAGGGAATGTATTTATTTAAATTATCAGGTAATATCAAACTGGGTTACCAGCAGCCACAGGAACAAAATTAGGATCGAAAGCTTATGAAAAAAATTGGAGAAGTGATTTGTATATGCAGGTTTCAATTCAATAGATAAAATTGCAAGTTCTTACACTTACTAGGGAAGAAATCTAGTAAACAAATACATAATAGGCGGTGTATTACAGTCAGTAGCGTTGTATAAAAATATGTGGAGATATGGGTCTGGGTACAAACTGAACACTGAAGTAATGTGCTACCCTTTAGGAAAAAAAAAATTTAAAAATTAAGTATCACACTTCAGTGTTTAAGCACATGTTTATATGTTTTCTCTAGCACATGTGAAGTCTTAAAAAGATTTTCTAGATTAAGAAAGAATTGGGTTTTCCTTAGTCTTGACAAGGGAAGGCTGGGGATACAAGTCTTCAAATATGTAACAGATTTATTGTGTACAGTGAGATGATGAACATTTTTATTTTGCATGATTTTACGGTAAGAGATAAGGATTAGACAGATTAATTTGTAGCCAAAGAGATTTTGGTTGGAATGGAGAGAAACCTTTCTAAATCATAAAATAGTTAAAAGCCAAAATAATTTTTTTGGAAAGTTTGTAAAGTTTGCACATTTGGACATTTCTTAACCTGGTTAAACCAATATCTTGTTTAGGCTTCGGTGGCAGCACATTCTGCCTTGAGGTGAGGTTATGGCTGCTTCTCAGTCAGATTTTTCTCCCATTTTTCCATCAGGCATTGATATTTTGGATAATAAATCCCACAGTGCTTAGTATTGCAGTCCCCTACTCACTCTGTTCCAGTGCAGAGGATAATCCAATAACAGAGAAAGTCTATTTCTGTACATCTTTGAGACTTAACAAATTCCCTTTTCCTATTGATTGCAAAACCTGTTTAGGTTGCATTAAGTATGACCAGAATGTTGATAAGCTCTTCTGCATTACCAGGCAGGGTGGAAAATCCCTGTTTCTTTTTTACACTGAGCTCTCTTCTTGCATTAGCATGTTACAGAAATACACATTAAGCCAAATGTGATACAGTGTGGAAGAAAACCACATGATTGGTAAAATCAGGTAAATAGGAGGAGTAAAAAAATTGCCCAAAGAAATAATTCAGAGGATCATGAATTAAGCACTGTTTGCGTTCAGATATAAGTGGAAAACTTAATTTAAAGCTAATACTCTGCAATGAAAGTTATTAAATGTATTGGTGTCTTTCCTACTGAAAAGTAGCCTACATAATTTGCTATATTGATAGAATATAGAATTATAACTTGGTTTTAGTTGTCTCTAATTTTTATTGCTCGAAAATATTTAAAATGAAGTTGTATGTGAAAAGTCCACTCAAGAATGTCAAGTTGCAGGCATTTTTTTTTATTTTTCAAAAAAGGGTGTTTTGATGGTTTACACACAGCAATTTAGTACTCAGAATTAATGGCATGCTCATTTAATTAGAAATGGAATAATTTGTCAGTGTTAGAAAGTTAAAGTTAGCTCGTAACTTACTGCTAAGACTCTGCAAAAAGCAGTCTACTCTCAAACAACTTTATTTCCTGCAGTGTCTTTATGGAATATAATGCACTTCTTTGGTGTGTGATAAATACCTTTGAGAAGGCGCTAAAGAATTAAATGTGTTATTATCAGCATGGAGCAGAGCAGATAACCTTGCTGGATGCAGTCTTGCTGTACAAAGCGTTGCAGCGTTTTTATCTCATCTCTGAGCTGCAGAGCTGCAGTCACCAGATGGGGAATTGCTCAAGAAGTCCTGTGCTCGGATTAGCATCAGTGGGAAGGATGGGGAATTTCAGTGTGACGTGTTACAGCTGATGATGGTCTCGCGGAGATGCATTCAGCCAGGAGCTATGCCAGAAATGCAAATGGAAATGCAATGGCTCTGCCTGGGAGTCATGGAAAATGCAAGTTCTGGGTAGCAGTAGTGACAGGACCCCGGGTTTGATCAGCCAGATCAGCTCCACCAGAGCCATGCACATGCAAAGAGAGCAGTCTTCTGTAGAAACTCCTTCAGTTAATAATGGGGATGGATGATGAGAGAGTTAAAAATCCTTCGACCAAAGCAGATCATTAGCTGCCTGATTAACTTTACTACTGAAGTACTGATAGAGAAGTGTCTCTAAAAAGAGCTCAGTAGCATTGAGTTACATGTGCCTTAGCTCTCAGGTACCACTGACCTAATGGGAACAAAAAAAATATATGAGGGAAAAAAAAATTATATCTAATACATTCTTAATAGACCCTTATAAATTCCTAACCCACTAAATGAATATGCAATTAATCTTATAACTTGCACCCAGGTAAAACCCAGTAGCAGGCTACAGAGGTCTGTGTGTGTCCTGTACTACTTTGGTAGTGCTGTGCTTGTGGGGTGCATTGCTCTGACTGATTATCATTCTTAATATTGAAAGAGAGATGAGAATGATCAGCTTTTTAGCAAGTACTAACTGTGAGGGTCAGATTTAATGTAATTCCCATAGCATTTGCCTGTCATCCATAAATGTCTGGGTTCATTTAATATTAGCTGGAATGGGAATGGTGCATAGTTAAGGTCACTCCCCAGACTCTTATGAAACATTTATTTGTTTAATGGAAACCTGCAGTCTGCATGTGAAACAGATGCCTGAAATGGCTCTTTATGTTTGTGGGGATGTCTGTTCTCTGTACCACTGAAATTTTGTTACTGAGTTCAGAGAAGATGCAGATGCAAATAACTGAACATCTCCAGTTTGCACTTTGTGTGTGTACATATATATATATATATATATATGACATGCTGTGAGCATGTATGTCAAATTAATAGTAGCGCATATTTAAATTGACTGCTTAGTTGTTTGTGGATACAAATCACACAATAATGAACTAAACAAAGTTTACAGAGATCCATAAAAAGATTTTCATCATAGATGCCTTTTCCTGAAGCCATCTTTTCAGGAGGTGGGAGCCACCTTTTCCTGAAGCCACATCAGAGGTGGGAGCGGTCAACAGTATTAGGTAGTAATCTGTTTTTATCAATACCTAGATTTTCCTAACAGATGATTTCTTCTGTCAAGAGTATTTTCCTTTCATGAAGTTCATAGGCAGAGCTTTTTTTTAAAAAGATAATTTTATTCACTAGGGCAGAGTCTCGCAAAAGGAAAACATCCTTCTGAAGATCACATTCATAATCATGTTCAACTCAGTAGGTACAACGATAAATGTGTTTGAAATTAATCCTGCTGACCAGAAAAATATTGCAAAATGAATGTTCCATGTAATAAGCCATAGAAAGATACTGTTTATCTAACTTCTTTTTGAAGTTCTTCTCTGAAATCACTTTCTTTCTCATGAATGTTTTGGGATCAAAATGGAAGCTGAGAAAATGTGCAAGTGCCCTGTCAGGAAGTTTTGAGAATTGACTTGTAGCCCACGCAGTGTTAAAAGAACAAATCCAGCTGAGTCCTTAACTTGATGTAGTGAAGCTGGAACTGTTTTGCCATTCTTTAATAAGAGCTAATATCTGATGCAATTTAACAAGTGATTTGATAGGTTCTATGTATAATCAGAGCAGGAAATAGTTCTCTTGGAAATATTCAACATCAGGAACAAAAGTTGTAGTTAATTATTTTTAAAATAGAAAAAATGTTTTGTAAGAACATTCTACAAAGGAGAAGGATGAACATAGATTTTAAAAAAAATAAAATTGAAAGAACCCCCAACCACCTCCACTCTATGAGTCACTTCCCCTTACAAAATTGAGAAATAAGGCAGTGAAGTATCAAGCTAGCTCCTTCATCCCTGAAATCTGGAATTGCTGCTTCTCATTGAAGCAGGGACAAGTACCTTCATGGACAGCCTGTGTCTTTTTATAAATATAAAACTACTTAGCCTGAAGGGAAAGGGTCAGCCTGACCCAGGTAATTGCTTAAAAAATCCTAAGGCAGAGTGTCCTCTCACTCCAAACACCACTGTACAGCACAATTGAATCCACCATGCAAGTGAATATCAGTGGGGACAGTTGGCACTCTTATTTCTAAGAAGTGATACACAATCCTGTAGCTGAAAACTGTGCCAGAGCAAATGTCCAACAACAACAACAACAACAGGCTGTGTGTTTTTCAAATATTTTAACCATCCTGTCTCACAATCAGTGTGTGGCAGGGGTATCTCCTGTCTACGTTATCCATGAGGAACCCATCCCATCTTTCCCACAGAAGAGGCATTGGCCCCATTCCTGGTTCCTTGATCACCAAAAAGTTGCCTGACTGCCTCTTCTCTGACTAGGCCAACAGGAAATCAGGAAAGCACATAAATCTGCTGGCGTGGCCATCTCTCAACAGTGCTGAAAGGAGTGTTGGATAAGTGAATTTCTGTAAATGAGAGGTAGCAGTTACTTTGGTACAGATAGAATGAAAGATCTTTTTAAATCCATCCATAGACAGAGTTGAAATACCTTGAAGTAGGTGGCAAAGACTAGACCTTTATGTAACTGTCCCAGAGAAACGTTTCAAGCTGTCTTTGTTGCACATTGCTCTTTAAACCAAGCTTCCATCTCAGGCGATGAGGAACCCTGATAGTGTGACAGACCTAACAGATCAAATGGTTGAGTCCACTTTTTAGAGAAATATTAAGATGTGCCCCTTTATCATCCAATTTTTGTGTTCTTTTTAAGTAAGGACAAGTCTTTTTGGGTATTTGAGCATGAAAGGTTTAGCCTGGGGTCTTAGGCAATAAATTAATGTTCCAGTGAAGGCAGTCAACCACCTGAACAAATTTAGCCTTTATAATTCTATTTATTGTCTGCAAATATAGCACCAGATTAGATGTTTCCTGGGGAGACGAGTTTGGTGTGAGGTATTCATCACTTTGTTACAGCTCCTTTGAGATCACCATGAAGTACTCCCGTGTACTAAATGAATAGCTCTCTTATCATGACCTTTTAATCACTTCATCATGAAGAGGTCTTTTACTTGCTACAGGAGTCTACTTCATGATACCACCATCAAAGGGACTGTAATATCATAAAACGGCCACAACAGAGACCTGTACAGAAATATGGTACAATACAAGAAAATTAGTGAAGGTAGACCTCGTTGGCTGCAAGCAGCATCATGGCTTGCTAATGGGAAGTGCTGGAGAGGATAACTGGCTGTGAGCTCCATTGTTGGGAACTGCCCCTGGAGGTGATGTTTTTGCTGGGTTTTGTAACAGGGTAGTGGAACAGAAGGGGAACAGTAAAAGCCTGTTAGCAGGGCCAGTAGCACCAAAGAAATCATGGAGATGTGGGAGATGAATAGGGCATGACCAAAAAGGAAGTTTAAAGATGGAATTTAGCTGTAGTGATACTTGCCGTACTTACTCCTATGGAAAAGATTTTCTTTTCATGCTTTCTTTAAAACATGAAGACACGGGAGTTCACACCGCAGTGCAGAACTGATGTAAGAAGGGGAGAAATCTAAATGGCAGTGCTCTGGTTATTTGAAGAGTTTAAACAGGGTTTTTAGAGAATATCTTGGAGGGTTGGCATCCTGGCTGTGTTGGTTGCCTGGAATCATAAAGCTTTGATTGCAGTAGAAGAGCATTTTAAACACATGGGTAGCAAAAGGAGTTGCAAAAACTGTTCCTAGCTCAACCAACAAGCAGATAAATACTCAAAGAGAAACAAACATTTTGTCATGAAAACTCTATAAAGGGCTAAATAAGGAATTTAATGCTATTAAAAAACCCTTCCAGTAGCACACAAAGATTCCCTGGACTCTCCAACACCCAGATTTACCACTGACGGTATCTTTGATGTCACTGTTAGGGCCTAGTGGAGAAGATGACTTATTACGAAGAAACACCCACAGCATTCCTGCTTTCCCCTGTGTCGTATCCACAATAAACATTCCTGCTTTCCCCTGTGTCATATCCACACTAAACATTCCTGCTTTCCCCTGTGTCATATCCACACTAAACATTCCTGCTTTCCCCTATGCCATATCCACACTAAACATTCCTGCTTTCCCCTATGTCATATCCACACGAAGCAATTAACTCTGATGGTAACCAAAGCAGTGAAAAGCAAGTGGTTCATGTATTCAGGTACTGAGCTGTCAGATTCCTCAGAAAACCGTTTTTTATTCATGTTTTCAGTCCTCCAGAAGAGAAAGGCTCTAGGTGTCAGTCTGCTCTGCCTGAGCTCATTCGCAGCTGCCTGATCCTGTGTGTTCCAGCCTCCATGGCCACACACTGCAGCTCTGCTTACTGCTTTCCCTCCCTGCTGCCTGCTCTCCTTTGAGCTGATCCTCTTCATTTCCAGCCCTTTGAGAGTCTCAGCTCTGTTTTGTTCTGGACTTGTTCTTTCTTTTTATTATTTCTCTTTGTTTCCCCATCCTGTATTTTTAGCCCTGTCTCTTTCTCTTGGTTCTTTCATCTTTCACACGTGCTGGTTTACCCATCTGCTTGCCTAAGCCCAGTTTTCTTTTCCGTTTTCCCTCTGTATTTCTTCAGACCCACAGGCCATTTATCTCATTGCTTCTCCTTTCTCCAGCTCCACAGGGCCTTTTCATCTCCTCATGTAATTTGTAAGCAAACAGCAGACGAGCATCCGGTATCTGCTTCCTAACTGCTGCCTGAGTGAGTCAGATTGTCTGGAGAAGAAAAAGAGATATTGAGACTATAGTCTTTACTTTAAAATTGACTCATCACATGCATTGATTTCCTTTTGTATCCTCATCATTTCAGGGCATCTTCAGTTCTGTTTAGTTTTGTGCTCCGATCTTGGACATTTCATTTATATGGAATGTTAATTTAGAATATATATTCCTAGTAGCTTTTTTAAATATTTTTTTTTCTGCATCATATTTCACTTGAATCAGTTTATGCACATTTTTGTAAATATCACAACATGTAGAAGTGTGTCTTTTCAAAACAAGGTGGTGTTTTTTCTGCATTTGACCATTTTCTCTTCAGCAATCTGTTTGAATAAATACAATATGTGACTCACCATGGAAAAACTGAAAATAAAACCAAGTTTCGACCTGATTCTTTCTTCCACAGTATCTCAAAGAGCAATTGAAACCATCTCAGAACACTCTGAGGAGACTTGATGCAGCTTTGTCTTTAAGAATCAGTGTTTTAAAACATATTTTGTGTCCAGGTAACGATTTTCAATATGCGTGGAGACACTCAATCCAAATTCCCTATAGCAGATGCCTCTTGTATGGGATATGGGTAATCCACAGGACCCTGTAAAGAGATCAGACTGTCGAAAGTATTGGGCATATTGAAGTCTTCAAATGCATATTTTTCTGGGACAGATTTGGATTCTTGGCTGCATTGACCAGAGGCAAGCACCCTCATATGTCCATGGAGATAAAGTTCTGATTGTCCTGTCAGAATTTATATCTTCCGTTTCCCCTTACGCTTGTGCGGATCAGAATACATATGCACACTGTGAAGCTGCCTGCGAAGCGGTTCAGGAGAGGAGAAGTTTCTATAAATCCCCAAATACTCCTAAAGTCCATATTTTGATCACACTGAATATGAGCGTGAGCATGTGCTTGAGAAGGATGTGCACAATACAAAAAAAATGCACTTATTATGCTTCGGACTTGAGATTTACCAGTTTCACTGTCATGTAACGATGATTTCAGTGAAGTCATTCCTGTTTTTTTAATGCTGCAGGTGAATAAGCCAGGAAAAAAAACATATAAATTTTTGTCATAAGTCATCTCATACAAGACTCAAGAAACATATTTTATGTGATAGTGTAACTAATAGAATTTCAAATGGCAGTGATATGTGAGGCTTTCAGAAGTAGCAATGCAGAACATTCTTTCTTGAATAATTCACTCATCTGAAGTTATTATATATTCAAAACTGATTGAGTTGCATATCCAAATGATGCTCTATCAGCTGTTGATGCAGGAGAAGAAAAAGAAGTTTCTGCATTTATTCCGAACTGTGATTTGTTTCATGTTACTCTTGGTTATACGAACTGAGTTTAATTGATTGTGATTTAATTTACATTCTGCAGTGGATGTCTTTTCTTGAGATAATTAATCTTATTGAAAAATTATATATGAACAGTTGAGGCTTTAACAGATTTTCTAGAGGTGGTTTTTTGTTTAGACTTCCCTGACAGCCTTTTTTCTTATAAATAAATTATGTGTCTCAAAATATCTTGCCTTTATATTTATTTTGGTTTGGCAGCATATAGTTGTTATGGCTGGCAATATTTCATACCCCAAAGTATTAATGCTAGCCATAAATTACTACCAATGATATGCAGTGGTTCTTATCCATCATGAGAAATAATCAATGTTGATTGAAACAAATAAAAATGATGCTTTTCAAAGTTATAACCTTGTCAAATAACTTCAGTGCTCAAATGCATCAAGCTCTATCTTAAACTAACTCTACAATTATATACGGAGTTTTCAGAAACAAGATATTCCACCATAAGGGCTAAATTTGTGCAAAACTATATAGAGGTTTAGACATCAATAGTGGCAATATTTACCTCTATTTCTTTTGTTTTCAGAATTGGGTAGAAATAATGGGATTTACAGATG
This sequence comes from Acanthornis magna, assembly GCA_036785705.1. NCBI lineage: Eukaryota > Metazoa > Chordata > Aves > Passeriformes > Acanthizidae > Acanthornis > Acanthornis magna. The sequence continues at coordinate 100,390 of JAWUZG010000716.1, read as the reverse complement.
GGTGGCAATTCATCATTGCTTTGTTACAGACTCTTCAGCTGATTGTTTCTAAGAGTTTACTCTGAAACCAGGGGAAGGACCCATATCAGACTATTTAAAATGAGAAATCCCATAAACTTTGTCTCAGATGCAGGAGGTCAGACACAACAATCATGTCAGTTCTTTCTAGCTGCATGAACCATGGGTTAATGTATCATTAGCTGCAGTTTAAAATTAAGGTAAAATGAAAAGATTTACTGGATTGTGTTGAAAATCCACCATTTGTGGAATTAAATTCTGTGCCTCTCACTACCTCAGATATAATCAATATGAAATCAGTCATTAATTCATGTGGTTAAATCCTTATTGAATCTAACACCAGAAAAATAACAGTTATACACTACAGCTCCAAGAGCAAAAGGTTCACTGGTGCACGGTGTGAACCTTCCTGGTGTGGATCCCAAAGGGAGTTGAGCTTTGGGATCAATGCACAGTCTGAGGTCAGGGCCAAAGAGAAATATTTGAGGTGAATGGTAACAGAGTTTTAGAGAAAGTTGGATTTCACCATAATGTTATTGATACCATTAACATTATTAATTTATTTAGCACATAAATTGCAAAATGGATGGAAGTTTCATCCAGCAGCTGTGCTTTGCCTTTGGCAGTAGTCATGCTGCTCCTAATTTAATCTTATTAACTCCCTCGCAGGTTTTACTAACGGGGTGCTGAACATCTTGCAATACAAAGATAAGAAAGGAATATATCTTTTTTATTGTTTTGCGATCAGCACATTAGATACCGATTCCATTCTCTTTGCACTGCAGTCCCAGCAAGGTCACGTGTATTAAAGCTCATAAAAAGGAAATGAGGAGCAGGAGTTGGTCGTGTGAATGTTAATATGGTGTTTTGGAGAGCAAGAAGTTGCTGCTTGGAATCCTGATGGCATAAAGCAGAGATGGCCTCCTCCTACTGTAACTCATTTGCTTTCAGCAGACTTTCCACGAAGGATGGAGTCCAGCCGCAAATAATCTGGTGTTCTCCAAACAAGTAGCAGAATAAGGAGATTGTACATGACATTAACCATGCCCAAAACCTTTTCTCATTTTCATTGCTGGAAATCTGAATTATACCAGTATTCTCTGAGCAAAATTAGTAGTAAAATATCACTAACTGGAGGGGAAATAATTTCAATAACTATTTGCATAATTTATATAACTAATATACATGGACTTTGTATAATTTAGTGTAATTTGTGGAGGCTGTGGTTTTGTGTAGGGAGTGAACCTGAATATATGTTAACTTACTGAAAATACATAATACAGTTAATTTTTCTGGCAACAAGCACATGGTATTTATATCAGAAGTCCCTTCAAAAGATCTCCATAGCCATTCTGTGCTTCATTATATTCTACTCATATTCTCTCCACTCTGCATCTGGTCCTGGCCTATTATTTGTAGCTCATGGCATGTTCTGCAGGTTCCATTTTTCCTCCAAGATACTTTTATCTTAAGGGCAAAACAGGAAACAATATATGTTTTAATTTCTTTTTCTAAATTGTATTTTTGAGTCTTTAGTGAAGGTTTATTAAAAATTTGGATTTTTGAATGAGTGTGTCATTGTGTGTGGGTACTTCCTTGCATGAATGGCAGACGAACGATTGGTTACATTTTACTTGGCCTTCTAATCACTTTACCATGGCAAAGGCTTTTGGTTCAGTTTTCAGCATAAGTAGATTTTTCAGTAATTCTTCAAATGCTTAATTCAGCTGTAGAAAAGAGGATAAAGGCAGAATCCTACTCGTGTTGCTGTTTTTCACACTGTGCATGACAGCCAGAAGCTCCTGTGGCTGGCACCCACCGAGGCAGGTTGGAAATGTGCCAGATCATTTTACTAATGCTTCATGAAAGATCTTCAAAAGTGAGAAGGGCCACGGATGAATGGAGAAGTGAGTGTCCTTGGCAAGATGTATTCCTGTTTACTTCCCTGCTTCGCTGTGTGCTGTCCCCTGATTTCTTGGTTCACATGCCTTTTGTGATATGCAAATTATTAATTAGGAAGGATCACTTTTAAGTATAGATGGTCTTTTTTTCTTTTCAGATGGTCTTTCTTTGTTTCTCCATAACATTGTTGTTATAGATGTGGTGGCCTGAAGAGATAAATGAGACAAGATTTGTGGGAAGAGGTAATATTTTTTATTAGGCCAGCTGATGTAGGTGGAAAAAAATGGAAAAGCTTTCAGGCACAGGAAACCTTTTCCGGGTTGGGTTCTCTCATAGCTTTGAACTGCCTAATAATTGACTTGTGCCTGTGAAGCAATAAAAACAGTTTTTTGATCTTTCTCCTTTTATGAGTAATACTGTTTGGGAGGCATCCATATTTTGCAGCAGTTAAAACTTTATACAGCTAAGGTTGATTATTCTGTTTTCAATTCTGATTAAATTCTTTAGCTCATAGAACAAGAATATAATCATTTTTCATTCAGACTAGTAGTCTCTTAAATGCTAGATTTTGTTTCTCGTGTGATCAGAAGTGTAAATTAACCCATAAAAATCTGATACCTCACTGATGAGTCAGAGAGATCTGCATGGTTTTGAGCCTTCTCTGAGAAACTGCCTCTCTTTCCAAGTCAGGGAATGTGTCTGTGTGTTTGGAGATAAGTGGAATGGGCATGAAGGCAAACACTGTGATGTCAGTTATTTAATGAGTCTCTGCTGCTTTTTTTTTTTTTAACTAATGGGAAGGGCATAGCTTTTAAAAAAATATCTTTGTTATTTGCTTTGTACATTACAAATAGATGGATATCTATGTTGTGTGCAAGACATGGACCCCATATGGCTGTTAAGCTTTGGAATAACTGAAAGTATTACTACGGGGGCTGAAATTTTCAGTGTATTTCGTATACTTTCATTTTTTATAGTTCTTGCTCAGACTGAGTGCTTTTATGCCCTGTGAGATGTCTTATTGGAACCTGAAAGGGGAATTTACAGCACTGGGAACTGCAGAGATGAGTTTGGATTAGAGGTGTCTGGGTGAAAGCAAAAATACAGGACAGTCACTCCACTACCTTGCAAAAAGCCATGCTAGCAAGAAGGCATCATCATTGCTCCAAATAAACAACACATGAAAGAATGTAATCGGTTTATAATACAGCAAATGGATAAAGGATGCATCAAGGTGTTTGGCATGCCCATGCATTTTGAGATTATAGCACTGTGAGGTTCTAATGTCATCAGCTCTCCTCCATTTCCCTGGAGCTGAGAGCTCTCATCACACTGTAAAAATACTGCCAGTGAGGTTTTCTTGGCAGCTTTTTAGCAAAACACTATTCTGCTGAGAAATGTTTTCCAAATTGCCCAAGGACAGTGAACTGGATATTTTCTGGAATGTGTTGCAGAATTAGTGGAGTGGTTTTGGCTGAGTGTATAAGGCACTGTTTTCCTGCATCTTGTTGGGCTATGCATTGAGTTCCATGGCAGTATTCCATTTTTGGAAACAGCAGAAAGAAAAAATAATTCCTTGAAAGGTAGAGAATAAAGGACACATGAAACTCAAAACTCAGTCATTGAAAGAATCACACCTTCATCTAAATGTGTCATCTAAAAGTTCAGATTGTGATTGATAAGTGTGTTTTTTATTGTTGGCTGTTAGCTGAGTAATAGATTGTTATTTCAATAAGTTTTGACTGGAGCAATTTGTCTTGAAATACTTTTGTCACCTTTTTCTTTTAGGTTCTTTGTAATAGAGTTCTGTAATTTCATTTTTCTCATACACAAATGCCGCTAACTTTTTCAGTATTGAGCAGCACCAGATGAAAGCTTGTCATCACTTTATAAACTGATAAAAGACTGAATTCTTAAGAAATATTTAATATGCAATGGTTGTTACCTACTGCATTCTGTGGCAAAAGAAAAATTAAATAATTTTACTGAGGGGGAGGTGTACTGTCTGTCTGATCTAAAAAGCCATTTCCACAGCTCTTAACATTGCAGGGAACATTTTCCAGCTTATCAGAGTAGAAACAGGCAAGTTATTTACTTACCAGAAAGGCCTGAACCCTAGTAATCATGCATGCCACTTGTGAAGTTAAGGCTCCTCACGGTGCTCAACCTTAACATGTATAATTATTTTAATAAGTTATAACAGACCATTTTCCTCTCTGTTTTCCTCAACTGATATAACACTGCAGAAATAGCTGTAGTGCATTTAATGTTTTAATGGGGTTTGCTCTCCTACATTGCTTCTCTTAGAGATGTTCTGTGCATCCGTATTCATTAATTGATTCTCTTCTCTACTGAGAAGATGAGTATTTTTCATTACAATCTTTCTCCCTTTTGCTCAGTTTCACGTCTCTTTTTTTAGTCAATTGGAGCAATTCAATGTCCATGTTTAAATATTAGCCTTAGTTTAGTCTTTCAATCGCACAGAGTTAGAACATAGGGAGCAAAAGAAATGTTTGAAAGTATTTTGGGCTGGGAATGATAGCACTTTGGTTTTGAATGTTTCACACAATACACTGTGAGCAGGATCGGTGTTACCTGAGCTTTAGGTTTCTTAATTTGCATAAATTACCATGTTTTTTTCTGATTAATGCACATCCTACAAAGCAGGAGTTGCAGGGCTTAATTCCCCAATCCTCTTCCACAGAGGACACAAGTGCTGGCCATGTGGGAGGTTTGATCCTGGAGTTTTGAGGGCTCTGAAACTCCTCCCTCGGTGCCAGGTATTGTATTTTAGGGATCAGGAAAGGTTTGTCCCAAACACCGACACAGCTCTGGGCAAGAGGAAGCCAAACAGGTCAAGGCTTTGTACAAAACAGTAAGAACTTCCTAAGCACTCACTATAAGAGCCAGACTTGAAAAAGAAGATTTTCTACATCCTTTCTTATTGATTTCATTCCAATAGTGACTGTATTTCTGTGTGTGGCTCTTGCAAGCAAGATGAATCGGGAAACTTCGTACTTGTAATTTATACATGGTGTTCCTGGTAAGAGCTAAAACTAACATGAGTAATTTGAGAAAAATGTCAACATCCTGTCTGAAAGTGATTTCGTTGTGGTGTTGGTCTCCACTGGAAGTGGAGCTCTTTCAACTTCAAACACAGATATTAATGTTTCTGCATAAATGTTTAGACAGAAATGTCACACAAGGCGGGAGGAGAGTTTCCACATGGCATATGAAGTGTTGTTCTTGTTGTTACAACATATTTTCTGCTTAAGCTGTCAGAATGACTTATTAGTTTAGCATTTCTTGTTGAAATACATTCTGTCTAATAATTTACTTTTAAAATGTTTCTATTCTAAATATTTACCAGCCCTCCACACATTATCTTTGACACAATTTTCCCTTTTCCTGCAAGGGTGAGAGACCCATTTCTCTTCTTTGTAAATGGCCTTTAAAAGCTGCTGGCAAGTGCCCCTCTGGGTAACCTCTGGCAGTGCTCACCCTGTGCAGGAACCACCATGATTTAACCATTTGTCTCTGTTTCAGTCACACTTCTCAGAAGAGGCTGGTACCTTTCATGACCAGAAAGTTTATCTTAAGCTGCAATATAAAGTATAAAATATAAAAAGGTTGGGGCATACTTATTAATATATTTGTGATTCTTCTTACTGAAGCAACAGTTTCTGATGTCAAACACAATGGATTTGGAAAATGGAATTTATTTTTGTCTCAACGGGGAATTTTATAGAAGGGCTATTCAGCTGTTGCACAAAGTAGAGTTACTAATATTAGAGACCTTTCTGGGATTCTTGCTGCATCAGCCAGCAAGGATTTGGGGCATGCTAAATTCTTGGCCTGTGTTGACAGGGAGCTAATAATAAAAAGGAAGTCAGTGGAAGGATGTTTCATGTTTCAGATAGCTCTGTTATTGAATGGCCTCCAGACAAAATACCAACCTCTGGAACCCTCTCATGTGCCATAGTGACAAATTCCGGGGCTCTGTCCATGTAAGATCCTCCTTTGCCTCTTCTCTTTGAAGGAGATACTGAAAAGTTCCTAGTGCAGATAATACAAACTAAAGAGTTCCCAACACTTGAAACCATGTCAAGGTTTTGGCTTTCCAGCTGTATCTGTTCCCATCTAAGTGGAATTATCCTGACACTGTCCAAGAATAAATCCTTCACGTACCAAGCAGAGATGCTGTAACTGTAGACATGAAGTCTAAGTCCAGTGGATGTCATCTGATGTTTCTTTCTGACAGAAGTTTACATTGAAAAGAAGAGTTTTTCTTAGTTCAGTAATAATTACTCACGAATATATTTTATATTCCAAGGCCATGAAGTAATTTCAAATGATAATAAAACTAAGTCACACTATGGAATTTTGCTATTTCATTATACAAGACATACAGGCAAGAAATCATCTAGGTAAAAACCAATCACTCAAGCCTGGGAGAGAGCAAAATGTCTGTTATTCACAATGTGTGTATAGGTTAATGTTTGACTTTAGAGAGAATATGTAATAGTTTGCTTTGATTTGAGCCCTTTGGTGGGGTGGTCCATCACATTAAACACTGTAATTGCTCTTCTGTTCCATTCAGAGTATCCTACGGGTTTTGAATCCAGAAGTCCCTGGTAACTTGCTGTTAAATGAGAAAGGTTTGCTGAAAAGTAGTTCTTTGTTTTACCCAAAATGCCTCATAGAAAAAACCTCAACAAACTTTTTGTGAAAAACAAAGAAAGTCGGCCAAAATCAGGCCAAAACGTATTTAGTGAAGGCCACAGCAGAGAGAGCCCCACTAAGTACAGAGTTTTCTGTTCTGTGAGCCATACCCAGGAGGTCCTTCAGGCTGTTCATAGCAGGTGGTCAGAAAAATACCATATGACCCTGTATTGGTCTGCATTTCAAGTAGAGTGGCTGTGATGCCTGTGAAATCATTTTGTCACAGCTTGATGAAGAAATACAGAAAAAAAGGGGTATTTTTCCCAAAATGTATATTCTTGGTGGGTTTTTTTGTTGGTTTTGTTGGTTTTGTTGGTTTTGTTGGTTGTTTTAAACAGGAATGCAGATTTTTCTGATTGGGGCATTTTCTGTGCAGTCGTACTGAAACAGTGTCTGGTTAAATTAACAGATGAATATGTGTGTCCTTCCTACAGCGTTCAAAACCTGGTTCAGCTCTATTGGTTATAATTAATTCAGTAAAACATTCTTTCAGTAATAAAGGTATCAGTGCTTACAGGGGTTGAAAGACTGTGGCTGCCCTCATGGTAGTCTGTATTTAATCCAGTATTTGGTCTTGTAATTCTTTGCTCTTTCTCTCTTTTTTTTTTTTTAACAGGTTTTTCATTATTCTTACACAGCTTCATACGTGATTTATAACATACACACAAGGTAGGTCACGTTGTTTTTTCAATACCATCTCATTGTCAGTGGCTCTATGCACAAGGCGATGCCAGTGTGTTCAAGTAAAAATGTTTACCTTTTTTTCAAGGGAAGTTTGGGAGTTAAACCCTCCAGAAGTAGAGGATTCAGTTTTACAGTATGCAGCCTGGGGCATTCACGGACAGCAACTGGTAAGCACAGTCATTAAAAATGTATGGACTCCAGACAGACGGAGGTAAAAACAAAATTGAAAGCCTTAAGATGAGTTGTGTTATATATTTCTTCACTGTGCTAGTATGCTCCTATTTCAGCTTTTAGGAGAGCTCTATTTATTGATTGGTTTATTAAAAATATGTTTTTCCAGTCTGATCCCAATAATAAAATTGTACAATTATTGAAAGAATCACACCTTCATCTAAATATGCACTCACAGGATAACCATCTTTAGGACTACTGCTATGTGGGAATGCAAGTTAAAGGTGAAGAGAAGTTTTCTTTCAAGTGCAATATCAGTGAAAACAGCGGGCAAAAGCTTAGCATCAGAAAGTGATGCCGTGCATTCGTGAAAAGTGATGTTTTCATTTCAGTATGAAAATTATTGCCAAGGTCAGTTGTGCTGCATTGAATTCATAATAAGAGAACAAGAGATGTTATGTTCCATGTATCACTTTTTTCCAGAAGTTTTACCATTTTTAATGAGCGTAACTCATCCATGGTCATCATAGCCAACATCAATATGAGAAGAAAAAAATTGTGCTTTTAAAACAGCAATGATTTTAAGCTGACCTGTGTTGGTAGTTGAAGGCAGGAGACTGATTAAATCTTCAGTTCTGCATAAGAAATTCAGATAATCCTTGTTACAGTGTTCTAATAAGCTCATTAATGCCCCCAGGAATGATCCCAGGGCCTCCTTGCACATCCAGCTTGCTCCTGCAGAGAGGCTGTAACTGAATGTCTGGAGAATATACCCTCTTGCTTTATAGCATTCATCAACATGATTGGAAAGTAAAAAATGTTTCTGGTTTGAATGTATTGCATGAAGGAAGTGGAACATGCTTGGTATGTTTTAATAATTAACCACATTAGTTTATTAATAATGAGAGAATGGTGACAGGATTAATGGTAATAAATACATAGGTTATTTACCAGGCAGCATTATGGAATGTGGCAAATTACGTAGGTTGTAGCAGAAAGGAGTAGCATTTGCAAAATTGAACAGATTTAAGAAATATTTTAATTAAGTTGCAGTTTGTGAGGTTTGTCTTTGCTGTACCTCTGATCAGGAATCTAAAGTAGAACTAAAATTAAATGCAGTGATTACTGAGAAAATATAATTTTCTTTTTTCTGAGATGTCTCCTATGAACAGAGTCAGACTTACCAATCATATACCTCAGAAAAATAAATTAGAATAATGCTGCCTTTACATGTTTTACTTTAAATATCCTTATGTAAATATGTACAAATACTTTCAGATACAGGCAATGGTGGACTCTTATTACATCTCAGAACTGAAAAAAAAAATAGGTGATCATTTTAGGTACAACCTTAATCATCCAAATTTGAAAACATTGGCATAATTCGTACTTGAGTGAGGATAACATTACTCATCTCTGTTAATGCCCCTAGTAAAGTTAATGTCATGCTTTAAAAATATCCGCTCTGCTGTGGGTTTTATGGTGCCATATGGTCTGCAGAATTAGGAAATAATAACTTTAAACACAAAATCTTCTGTGCACTCTGAATGACACCGAGCGTTGTCATGGAGATGTACACCTGCAGCTACAGTCTGCTGAAGGTGACTTTAGGAATTGCCATGAGAAGGATGATGGGAATGACTTTAGGAATAGCCAATGAGAAGGATGATGGGAATGACTGTAGGAATAGCCAATGAGAAGGTTGATGGGAATGATTTCAGGAATTGCCAATGAGAAGGATGATGGGAATGATTTCAGGAATTGCCAAGGAGAAGGATGTCCTCTTGAAGCTGTTCATGTGGTGAAAGGAGGTTTCCAAAGTGACAGAAGTGCCTTGCTGCGTTGCCTTCCCACTTCAGCAGCAAGCCAAAAAGGTAGAAGGAGCATGAATGAATAAAGCCTGTTGTGAATAATGGTTGTTGCTGCTGTCCAAATGAAATCAGGACAGAGTTCATTCCAACAGGACAGGTTAGACAGAGAAAAGATGTGTGGCTGAGGACACATTGCCACAATTGTTCTGAGTTGTAAAATTTGTCATTAGGACAAACACTGTATGAGTGGGTTTGGGGTAAAATACTACAGAAACAGCCAGCAGTGAAACAGGGCACAAAGGAAGGCGTAAAGAGAGAGGGATCTGGTGTGTGAGAATCCATCAATAGCTATCGATGGGATGTACCTGGGTGCAAACAGAGCTGCAGTCTCGTGGATCCATGCTGCCAAACACACTGTGATTGGTCTGCCTCCCATGTCTTTTCCATGGAATAAGGAAATAGTGAAGATTCTTGAGTAGAACAAGCAGTGAAATAGTTACTCTAAATAAAATAATCGTAGTGTGTTAACCAGGGTAATCTCCAAGAGCCATTCATTACGACTGAAGAACAAGTGAAGAGCAATTGGAGAACAAATTAAGTTTATATCCAAAAGTTTGATCTAGAAAGACCCATGGCACGTGCTGTATGCCATCACAGAAACAAAGTGTGTGTAGATATCTAAAGTGAAGAGCAGTTGCACCCTTCCAGCTGCAGTGCAGAAATGAATAGCAATGCTATAGCCAGGACTGGTCAGCAAAATTAGCACAAGATGTGAAACATGAGGCACAGGTATGTCTGACTGAGCCAAAGATCCTAACTTTGGAACTAATTGGAAGGTCCTGGATTAAATCCAGGTTATGGGGGGTATCACATGGACTTGGATCAATTATTTTCAATAGTTGGATATAGTATAAAATAAAATGCTTCCAGTCCACAGGTCAGCAGAAGATGTAAGTAACACTGCAGCCTACATAGTTATCTTAAGTTTTTCCAATAAGGAGGAATTGCCAAGATGTTCAAATAAATAACATAAGGATATTAAGGGGAAAAAAAATGGGAAGAAAAACACGTATGAAGCCATGAACTGCTTATTACAGAGACGGAATATGGCTGCAGTGAAATCAAGTATATGCAATATTTACATCCTTGAGGAAAGCATGCATCCCTATGTTTACTGTTATGAATAATTTCTGGGGCTTTCTAATGGGCCAGCAGGCCACATGTGGCTAGTGAAGAACAGAGTTAGGTTTATGTCAGATGCCAGGTGACTGAGCCACAACACCTTTGTTTTCAAGCTACCACAGTGGTTGCAAGTTATTTCAGTTCCTTGCTATTTACCTAGAGTACAGGGTTTTGTAATGATTAAGAGGAAAGCTCAGAGAAACATCTGCTGTTTGAGTCATGACATTTTGGTGGTGAAATTGAAAATGTTTGCCATTGGGGAGAAGAAACTTTTACCTAATGAATTAATGTATCTTAAGGTCACATAGCTCTTAAAATGAGAACAGTTTTTGAGGTCACACTCTTTAAAATGCTGCCTTTTAGCTGTGTTAGAGCTGTGCCAGATCTAAAATAACATTTCTGTGTCATGTTAGGGACCTGTTTATGTATTTGCCAAGCGTCACTCATGTTTGATTATAAGTGTGAGAGACATTAGTTGATTATCTCTTTACCTCGCCTCCACAGAATCCATCACTGCAGCAGTGAGTAGTTCCAGGAAAGACAAACCAGCCCAACTAGAGATCTGATTTGTTTCATCACCATTTTCCTGCCTCCTGTTTATTGATTACAGACCTCAGTGCTTGTGTGTGAGAAAGAGATATCCCATACCTGGTGGGAAGGCTTTGCTGAGAAGAAAACTTTGGGGTTTTTTTAAGGGTCTCTGTTGTTGAAATACCCAGTTTTTTATCCAGTATTCTCACTTCTTTAGACTTATCTTCTCCAGTAGTTTGTAGCAAAGGTTTTCATGTGTTTGTGCTGCACCTGACTTGTATCTGACAAGAGACAGCTCTGTCTGGATCTGTCTGTGGAGATGTACTGCAGTAGGAGCCTGAATGTAAAAATTCAGACTGGAGATGTCTCCAGTGTTTGCAGGGTTGTATTTAAGCTGTTGTGTTCTTCTGCAGTGCTCCTTGTGACACAAATAATTATTCTGATCAGTGATTGTGTGGTTATTTCAAGTAGCTCCCACTGAAGCACAGTTAGAAGTTGTTCAGTTTGATGTAGCTTTTTCTTAAAAGTTTTGCATGATTTTTTTTTTCTGCCTTGGCAGTGATGCATGTTGTTTATTTTGTATAAAATACTTTATCTCAATTTATTCCATGAACATATATCCATGCAAGTCACTTTGCCTTTGTATTTATAATAGATATTTTACATTATTTATTGTAATAAGCTCATTTTTCTTATGATATATTAATGTTTCTGAAGGGAGTTTGAGTTACATATTTGGATGGATCAGCATAAATAATGATCTATTGACTTACATATGAATATCTGTGCATGAATTAATGCATATTTTAAGCAAGCAGAAATCAAGAAAATTGTAAAACTATCCAGGATACAAAAACAAAGAGGTTTTTTTTTAAAGTTTTCTTTGTCAAAAATTGATGCTACCAACAAAATATAGCATTATGAAAGGGTAGGATTGAAGATGAGGTTTTATTATGCTTTACTGTAATTTAGGTGATCAATGAGTAGAATTACCTATCATGCTGTATACACAAAGAACAGTTTGTTGACTATAGCTGAATTGTGGATTCAGGATGTTCTCATCAATTTTTAGAAATTACTTTAAATATTAGAAAATTAGAAGTTGCCCTCATCTTCCAAAAAAACCAATAAACAAGAGGCTACTCACAAATAATAGATATTAGAGGCTGAAGCTTTTAAAATAGAGAATGAAGAAGATTCCATGTAAGAGGACCTCACCTTGTATTAAAACTACTTAAAAACCGGCATGCAAACAGAAGCCCAGAAAAAAACAGAGCAAATTCTGCTTTAATTGCTATTAAAAATACACCATTTCAAGAACTCTCTGCCATTTTGCTTTGTGATCAGTGATCAGCTCTTTATCCTTTTCATCATGTTTGGAGGTTCAGTTTTCCTTCGCCCCCCATCTATACCTATTTCCCTGCAAAAAATGCAAACATCTACCAAAGTGTTGAATTGCTGGATTAACATGACATTGCCTTACAATTGCCTCTTGTCAAAATTTTAGCTTTTTTTTTTCCAATGGCTTTCAAAGGCTGTTGTAGATAAGAGAAATACTGCAGCAGCAAAGTGCTTTGATGTCGTATTGTTTTCCAAGTGCCCAGATAAGCAGTGGACTAATTTTAGAAAATGAGGAATTAGCAGGAGTGTTCTAGGACAGGTACCTTGCTCAACACGTGCTTTAACAACCATTAGTTGCTGAAAGCTTCATTTACTCTTTGGTCTATCAAGGTAATGTACAACTGCTATAAAAAAATGGTAATTTATCTTTCTGTAAAACATTTGCCATGTGTTTTCTTTTTGCATAATTAGTGCTGTGGGTACTTGGCACCCCCTCCTGGCAAGAACACTTGCATATGCAAATGAAGTAAAAGCTTAATTAATGCTAATGAAGTAAGTCCTAAATAAATATATTGCTTCTGCTGTTTTTATCTGCAAAGTCTTCTGCTCTTTTGACTTACTGTATTTTAGATGAGTAGCTTAAAACCACATATGGAAATGTCAAGGCTTTATTTCATCTTTCCTTTTAATGACTATGCTAATGAGGCAAATGGCAGTGAAACTGAGAGGAAAATGTCTGCTTGAATTTATTCTGAAAACTAGAAATAAACAAGAGCACTTCAATGTGACATTAACCTCAGGTATGATATCTCATTTGAAATGTATGAGGGGTTCAATTACCAAACTCTGTAGTTGAAAGCACATTTGGAGATCCTCTGTCCTGCTGAGGATTTTTCTGTGAAGGAAGGGACCGTGTGTGGTTAAGCATTTCCCACCCTGCTGAGTCTACAGAAGAATTGGAGTTACCTAAAAGATTTAGTGAAACTCTCTTCCTCCTAAGCTGCTGCTACACATTGGATTTTTCTCTTGGATTTGTCAAACTAGCATTGTAAAATTGAAATGTTTTTTGCCTTTTCATTTAAATTGTTTGATCCAAACTATTCTTCGAAGCAAAAGAAAATACTGTGAGCTGCTCTGAAGGTATCCTACTGAACCAGGTTATATGTTCCAATATCAATTTCTGTGTGCTCACTCCACTTAAATGCGGCTTGGAGGAGCATTGAATGCATGTTCTCCAGTTCCAAAAGTGACACTGCATCTGAAAGCTTTTGTTCCCTGCTCAGGAAAGGGGAATGGAGAAAGAAGCCAGAAAACATAGGCAGTGTTGCAAAACAGGAAAAATTACAGTTTTACTCAAGAAGGCTGGATATATTCAATAAAAGTTTTGTGAGCTTTAGAGACCAAGAACATTATAAATGGAGCAAGGCTAAGTTGGGCAAAGAATTTTCTTCATCAATTTGCTTGGTGAAATACAACAAACATGTTCTGGTATCAAAGGCAACTTAAAATTATGGATATTAAGGATTAGATATTGCTGGCCCTTTGTGGGAATAGCTACTTGGCTGTATCTGAAAGAGGTGAAGAAATAATGAGAAAATCATATGTTTTATAGGAGCATTATTCCTCTACTACTGTTTTTCATGTGGAACAGTAAAAGGCCCAGCAGCTTTATAGTGAATAAATCGAGAGGAGTGATAAAAGAGATTTCCTCTCTCTGGTTCTTATTCTGTTGTCACTGATCTAGCATGCAGCTAATATTCGAGTCAGTATGGAAGCCCTGCACATAAGTAATGCAATTTTTTTTATCCAGAAGCAAATGTATTGGAAATTTGATACCTCATTGTGCTAAAACACAAATTATTTTTTCATGTAGTTACTTGTGTGGGTGCATATATAAAAAATATATATTTACACACAGTCCAACAAAGACACAGGCAAACAAGCATAGTCACACGTTTGATAGGAGCAGCCATCAGGATTTTCCCATGCAGCAGCCTGCAGGGAGCAATGAAAACAGCAACGTGAGCCTCTCATCGTGTTGTTCAACATGTCTGTGTGTAACAAAGCATATCTGAATATTCACACTTCCGTCTGTTAGCTAATATTAACTGCAACTCCAATGGCTCATAAAATAGGACTGCTGTGCTTCTTGTGTGAAAAATTTGTGCCTTTCTGTAATGCAGAGATGTGAAAATTGTATTTCAGAAGTCTAAAATTCTTTGGAAATAGCCACCCATGAAAACTGTGAGGCAGAGGTTGAAATCTGATGGAACCCTTAGCTAAATTGCACTTGGAAAAGATTAGGTTTTATTCTGGACTATTTTCATGTAACTCCAAAATCCTTCCCAAAACCACTGTATGCTTACCTGTGTCCATGGACCATGTAATCATGTAGTCACTTCATACTTGATGATTAAAAAAAACTGTAATACACAATGGGGTGAAAAATTTGTTGTATCCATCTTTTGGTAATGTAATGTAAATGATAGTTTTATCTGTCAGATAAAAAAAAAGTTTAAAAAACCCAAGAAAGCAGCTGTATTCTATTCCCCTTATCACCTTGGAAAAGGAAGGGGAAAATTCACCATGGTAAGGCACTGAAATGCCAAAACAGGAGAGTCTGAAGATTTCTAATGCCTTTCTGGATCAGGTTCTATGCCAGAGGTTGTTCTAATCGATTGTAAACACAAATTTTATTTACGTTTTGCAAAGTGTTTGGCCAAAGTCTCTGGTAAAAGAGACTTTGGTAAAAGTCTCTTACCAAAAAGTCTTTGGTAAAAGACTGGAGTCTGATGGCGCCAGTGCCTATAGAGTGCTGCTAGGAACAGGCTAAAGGGACAAAACCAGCTTGACACAAACCCCCCTGATCTCTTGCTGTGTGACAGGGTTCCTCTGACCTCTTCTATTTATAGGTTCTGTTTGCTGTATGCTGAAATTTATTTTCCCATTTGGCACATAACAGAAATATAAACATGTTTCTGTCAGTGGAAGTGATAGTGACTGTCCTCTCAGCAAGGTTGAACAACTGAGCGTGTTCGGTTCTCCTGGATATTTCTCGCTATTTTAGCCAAGTCCCCCTTGGAAAAGAGACATTCAATTCCATCATCACCAACCCATCAATGTCCTTGCATGTTTCTCTTTTCCCTGCAGTGGGGTTATGACTTCCCCACTGTGTTTGTGCTGAAGGATCAGCGCTGATTAAACTTCTGCTGCACTGTGTTGGAGTGACTTTGGCTTTCATGTTGATTCAGCCTGGGCCAGACAGTGAAATGCAAAGAACTGCTTGTGTGTTTGTGGTTCTGGGGAGGGTATCTCCACTGGCAGCTCCAAGGCCTGCAGAACAACAATTAAAAAGTCAGGTGTACTGCTGATGTCTAAGAGAAAGCAAAACATTGATTTCCTTCATCATTTATGGCATGTGACAGTGCATTCACAGGAACAGAAGGAAAAAGTTGTGTGCGGAAAGAGAGCAAATAGTTATTTTCAAGAGTTGTTTCCCAGACTCTGAACTGTTCCAAACAGATGTGCTGTTATAAGCGTTAGTCAAAATTTCCTCATTCCTGTTTGTCTCATTCCTAATGAGATATTTTTAGACAAACTGTGTTTTTTGCATTGGATGTGCTGTGTGGAGTCTGTACAGGTAGATGTCATCCACTAAAGTTTTGGCCTGTCAAAAGGACAGCTGGCAACTCTGCTTGGGGTTCTCATGTAAAAGACACTCAGAGGCATCCTGGTCTACAGTACTGCATCATGTACAAAGCTCTCAGGGGTCACCCACCACCCTAAGAATAGTAGAAAATGTAAATATGACTTTATACCTCAGCATTTTCAAGTCTGTATCTTTTTACTTTTGTCCTTGCTGTTAGAATGCTACTTTCTTATATTTTGTCAAAGAAAACAGAATATTTCTTCTCTGATACCAAGCCCCTACAGTTTCCTTATATATTTTTCTATCTCCCAACATTGCTTTTTTTTTTCTTCTGGAGTAACTAGGTTGAAAATTTTTCGGTTTAGCTTGTTAGGGATTGATCAGTCTGGACATAATTGAATGCTTGATATCAGTGTGAGATGAGCCTGAAATACCAGAGATCATTTCAAAAGATTTTATGGTGAGGACAGATGATGATTTTATTATAAGCTCCATGCTGGCTCATTAGTCAGAAGGCATCAGTAAGTGTGAGGAAGGAGGAGTGTGAATTCCTGAGCTCGCACTGTTTTTGACACGTCTGTTCCACGCATCGCTTGGACAAAGATCAAAGGGCTGAGCAGCCCAAAGCCAGCAGAGCTCTTCAGGAGCTCCACGGGAGGAAGCAGCACATCCAGACCATGAGCTTGGGGGTGAGGAAGTCTGGCTGTGATCTGTGCAGCAGATTTATGAAGCAGCTTTTTGTGTAGGTCGTAGTTCAGATATTAGATGTGATTTTATTTATATAGCATATTGCACTGTGTTTGCTCTCATGGGTAAGCTGTCATGGCATGAGGCAGGGTGTGAATTTAGTGAGCGTCATGGTCCAATATCATTGGAAAGGCAACATAATTAATGTGTGTTGTAACAAAAGAGGGCAATGCTTCCCTGCATTTATTGGAAATCAAGGACATAAACATCAGAGTTACCATGGAGTTGCTGATAGTCTCTGAGTTCATGGCCTGGTTTATGTCATGACATTAGTAACTAATCTTATAGCTGCATTATGAGTGCAGCCTCGCTATTGTTTACAGTAGATTTATAAACTATCTAAATAGCAATTAAATATAATAGCTTTGTAGATTGTTTGCAGTTGTTCTGAAACGATTGTGCTAACGCATTAGGGTGATGCAGTGGCATTAATCCAGACAGAAGAAAAGTGGTGCCCCAGTGCTCTGTTCTTCCTGCTATGTCTGGCAGCTTGATGACTGCAAAAATAAAATTAACATATTGTAAGTGACACCAGCAAAAAGGTGGCGTATGACATTGGTGCTTTGAGGTCTCCATGTCTCCTACTGATCAACAGCTACTTCCCCTCTGCCTTAATTACAATATAATCAAAATGTTTCATCGCTTCCTCTGAAAGAATTGCTGTGTAGGTCAATCACAACCTTTAGAAAATTGGTACCTTTAAGAGGGAATATAGTTATTATTGCTTACAGTTATAATAATTTTGTTACTATCTATTATTTGGTTTCTGCCTCATTTGCAATGTGTCTGATGACGTTTGAAACATGGATCATGTAAGGGTGGATTTTTGTCCACTGCCATGCATTGCTTAGGTGACTCATGGTGCCTGTGGTGCTCAGTACCTGCAGAATTTAGTGCTCTGCAGTGCAGGAGCTGGAGCAAGTCAGAGCTGAATGGCTCTGAAAATTTTTGTATAGATTGACCTGCAAAAGAAAGGAAAAAAAATCTGCAGAGGAAAGGTCAGAGCCATTATGCACTCCTGGAGACTTGCAAAGCAGCAGTGTTGCAAACCAGATCAGACATTCTAGCCTGCAATCCTGTCTGTGAGAGCTCACAACCTAAATAGGCTACAGAGAAAATGGATGGAAGGGAATATGAAATAAAGCTGCTTTGCAATACAATCCCATAAAAGTTTCCTCGAAATTGTCATCCTGTAACGTGTGTGATCTGGATAGAAAATTTGTTAAGATGTGGGAAAAAAAAAAAAAGAGAAAAGGCTTTTGGAAGAAGTCTGCGTAATTGTAACTCACTAAGTCACTAATGAATATTCTAACCTTCTAAAATTCACACCTATAAAAGCTTTATAAGCCACTTTTCTTTGTTTTGTATTACCTGAAATGTAATAATTCTCCTTGGTTTGAGAGATTGCTGCAGGACCTGTAAGAAAGGCATTAACAGAACAAGCAGTCCCAGCAGTGAAATGCCCTGTGAGTGCTTTGGGTGGTGGTTTGCCACCTTGCATTTCACTCACCTCTCGGTGTGAGTGTCCTCTTGGTTTCCATGGAGCTCCTTCCACAGCTGATTCCTGTGGGCAAGAATGGCAGGCACTGACCCTGTTCCTGTGTGCCCAGCTCTTCTGGATGACATTTTCTTCTCCAAAGGAGCATTTGTCTTTTCTGTGAAAGGGAAAAAAAAAAAAAAAGAAAAAGAAAGAAAAAGGAAATAGCAGTGACACTGTTGTTGCATTGGCACACAAAACTCATAATCTTAACTACACCTTGTTTTTCAGTGGGAATCTGCTTCAAGTAAATAAGATTTTGGCAAGGAAATAGGGCAGGAAGGGGTACTCATCTTCTGTAACAGTGGGTATAATAAGGGTCTGGCAATCTCAGTTTAAGTCTGTTGAGTCCCAGGGGTGTAGTAAGTGAAATCACAGATGACAAGAATATGTTTGCTCAGTTAGGACTTGAAGAACAGAGCAGATATTACACTGTGACTAAAAATAACATAATGAGTGGCTCTATTAGAAAAAAATGTGTCTCTGAGAGCTTTGGAGGATGCTGAATAATGGTAGAAAAAACACCAAGCCAGGTATTCATTTGAAAGCTAATGCATTGATAGATACTGTGGGTGATTTGCAGTATTTTTTAAATCGGGGAAAACAAGTTGTAAATTTCTGAAATGGAGCTATTTGTAAAATTTTTCAGATCTGTGAACCTGAAAGTGGCAACAAATACTTTAAATACTTTAACAGCAACTGTAGAAAAACATCAACCAAATGGTTTCCATGTCGATGCAGGGTTTTGATTTCAGTTTCTTCCTGCAATCCAAAGTTTGTTCTAATGTTATTTACAGGTCAAAGGAAATGTGTGGAAATCTGTATTTTTCTATAATCATGGTGAAAACCACAGTAGGTTTTGAAACCACATTTTTTAAAATAAAACTGACTCAAAAATAATTTTAAAATTAATTATTTCATTTAATATCCCATTTATTTATTTTTTCTATCTAAGGCTCTTGTTTTTGCTGAACTTTCTATATATTCAAGAGCAAAGGAACATGGACTCTTTGGATATATACAATATGCATACATGTTATCATGCAGTATAAACTTAGCACTGTGCTTGAAGCCGAAGAAGTCATGGTTTAATCTGTGAATAGCAAAGTACAATATTTGCAGGGCAACTAAGAAAATTTTCTTTATTTGACTTTCTTCTGTCTCATGAATAGGTGATATTATTTGCATTAATGGCTGTTAGTGAGAAAACATATTTCATCTGGAAATTTTAGTGAATGATCTGTCTGGGGGCAGCTGGGTTTGGCCCTGGCTAATGTATGTTAAGACAGGAGACAGAACAAATGGTAAGAGGCAAGCCCAGATGGAAAAGCATCTTGAAGCTTTTGAAGAATTAATTATCCAACTAATTGGCTGGCAGTCTCACAAGGAGGGATGGAATTTTGCTGAGTGCTTAGGAAAGGAGCAAGTTTGATGGAGGCTGTGCCGAGGTGCAGCCATCAGCCACGTGAGCCAAAAGGTCTGTGTGGGTGCGCAGGGTGACGCTGGTTCCTGCTCCGGTAAAATCCTTGCCCCTGGGCCCAAAGTGCAGCTGGGCGCTCTGTCCCGTGGGATGCTGGGCTCTGAACAACCTGAGCTGCTCCAGAGAGGGGTGTCCTGTGTGTCCTTGCCAGGGTCACCCAGGAACGTGGCCAGGGATGGCCGTAGGTCAATGTCTTTGGCGCTGTCATTAGCAGCTGCAGGAGTTGTGCAGCAGCAGCATTTCCAGAATGCCTCAAGGTGCCCTTCTGGGCATAATCAGAAATTCCTTAGTCTTGTCAGAGCTCATATTTTCAGTGTGAAAGGTAAGGAAGACTGCCATGTTCTCTGGGGTATTAAGTGGGAGGGCTGAAGTTGTTCCAAATTGGAGTGGTTATTTATATATTTGTTTGTCTGAGATTCTGTGGTGATTTTCTCAGATTACCGGTGGAACTCTCACCTCTGCAGAAAGAAACCAGTGCTTGTTGTAGGGATTTTTTTTTCTAACCAAAGGTGTATAGATACAGGTGTTTTCTTTTTTCCAGCTACCTCTGCTCTGTAGCTTTAGAGTTTGGTTAGCTCCTTCCTTCAACAAGGCATTTGTGCTGATGAATCCATGGAATGGCAAAGGATACCAGTGGCTACACTCAGCAGTTTCTTTACTTCCAGCCCATTCCAGTCCCCAGCCACCCTCTGGGTGAAGAGCCTTCTTCTAATACCCAACCTAGACCTCCCCTGACACAGCTTCAGGCCATTCCCTTGGGTGCTGTCACTGTCCCCACACAGACCAGATCCGTGCCTGCCACTCCTCTTCCCCTCAAAGTCGTAACTGCAGTGAGGTCTTCCCTCCATCTCCTCCAGGCTGAACTGCCCAGCTCTGCTTTTCTCCCCCCTAAAACCCTTGGGCTTTGGAGTGAGCTCCATGCACGAGCTGCTGCTGCCCAGCTGGAGCACGAAAGGCTGGCCCTGCCACCAGCGGAGGGACCGAGTGGGGATGTGCCATGCAGGAAGCTCCAGGGGAGCTCCAAATGGGAAAAAGCAGAGTATTTTTCTGTGATTTAGCAGCTTGTCCCTGCCTGTAGTGTTTGAAATGATTAAAGGCACGCGGGGCGCTCTCCAGCTCCTGGCACGGGGTTCTCTGTTCGGCTGGGGGAGTGGATGGCTCTGCTGTCACAGCTGTCTGCCATCTGGAGCTCACTGCTCGGACTGGGTGCTCTGCTCCAGACCTCAGCCCGGAAGAAAATCCTGTAATTGTGCAACATTGCAAGCAGTAAATAAGTGTTTTGGAAGGAATTAATTGAGAAGGTTTATGAAAAAGTAGTTTCGAGGCTGCCAGATGTGGAAGAAAGAGAAGGATTGAGGTCAAACACTAGAGTGAGCAGGGCCTCAGGTTCTTCACAGTCAGCTGAAATAATTGTGATCATTATCAGGAATTAATATCTCACTAATCCAAAACATTCTGGCAGGTGTTTTTCATTAATCAGAAAATACTTAATAAAATAATTAAAGAAATTCTGTGGGGTTTTTTCTTCACTTGGTTTACGACTTGGTGTGCAAAATCTCTAAGAAAACCAAAAGTCAAATAATTTTGAAGGTAATAGATTTTGACATTTATCCCCATTTACAGCATTATTAGCTGAGA
Source organism: Acanthornis magna (assembly GCA_036785705.1). Taxonomy (NCBI): domain Eukaryota; kingdom Metazoa; phylum Chordata; class Aves; order Passeriformes; family Acanthizidae; genus Acanthornis; species Acanthornis magna. The sequence continues at coordinate 78,977 of JAWUZG010000716.1, read as the reverse complement.
GTCTCAGCTAAAAATTATTTTTAATTTTTTAAGAATACTCATGGAAGATGGGTAGAAGAGGTTAAAAAAGCATAATAATAATTTTCACGTACAATAGCATATCCTGGTTCCACTTTGTGCCTTTTTCAATTTATTTTCTTATCATCATACCTGGAAGCTGTGAAAGCATTTTGGGCACAAAGCCAGGGATGTATTTATGAGAATACCTGTCTGATACACAGTTAGCAACTCCTTTTTTAGCAGTTTGGGAAGATTCAGGAGTTGCAGTCAACATTTTAGTACTTGTGATGTAGTAAATAGACCCAAGTGTACACTAAGAAAAGCCTTTTACTATTACTTGCTCCCATATACCTGAGTGGAGAGAGACCAGCAAGGGAAATTTTTGGTTTATGTGGCATTGCTCAAAACACAATTTACAAAGTGATGAAGTATGTGAAGTCCCCGTCCTGGAAATTTTTGGGCACATCTTTAGTTCTCTTTGCTGAAGCCAGGTAAAGCTTCAGCACCCATGTGGTTTGCAAGACTATGCTCCAAGGATTTGTTTGTCTGTTTATTTTGATCAATTATTCTCATCCCAGGGTCATGGTTTGCTATCTACCTTGCAGTATTTGAATGTTTCAGTCTCTTAGGAAAAGTGGTAGAGTTCTCTCCCAGCCACTTTCTCTCTCTTTCACTCCGTTTTAAAAACCAAGTTGTGGCTCATAAATTCAAAGTATTGTTGTACTGCAAGTAGTCAGCAGGAGCAGTCACCTCTTAAAAAATAAAATTTTTCGTCTACTCTCTGTGTTTAAAAACAAAAAAAAAGATTGTAAATACATTTTAGTGTAGCATGAAGTAGGCTTGTAAGGAGGTTTCATCAGAAAGCATTGGTGGCAATGTTTAAATTGGGCAAGAAAGAGAAAAACATATGAAGCAAAGAAAAGGAGCTTGGATATTGTGCAGGCAGCAGAGGGCTTGACATATAAGGACTTCAACTCTGGGGCTGGACTTGTTTTTTCATGTTTCAGTTTAGGAGTAGTTTAATTTTTATTCTTAGTTTGTGGGCTCGTGATAATTCACGTAAAATAAAAGCAGTGTCTGTTTTCCTCCTAACGTCACTTCACATTTGGCACCCCTTTTGCTCCTGGCTGGTGTTGTGTGTGCCAACACAAGATGAAAACGAGCAAGATCTATTCACAATCCTGTGAACAGAATTAATTTCAAGGGGTGAGCTATTAAAATTTAAGTATTTTAGAGATACAGATAAGATGCATTAGTATAATTTGTGTGTTATACTGGGAAGTAGAATGTGCAGTTCAGTTGTGCTGAGAAACATGAATGTATTTTGTAAATATTTTGCAAAGGAGTGTAAATTCTTCCTTTTTAATGTTAAATTCAAGTAATCAATGAACTCAAGGCTTGCTAGACAGAGAGTTGCTGTGTGACTTTGAAGTCTTTCAAGAACTTTAAAATGTTCCAACATATTAAGGAAAAAAATTGTGTTTTGGAGTAGCTTTCAAAGTCGAAGGAACATATATCACGAGTGATGAGGAAAGAAGGGAAACTTTGAATGACAGAGTAGACTAAGAAGATTGTGAGGATGTTCAGAGGGTGACTGAAAAGTGGCTGAGGATGGAGACAAAGCTGCTTTATGAAAAGGAATGCAGAACAAAGCTGAGGCAGCCACAGTCGGTGGCACAACAGTGAGCATCTTTCAGAGATATTTACTTATCTGAGATCTGTCAAATGGAATTAGCAATGCCTGCTAAGTAGTAACGACAGGATTAAAACCTTCTCGTGGTTCATTCATTAAACAAGTAATTCTCAGTCCTGGCACTGATAGCTTTAAATGAAATTTTTCACTGCAGAGACAAGACAATGTGGGTATCCTCACCATTAAAAATACAAACAGCCTGAAAAGGGAGGAGAGAAGCAAAAATTGTACTCCTGGTTTCAAAAATTAATTGGATTGAAATCATTTAATTAAAGAAGATTATATAAAATAGAATCTTTTGACCAAGTAGACTTTTTTGGTAATCTCTTGAAAGCTGCTGTTTATATAAAAAGAGATTGTCAATTGTAAGAAGTTTCTTCATAGGAAGCAATAATCATTAGAGTGGTTCCCACTGCTTCGTCTACCTGTAACGTAGTCTGATGGCAACAGTCTTGGTTCACATAAATAACAAATTCTTGGCTAAATTTTATTGGTCTTCTTGGTTAAGCAGTTAACCATGCCTTGATATTTCTTGTGTTAATTTCTTTTACTTTAGGAAAAAATGTGCATTTTTACTGTGGAAATATACATTTACAAGAAGTTCCTGTTGATATTATTTAAAAAGCTTGATATATCCAGCATTCTCTAATTCTTGTTTTCTTTTGCTGTTGACACCGGGTGATGCATCAGCTTCCAGAAATTCTCAGCAGTACCAAATACTGTTCATAAAGCTCAGTACATTTTGGATTATTCAAACTGGATCAACTATTTCTGCTTCAGTTTTGAGCTCACTACTGAGCTTTGACTTCTGTCCATAAAGGACTTAGTCCCAAGTGACCCCTGGTTCCCAGTGATGGTTAAAATCATTGCATTGCTCATGGTATGAGAAAACCTCAGCTTTATTGCTTTCTGTAGCAGAAATCATGAGGTGGCTACTGTTAAAAATCATTAGTTTGGGGACTCACAGGGAAATCTCTTTCAGATGGTAATTTAGAAGCAAAGGGAGCAGCAGTAATAGTGATAATAAAACTTTGCTCTTTGGTTAGTATTTTCCCATAAGTTGTTTATTATAGAAGTATGAGAGAATGATAAATGACCAGGCTTTTTAAATGGTCTTTGGTGGGAATATATTTACCTCCTGTTACTCTCCCTGAGACGCCGTATATCAGTGTACATTGCTGAAATGCTGTAACAAAAATTTCTGTGATTCTGGCTTCTTTAGTCCTGCCAGCTGCATTTTCTCAGTGTGAATGGAGACGGTGCATAATCTTGCTGTTCCTTTGGTTTTTGTGTTAAGCTGTGGAAGGGCATAGGTGGCCATTGTAATTTATTGCACTTTGTCATGGAGCCTGGAGCTCAGCCTCACAGAATGAGTGAGTTTGATAGCCTTTGCAGCAAAGTGAGCAGGGAAGGAAGAGCAGACAAGGCTGATGGGTGGCAGTGAAGAAGGAAAAAGGAGGATGAGGAGCCCAGACTTGAAAAATGAAGAGCATTTCTATAGTACACTTGAGGTAAAACGTTGGTGTGTCAGAGACAGAAGTCATCAGCAAGCTGAGAAAAGTTAACTACAGACTGCTCTTTGTTTTTTCTTTTCCTCTATGTTCTCACAACATGATATAAAGCTGTAACTTACATTATGATGTATGTACTATGCTGTATGTCCTTGTAGAAATGTGTATCATTTCACAGTTAGAAAATGAACATTTCCTTATCCATTCAGCTGCTATAAAACTTGTCTCCTGTATGATTTTGAGGAATGTAATAATGATTTTTAACATGAGTAGAAATATTTCTGCTGGAAAGACAATTTCAAAGGAAGGATTTGCTTGACATAAGTATTAAAAGTTTGCTTAGTTTTTTCAAATTTATAATGAAAGGGAATATGAAGACAATGTTCATGGAAACTCATCCTGAATTATTCTGTAGGCTGTTCTGAGCCTCTGAGGAAATTATGTATTCATTGCTGAATGTTCATTTATATCTACCAAAATATTGCTTTTTCTCTCCATCTCTCTTACCTCATCCAGATTTATATATTTGAAAATAACATCTACTATCAGCCTGATGTAAAGAGCAGCTCATTGCGCCTGACATCCTCAGGAAAAGAAGGAATTATTTTTAATGGAATTGCAGACTGGTTATATGAAGGTAAGCTGGATGAATATATCTGTTTATTAAAACAGATGAAGGGTCCTTGTGCAGCCCCAACAGCAAAAATCCATTCATTTCAGAAAATGCCAAGGTTGGGTCTGATTCTTCCCCTTCTCATTTTCCTGCAAGATTGCCTTTGTATCTGTTTGTTCTTTGTATTGGCTGCTGGTTTGCATCTAGCAATGTTTTCTGAGGAAGAGGAATTCATTTCCTACCAGAATGTAGCAAATGTGTGGCAAACACCAGGCAGCATGTGAAAGTGAGGAGGGAAAGGGCTCCGTTTGCTGCTTTTAGGGACAGCAGTGATGACCATTTGCAGTTAAAACATCCCAATAGAAGAGGGCGCCCAAATTTGAGTGGGGTGTAGCTCAGTCTGTATTTACAGCCAGTGCCACAGAATGTCTCTCTCTGTGCCCAAAATGCTTTAAACATAACGATAAATTTAAGGAAAAAAAAAAAAAGGAGCAGATTATCTAACTGTGTAACAGCTTAAAATTAATACACATTTCTGTTACTCTTTCTGTCAGACTCATGTATTCTATAGATAAATAACTTACCTGAGATATAGAATTTCTTATCTGAAGTTTTTTAGGAATGGTGTTAGCACCATACAGCAAGGAACTTCAGCGTGGCCCTTACAAATGGTCTATCCACAGCTCTTAGTAAAGGCCTCACCTTGGAGGTTTTTTTAAAGTGTCTGCCCAAGTGAACTCTAAAGTTAGAATGGCAATTTGCAACCCTCTGCCTGATATCTGATAGTTATCTACTTCCAAGTTTTCCATTAGTGTTTTGAAATGTTTTAATGTGGCAGCATTTTTTAAAACATAAAGAAAAAAACCCATTTTTAAAATGGATTGTAGTTTTATATGCACTTCATAATCTCAAAATCTAACACAACAGCATGCATATTGAAGAATATAAGCAGATATAGCTCATTGAAGTTGATGTAATATATCAAGTTTTTTCTAAGATAAAGTGAAATTAGTAAGAGTCACAGCTATGAGAAGCAAAATTTGCCTAGTTTGGGATGCAAAAGTTTCTGAAGTGTTGTGGGAGATGATCCCAAAGCCTTCCTCATGAAACAGGATCTCATGAAGGTCCTAAAGCCTTTAAGTGACTTTGTTCATTATTTTCCAAGTTTTTTAATCCCTGGCCCAAGTGGCTGTTGCATTTCCTGACTTGCAGAGAACTCGCTGTGTCCCAGGGCTGCAGACAGGCAGTGAGCTCTTCTCAACAATAAACACCGTGGAAACACGGAACAATAAACATCAGGGCAAAAGGGAATTCTCTCTGTACCCGCTGGAGAACCCCAATGTCTGTTGGCTTGAATGAACACTCTGCTCCGTTCCCATTAACCCTGAGCAGTGCTCTACTCTCAGCAGAGGTTTTTATTCGGAAGCTGAATATTGTCCAGGTGAAGTTGAGAGATTTTCAGTTGAATCAAGCACTCTTCCTCCTTTGACGTAATTTGTTTTCTTTTATCATTTCATGAATTTGTTATTAGCATTTTTCCTTACAAAGCATCTGGGAATAGCTTTTCTTTGTGTGAATAACCTTGTCTAAATGCAAACAGTAATATTTTAAAGCAAACACAATTGGGATTTTTGCTATCTGGTATTCACCATTGGTTCTCTGCTCTTCTCCTGTGTAAAAGGTTTTAGTTACCCTGCCAGGGAGAGAAGCATGACCCAGAATATATAGCTTTGGATATAGGTCCCAGTTTCATTTCACCTAACCTTAGATAATTCAACCCATTAAGCTGCTTCAGAACTCTCAGAATCCGATTAGCATCTTGGAGAGTCTCTATTGGCAATTTAAGTAGTTTTGTTAGGTATGCTCTCGAATTAGGTATGCACTCAGGCCTTTTCCCTTAGTACACTATTCTCAATTAAGTCTCCAGCCAAATCTTCAGATTTAAATACAAAATCTTCACTAAGAAGGCCAACGTATCAAATACATAATGAAAAAAGTCTAAGTATTTTCACAAGTGGAAGCAGATGACCTGTACAGGGTGGATTTGGAATTGCTCAGGAGCTCCTTTACTGGGATTCCAGGAGTTTGGATGCTGTGTCTGTGGTTGTTTCTGGTTTGTTTCTTTTGACTGTGAAATACAATGACAATAAATGAAAGAAAACATTGAGTGACATTTTTGAGAAGAGCTTTCATTTGGAAAGCAAATAAAATTTGGGTAAAAATAAAAGGTGTTTGAATTTTCAAAATGTTACACTGCAAAAAAAATGCAACTTCCCTAGAATTAAAGCTGTCCACTAGACTAGGACAATAAAGTTAAAATATAGCACTCCAAAAATGATTACAAAAATATGACTGTGTAAAGATCTGCATGCTGTCTGGTGCCACAACTCAGAGAAATAAGGTGTACTGAAGTTTTATATGAAGTAAAAAAAAAAGACAATCCTAAAAAATACCCCAAACCCCCAAAGCATTAAAATTGTTGAAATCCTTTAAAATTTAAATAAACACAGGTATTGGAATACAATGGAACTAAACATATGCCAGTTACAATCATCTTTCACATTTAGATGATTTATTGATGTCAGTGGAAGTATTCGAGGAAAATGTTTAAAGCTTGGTCCTTCAATATTCCCTGTTATCCAAACATTTAGCCCAGGATGATGTGAAATTAGTGAAATTACAATGGACATGTTTCAAGTTGGCACAGGGAATAAGCTGGACACTATGTGATAGTTTTTATGGACCCTAAGGAAATCTGGTTTTGCAGAGGAACTTCTTCACTCCCACATTGCCCACTGGTGGTCTCCAGATGGGGAGAGATTGGCCTTCCTGACCATCAATGACTCTCTGGTCCCCAACATGGTCATCCCCCGCTTCACGGGAGGGCTGTATCCCAAGGGAAAGCAGTATCCCTATCCGAAGGTAAGATGGGGGAATGCACCCCCACCTCCCCTTCCGTGTTCCCTGACAATATCCAACCCTATGGAAAGAGTGTTTCCACTCACTAACAGAGGCTGATTCTGTTCATGTTGCTTTTCAGGAAATAATAATCACTTTTTTTCAGTAAACTGTAACACCTTCTGTTGGAAAGAAACTATCGGGTGAAGGGACAGCAGAGAAATTAATTTGGAGTAATTTCATTGTTGATATTTGGCTTGGTAAAATCAATGCAGCACCTCAGAGAGAAAGCTAATGCATTTCAAGGATTGCATAGAAAAAAGACCCAGCCACAGCTGCACTGGAGTCAGACACTCTGTGTTCCTTCACAAAAACAGAGATCTCGGTAGATTGTGCTGTTATTAATAAATGTGACAGACTGGCATTGAATAAGATAAGGCACAGTAACATATTTTCATGGCCATGAAAAAGAGGAAAAAAAAAAATTAGAACTATCAGTGTGTCTCAGAAGATTGAGGGAAGGGTTTTTAGATTTGTTTGGAAAGTGAAAGAACAGCCCAGAAAGGGATGACGATGCCTGAAATCGCTTCTCATTTTCTGGGGATTTTCTGGTGAAGTGCCTCCAGCTCAGTTGTTTTGCTCTTCCAGCTGATCAGGTTATCCAGCCCTTGCATGCCATTTCAAAGTGTCTGAGTTCCTTTCTGATGGGGTCCACATGTGTGGTACACCTTTGACATTTCAGAGAAAGTTTATGGAGAGGTTTAGAAAATATTCCTGTTACCCTGCTATTCCTGCTACTGATTTTTGGTGATAAACTTTTATTCTTGATGTCTAGACTGTATCAGGTATTATGAAACAATAACATACATTATAAAAATAGAATGCATTTGTGCTGTGAAATAATATTCTGAAATAATGAAGTAACAGTTATTTTAGAGGTGGTTTATATACTTGCATTGGCAAAAGGCCTTGAGTGACAGAGCAAAGAAGAAAGTAAGGAATATTTTTAAGTCAGCTTTGTAAACGAAAAAGGAATAATTCTATTTCATTAGCAATTCAGCATTAAAGTGATACACAATGCTACTTCAGTAATCTCATTAATGAAAAAACATTATCTTTATTTAATGTCTCCATTTAACACAAATTTAGCTACCCGTTAAACATCATTAATTGGTAATGAAGCTGGTGGTATAGCAACAGAGATTACAAAAAAGATTTGGTCTTTATTATAGCGTGCAACCATCAGAGAAAATTATAACTAGGATTAAAAAATAAAAAAAAACACATGTGTTTGTGAACAGTGGAACATGCTCATCTGTGTATATGTCCTACACACAGGTACACATACACATACACATGTACATGTCATATTTTCAAGGAAAAAAAGAAAAATAAGTTCTGCACTTGTGCAAGCTGTGTCCATAAAAAGGATGCCTGTGAAAGATGAAATTTCTTTTGGGGCAAATGTCAAAATTTTTATGAAGAAAAAAGGAAAATAATTCCCACAGTCTAATTAAGTTGCTTTTTAAAACTTTTTTTCCCCTTAACAGTGTTAAAAACACAAAAATGCCACTTCCTTGTCATCCATAGTACTCAGAAATGAGTGGTTGCAGCATTCAGGCTTAATTTTGAGATAAGCCAAATTTCTAAAAGGAATTTGTGGGTATATTTCAGCCCGTGGACAGCCAAGTTCACAACTTTGTAGTTTCCTATGATAAGTCTGTAGATTCACTGATTTTTACTTTTTCCTTCCAATATTAAACAGGAGTCATCCCCACTGAGGATCACACTTCATTTTTTGTATCCCAAGGGTGTTATGTATGTTAGGAAACAGAACCTTGGGGATGGCATGTCTAGGACAGGGCTGTGGGACCAGGAGCATCTCCCTGCAGCCCTGCAGAGCCTCTCTTTCCATCTCCATTGCTTTCTCTTCATCTCAGGAGCATCCCTCTGTAATGAGCCACGTTACGGGAGAAGGACGATTCCCACCTCCCTGTAGATGCTCAGGATTTATCAGGCTCTTCCCAGTGGATATCCATCAAACTGCCATGTTATTCCACTTCAGCAATAAACAGTGTTTTGTTTCCCTGGGAGCTGGCCTGCCACAGCAGCTGGCTCCTGATCCAGGCCAGAAATTGAGATTTTCAGCTCAGCAAACAAGGGAGGGAAGATCGAGGGAAAATGGTAAAGAAAAAGAGAGGAGGAATGCTATCTCAGAGTGAGGTAGTGCAGCTTTTTACAAGGAACAATAGCATCTGAATAAGGCTTTGCTGGAGGTCGGATTTACCTGCAGATTTAGGAACTGGCTGTGTTTTGGCAGCTGGCTTTACTGAATTGGGCAAAGCCACTTCAGTGCTGGGCACTTGCTCTGCACAGGAAGCTCTGCCGTCACTAAAGGGTGGTGAGAGAATCCGTCCATGCTTCATATTTTTATCTGTGTGATTCATACGGCTGTGAAATTAATTTTTCAGGTTTAACATACTTGAACTTTAATAACTTCTCATTATTATAGAGATTCTGAATTATGTTAATGAGTGAGTCTACTTAGCTGTCACTGATTCAATGCCTCTGAAACTCCTATTTATTATTTCTTTTCCAAAGGCAGGTCAAACAAACCCAACAGTAAAGCTGTTTGTAGTTAATCTGTATGGACCAGCACATACACTGGAACTGATGCCACCTGACAGCTTTAAGTCAAGGTATATAATTTCCTTGTTTTGAAACTCTTGTTTGATTTAACCTAACTTGTCTCTTAGGCTAATCATTGCCCTTTTACATCAGCACAACACTTATCTTTGACTGGTATACACTTGAGCTCAGTCCCCATGGCTGAACATAGTGATAAAATAAAGTACAGCTGTACTGGAATGATGTTGCTCTTATAAACCAGGGGTCTGGGATGTGCTCATGTTTGATGTCTTAAAAAGCTCCAATTTATTAGAAATATATGAAATTAAGAATCCTAAGCTATGATTAAGGAGAGCATCCTGCTTCTGGGGTTGTAACTCATTCACTCCCAGCCATTTCTTGCTGTTTTGCTAACTTGTCGCTTTCTGTTTCTATCATGAGATTGTAGAAGTGTCTTGCAGCTGCACAGAACAGAGAATTGGGGTGTTCCCCCAGTTAGGATCATTCTGAGCTTCTCATTTGGCTTGAGGCTGAGGAAATGAGGTCTGCCTGCTACTGGTGACTCTCCTGCTAAACTTACTGTGATCAGCTGAGCCCCTGCTTGCCTGTCCTTGCTTGAGATGAATGGGCAAGAAAATGTTCATCCTTTCCTACATGTGTATTCCGTGTGTAGAATTGCAGTCATCTTGATTCAATTCCCATTGTGGTTTCAATACATAATACTGGTGATCTTCTAGCCCTAAAATGTTATATAATAAAGGTAATAATAATAATAACAGAAACAATAGTTTTTACAGTCCAGATCTGGCTGCTGTCTAAGGGCCAGAGAAGTGCCACACCCTCTTTTCACTCAGGGCATTTTCAGATGGAGAATGGTGTGAAAAGGATTGGCAAAAATAAAGCTACCTCTGGCTGGAAAAAACCCCACCTCTGCCTATGTTCTTCCAGTTCCTACAAATCCCCAAGTGTTTTATGGTAATTGTTCCCAAAACAATCAGGATGTTAACAGTGGCCAGTTATTCACAAATGTTGTGAACAATCTTAGGCTGGTGTAGCTCTCTTCTATACAAATTGAGGTACTCTAATTTACTGCAGGGATAATTTAATGGTGAATTATGCCTTGCAATTATTGGTGTCAGCTGACATGCTTACTGATTGTATTACTAAGGGGAATTATTTTGAATGAGTTGAGCATTTTGAAGTATTTTCTTTCTATTGATGGCCCACTATTGAAAAACATAATAAAATCTCCTGCTGCTTACTAACCCTTCGTTAATTTAAGCAGTGCTATAAGGTCTGAGAGAGATTTCTTGCCATCAAGATCAGCATCTTCACTCCCCTTAATGCCAATAAAGTTGTCCTTTAAGTGTCAGAAGGTGCAAAGAAGTTAAGCGAGAAAGCAAAGTGTAAATCCCCAAGAAAAAAATAATCTTGGAAATGTTGTTCAGATTTTATGGTTCCACTTTGGATTTTTCAGATTCACTTTGCCTCCTCAGCAGATGGGAAGTAATAGGAGAATCAAATATGAATATTAGTACCTTAAAACTTTTTTTTTTTTTTTTTTTGCATCCTGAAGCTGAAGCCAAATCTCTGGAGCATCTTTGCCAGACTTTTTAGTTCTTGATAAAGATGCTGTTTTTGAAATTGAAATAATATTCATATTAAAAATTCTGGCTTGCTAGTGCATGAAAAGACTGAGAAAATCTATTTAAACCTGGGGAAAAAAATTAGTTCCTTTTTCATTTTAACTGTTAAGGTATAATTTCCATGCTGTAAAATTTAGAAAGATTGTATAATTGTAAGCCAATTTTACTGTGAATTGTGCATCTGATTTGGGATTTCAGTAACAGTCATCACACTGGTCATCAACCCATAATATGTCCATATATCAGTATATATACAGACATGAAAAGTGTGCTTTAAACAGGCTTTTCTAGAGTGGAAATCTTTGAAGTTTGTAATGGCTGGGAGGTTTTTTTTCCTAAAGTATTAGCTTTTTTAATAAAAGTAGTAGCTACCTTTAGCAGGCAATTTATTTCAGCGCTTTTCTAATCCATTCATTATGGAGTCATTAATAAATAGGTCATGGGAGTCCTTCAGAATTAAATTGAATAGTTCATTATCACACATAGTTTTAAGGATCTTTCAGGGCAGAAACATTTTAGAAATAGGTATTATGCAGGTCCTAACCAACTGCTGTTATGGAGAGATTCACTCCTACACAGAGAAACCACATAAATAGGAAGGGAAAAGAGGTTTTGTTAGTTATAGCCACAAAAAGTAACATTCAGATTCTCAGCTTGTCCCAAATTGTGTCTCGTGCAGGAACTCTGAAGGCATAAAACTGTTTCTCTAATTTTTAGGGCATCTGGGAACTTGATGTAAGATTTAATAAATTCAGTGAAAAATTCAATTAATAAATGCAATGAAAAAATCACTTGTAAATTTTACTCCTGAAGGTTTTATTCTATAGAAAAATTTACTGCCTGGTATGCACTCTTAATGCCACAAAGACTGGCAGCCTTCCTTCAAATACATGGCTGCATTTCACGCAGTTACTTGGTGTTTCCATTTCCTGTGTACAGTTACATTTTCTTCAGTGGCAAACATGATTTAATATTTTGCTTCAGTCCTTTGTCTGGAATGCTGTTGGCCTTTCCTCTTGAAAGTGGAGTTGTGAGGAAGCTTGAGATGTGTACAAGAGATCAGTGGCAATAGAGCCCGAGAAGCTTAGAGACACAAAGTGATTGCTTTCCTGCTTGAGTTGTCGTGGTAGATCTTGGTTTACTTGTGCATACATTTTTGACCCTCAGTAAGATTAAACATTTGTTAAAGCAAAAAAAAAAAAAAAAAAAAAAAAAAAAAAAAAAAAAAAATTAAAAAAAGGTAAATATTAGACTTGGAATACACTTGAAGTCCTCATTTCTGGTATCCACATGTGAAAATATCTGTTCTACTAAAAGTCAGATAGGAAAGCCAAAGAAAGCTCTGCCTGTGGGGCTGTTGAGGTGTGTTCTGCAAACAGCACCAGGCAGTGAATTCCTGTCTCCAGCCTCTCCTGTGTGCAGTGAGAGCTGCACAGCTTTGCTGCTGGTGCTGCTTGGCATCTTTGATCTAGTGAGGAGGCTTTTGAATGTATAATTAAATGCACGTTGTCAAAGAGTAATGAGATCTCTATCAGTAATAGATTAAAAGCCTAATTAGATTCAAGCTAAGCCCCTTGTTTTAAAGGGGGTCTGAGTTTCCAGACAAACTCACTCTGCTGCTGCACAAAACTCAGCTGCCAGAAAAAAAAAAAAGCTGCCAGCTGCCACTGGTGGGGAAGGGAAGGAAATTGCTGGGCTGGGGTGACAGACTGCAGCAGCTCTGCCTCTTCACATCCCCAGCCTGACAGCCCAGCAGCATTTTGGGAGGAAGGAGGCAAATCCTCCATACCACAAGCCTAGGAGACCTCATGTGCTCAGCCAGGGTTGTTGAGGGATGGACAGTTTGGCAGATATTGTGAGCTATTTGTTAAAATAAGAACAGGAACACTGACAGTGAGAGGCACTTCTCTTTTATCCAGAAGTCCCGTTATAAAATATTTGTTATTTTATAATTTTGATGTGGGCTCTAGCTGCACTCTAATATTACAGACTCACAGAACCTTTTTTTTTATTTGGCAGTAGGACTGGATTCTTTTGCAAAAATGTGTATCATCTGAAGGTATTTGTTGTAGGAAATAGTGGCTTCTGTTGTAATTCAGTGCTTGTTTCCAAGCTGGCTGGGAAGTACATAGTTCATGTGTATTTGCAGACATATGTTTCACAGTTGGGAAAGTTTGTGTATATATGCAGAAATTTCCCAGGGGAACATCACAGTGAAGGACTGAGCCTTCCCACTTGTAGGAACACAGATGTTGGGCATTTGGGGTTATTTTCCACATCCCTCAGTACTGGCACTGTCATGCAGTACAAATTCAGCATTTGAATGAACTGTATATATTTTTTAAAGTCTAATCTGAAATATCAATGACCTGAACATTGTGTTTTCAAATGTTTTGCTCAGGGAATATTATATCACCATGGTGAAATGGGTAAGCAACACCAAGGCTGTGGTGAGGTGGTTAAACAGAGCTCAGAATATCTCCATCCTTACAGTCTGTGAAACCACAACTGGAGCTTGTGCCAGGGTAAGTTGTTTGTTTTTTTTTCCCGAGTCTCTTTTCAAGGTTTCTTCTGCATTTTGTTTTCGTATTCAGAAAAAGATTTTTGGAAATCAGTTTGCAGATGCAGTAGTTGCAAGCTGAATAGAATTAGTCAACAGGGAGGAGATGGATGTGAGAAAATTCCAAATGTGTTGAAATTGTTTCATGCAATTAGCAACTTTGAGTGACATTTTCAGAATTGCTAAGCTTTGTTCATTCATTAACTTCAGTGGAAACTGCAGTTGCTGAACACGGTGTACTTGGGATACAGCTAGAGCAGTGACAAGCTTGTCCTCTGACAGATATTTTCAGCTGACTGCTTTCTCCTCTCTCACCCTGCAGAGTTTCATTTTAGATCTTTCTGTCTCTCCCATCTTACATACACTTAAGGAAAAGGTGTAAAATTCTTACAATTCCTTCAAATTTGATAGCAGGCTCTAATAAATTTAGAAAAAAATAAGTTGAAAGGCAACAGGGATGGTTCATTTTTGGATGTAGGCCAAGCTGAAATACATTTTTTCTCTTTGAATCCAGCCACATTCCACCCCTGGACCCAGACTTTGACTTCTGACCCTCCTGCATTACATCTCTCCATTTTCACAGCCAATCTTGCATCTTGAATGCACTTGGCTGCTTTCCCATTCTGAGTCACAATCTCTTCCCAGAACCAGCTAAAAGTATCAATATTTTCTATACGTGCTGATATCAGTACCAGCAGATGCTCCAAAGCAGAGGGTATAATTTGGCAGTGTAAATGCTTATGAGTGATTAATGTTGGCCTCTGAGTCAAAAGGCTGCCATCAGTGTCTGCTACTGAAGTCACTCATATTGAAGTGTTAGAGATTATTTCCAAGCTGGTCTGCTTCTGCATACTGCAGGGTGCTTTTCCTGACTCAGAAACTGTGCATAAATCCCCAAAGTATGGATTAAGACTGTGACCATGGAGATTTGGTTGCTTTTCCTCTGGTTCCTGTGAGCTTTTTGCCCTTTTATTAATAAATCTGGTCCTGAACCGCTGCGAGCAGCTGCTTCTGAGGGAAACCTTTGTGTGCTCCAAGGTCACTTGGGCTGGTTTGGAGTATCCAGGGAGCTGTAATCCAGGACAGAATGTGAGAGACTGAGAAGTCCCACTCCAGAAGACTTAGAGTGCAGCAAAGAACATTTTTAGGAGGGTGAGGAAGGGTAGTGATGCAGTTTCACCTTGGGAGCACAGCTCAAGCCTGGCTCATCCTCCACTGCGTCCTCTGGGATAAGGGTATGCTCTTGGAATCACTAATGCATAAGGAAAGGCTAAATATTGTGAGAATCTAGCATTGTATCACACCATTTGATTTGAACTGTAAACCTTCTTTTTTTCCCCTGGGATTTTGCCCATCTCCTCAGTTTCAAAAAGGAATGCATAAAATCAGCAGTAGCTACAGATTTTCATTTTCCAGGCCATATATGTACAGATGCTTCTATAGCTAATAAATTTTCATTACTTCACTGTGACTGTGACAATTTGCAGCAGTTGATGTATATATGTTTTTCCAATGATGTGTGCATGATATTTGGTTGTTTTGGGTTTGGTTTTTTTTTCAGCTGGCATGATGTGAAATATGAGTATGAGCAATAAAAACCAGTAATCTTTTCTTCATTTTTTTGCACATCACTAATGCCACACTACAACCCATTAAAGCAAGGGATTGTGGTTTGAAAAGGTCTCACAATTTGAGCTTGATGCTGGCTGTGTGCCTGGTGTTGATAAAGGACCTAAAATATCCAGTTGTCAGATGATGCCTAGAGGTAAAAAACAAATAGAACTGCCTGTGTAAAGCTTCTTGATAGCTAATCAGAAAGGACTGCAATGGCATTCTTCGTTCCCCTGTGGTGTTCTACCAAAAACTCTGAATAAAGCAGCTGACTTTGTAATTAAATTATCATTTGTTTCAACGCAAGTGCCAACAAAGGGATGAGAAAATTGTAACACAGTAGAAAAAAAAACCCCATGAAATACCTAGAGACCTTTTTCTGAATGTGGGAAATATTTTTTTATCTATAGCTATTCCATAAAAGCAATTTTTTCGTCTTTTTTTCTTAGAAATATGAAATGCAGTCAGACCTATGGCTTCCTAAACAGGTACAGTATAAATGCTATTTCTGGGTACATAATGTGTAATTGCTTCATTGTCATTTTTATTTAACTATGTTATTTTATAAGCTAATAAAATCCTGAGGCACCTGTGAGGGCTTTGGAGGCAATATTCCCTGCAGTTTCTGGTCAGTCTGGATTCAGCTCAGTAAGCACTTAGATGAACAGCTGATTAACTGCCTCACTCTGGGATGGTTGAAGACACAGCAGATGAATCCCATTCCAGGCATGTCCTATTTACTGTGATTTGTTTCTGATTTAAAAATGATCTCACCAAATTAAAGCTGAAGGAGTTCAAAGATTGGAGGTCGTATGGGCTATAATTGGAATGAGAAAGTATAATATTTCTAAATTCATACCCAGAACAATATGTTTAACTAATATGTCAGCGAATTATTCCACTTTCATAGCTTCAGAAGAACAGTCCAATAACTGGATGAAACAGATTCTATTTAAACTACATTTCAGGCTTCATTTTGCAATGTGCAAATGAGAAATCATTTTAACAAACCGATGCTTAAAAAAAACTGTGCTTTTATAGCGAGCCGTTTTCCTTTAATATTTCTGTGCAAAGTTAGGCACGGAGAGATGGTATCACATCAGGCTACAATTTGTGGCAAGACTCTAATTCAGAATATCACTTCAATGTGCTTATTTTTCCCATACAACTTTATCAAAATCAGTGGGTGGTAAGCATGTACTTAGTGAGTCCAAACCATTGAACCTTTTGTTCTCCTCCACACTGGTAGGAGTTCTCTCTGTCGTTAATTGTATGTCTGTACAGGAAAGTGTCCTGGGTAGTCCCCCTGTGTTAGGAAGGAGATTTCCAGAGCTCTCATTGTGAGGGAGAGTTCTGCAAGGGCTGTAACCCATGTTTTAGGACAGGATTGCACATGGCATGAACTACATTTATGTTTAGCCACCACGTTTTTGTTAATCTTAGCAGAATATATTTAAAACCTAACGATTTTTCTCCAATTGACTTATGAGCACAACTACCAAAACCAAGGAGACAAAAAAAATATAAGCTGATCTGCTGTTAGGAAGTTGAATGCAAACTGTAATCCAGTCTTACACTCCTAGAACGAAGAGCCTGTTTTCTCCAAGGATGGCAGCAAGTTCTTCATGACTGTCCCGGTGAAGCAGGGCGGCCGCGGCGAGTTCCACCACATTGCCATGTTCATTGTGCAGGTAAGGCTCTGGCCCAGGCTGCTTTTAGTGTCCTGCTGCTCATCTGGGACTTTTCCTGAGGACGCATGGCCCAGGCAAAGGCTGCCCTTCAGTTTAATCTGGGCACTGTGTCGTGGTCATTTGTCCTGGCCGGGTTGTCACTCAGTGCACTGCGACATATTTATAGCTTCTTCCAGGATAAACACTAATTTTACCCTCTCTATATATATTATACATGCATACTTTTAAATAATAAATAATTTTAAATATCTATTCAGAATCTACTCTTAAAGAGCAGTAAAGGGAGGCAATACCCAAACTTAAAATTTTGTGAAAGTTTAGACACTTTTATTGCCCTTTGCAACATTTTTCAGTGGCTTCCATTTCCCAGGGTCATTACTTTTTCCAAAGAAGAATCTGAAAGGAGATAAATTTGCAGCATGACTTTGAAGGTCACTGGTATGAAGTTGTGATGAACTAATAAAGGAAATTATGCCCTGGAACGGAACACTCCAAGGCATCTATTTAAATCATCAGAGCATTAATCCAGGTGCTTTAGCAGAGCCATATGACATAGGAGGGATTACCAAGGTACCCAAAACATCAAAATAGCTCAGTGCCAGGCAGTTCTACTGTCTGCCTTTATGACAGTGTTCTGGTATGAACATTATTAAGTCTGAAATATGTTCACAGTGTACTGCAGACAGAATAAGAACAAAAGAACATTAATGAGAATTTAACCTGAAGAAACAAGAACAAAGGTACTCATTCACTAGAATAAATATATCGAGAAAGAGTCAGTGAAGATAAAAGGGATCACAGACATGTCAAATTCTATTTCCTAAAGAAAACAGGAACTCAGATGCCAGTCTGGTAAAGGTGTATTAATACAATAACCACATAACAATTCACACCAGAGAAAAACCATTTAGTCAATCAAGTCTTATTTTAGCATCTTTCACAATATGAATACATATCTTTAAAATGCATGATATAATAATGATCTGGATCTGAAAGTTCACTTGCAGCATTCCCAAGGATGTTACAAACACAATCAAATTTTCCTTAACCTTATAGGCTCTGACATTACTCTCTACTAAAAAGCCCAGGAGCCTTGATCCTAATTCAGGAAAATATTTTAGCAAAGATTAAGCTCACTCGTATTCAGTAAGGTAATTAAATATATGCCTACTTTTAAATACATCTTTTAATTCTAGCATAATAATGTTTAAAGTCAAGCTTATGATTCAGAATTTAGTATTCTGTCTCTTTTAGGCAGAATTAGAGCCCTGGGTACTGCACAGCTCCAAAACTAAAAATTACCTCTATTTTGCCTGCTGTCAGCATGAGTAAAGAAATCTGAATGGTATCACCCATGACAAATTTGGCTTTAAGCATGTAGCTGCTCCTGAGAAGAAGGAAATGTGTGACCCCACGTATCAACCATTACTCCTCAGTAAGCAACATCCTGCGTGGTAATGGGGCTGATAGAGAGCAGTAAAGGGCAGGAAATATGTTTATACGATGTGTTTTACACACTGCATTAATCTGATTGTCCATTATTTCTAAAGCAAACACGGAGGCATAAAAAGTATATTAACCGTTGCACATAAAGCCTTTTGTCACATTAGATGTTTGTCACACCTTGGGAGAGCCACAGCGGCACAGAAGGTGCCCTGCAGAATTTAAAGCAGTCAGCAGATCACCACCAGTGCCCAGATGGTCACAGCTTTTCTGTGATGGAAAACTCTGGAATTTGACTGAGATTCTCATTCCTTCTCTGTGCAACCATCAGGTCATTAACAGAACTCAGCCTTCGTGTGCAGGAAAGTTAAAACACAGAACCAACGTGGGCTTGCAGGAGTAAGGAAGCAAATTTTAATGGCTCACTTTAATTTAATCACTGATGCCGATTTCTCAGTCTCACAACAAATGCTGGTCTTTCTCAGGCTGCATTTCTTCGACTGCATTTCAGAAAAGCACAAATGAATGACACAAAGCACCTAATTAAATCTTTATGCCAGGAGAAGTTACTGTCTAAAAGGTTGCCGTCTGTCATAGATTATTTACTGTCTGCCTATAGAGGGCTGCATGTGTGGTTTATTGTTTTCAAATGCTTTTAGTAACTTATGAAATATTGAAAAGAAACTAATCTCAAAATGGGGTTGAATCATGTCTTATGTATCTGGGCCTTTCTTTCATGGAGTTTTGCAACTCTAGAAAGTCTCCTTTTTTCCAACCACAAAATAAGAATTATAAAGTAACTTTAATGGATCAAGGCGATAACTTCTGCAAGCTTCATAAATTATGTATTATGGCTGTAACCTTGAAAAATAACCATGTTTATTAACGCTTGGCTGGGCTTTTTATTGCTGTTTCTTGTTAGATTCTGTGATCTTAATATTTAAATATCTCTTTCAATAGTTGCAGCTTCTCTCTCTCTAGAGAAGAAATAGTCACTTACAATAAATCACTAATATGTATTTTAATCATTCCTGGAGACAACACTGAATATCAGAATCTTCCTGAAAAGGGAGCCCTCATCATAAACATATGTACAGCACCTAGCACAATATCCTGATTTCATTTGGCACTTGCAAGGCTTGTCACAGAGTTGCTACATGATTTTTTCTTTGTGGATCTGTCAGAAAACAGATCAGTTCTAAGGGTCTTCATTCTGCATTGCCAGCTCCCAACATGTCTCATAGGGTTTCTTTGAGAGTTTTCTGCTTTTTAGTTATTGCTGCTGTTGATGTGGAGCTCAGAAATACACATGTATTCAGAAATACATGGATTAAAAAAAAAAAAAAACCAACCTTTTTGCCTTTATGATTTTTTGTAGGCCATGTAACCACTATCACCTCTGAAATATCACCCCTTTTCTTTATGAAGTTTGTCTTGAATTAGAAAACCAAGGATTTGTATATCCAGGCCAAGCGTAATAACCCTAATATTGAAAAAAACACAGAGTATGTTCAAACTGTGAGGGTTGAAATTTTAATCTTCAGTAGCCTAAGCCACAGTTTGACCTTTTGCTCTAGGAAATGCCCTCAGATGAGCTTCTCGGTTCAGGTTTTGTTGTTTTTAACCCAAGTCTGATGAGGATTCTGCTGCAACTTCCAGCCAAGGGGTTGGTTTTACCTGCATTGCATCCTGACTTCTATTGTTTGTTGACATGTGGGCACCTGGAAGAAAAAGTGCTGAAAAACGAGATTATTTTAATGACTTTGAAAGGTTTCTGTGTGGGAGGGAAAGGATAAATGAAATTCAGGCCTGTCAAAATGTGAGGTTTGTGGTTTAAAGATGCTATGTTGCATATTAAAGTTTAAAGAGTTGTAATCAGTAATGACATGTGCAGGCAATCCTGTCAGGCAAAGAAAACTGCAGCAAGGTGAAAGTTAATGTTTTCCATTTCTCTCCAGGCTAAAAGTGAACAAATCAGTGTGAGACACCTGACGTCGGGAAACTGGGAAGTTATCAAAATCCTGGCCTATGATGAAAATACTCAAAAGATGTAAGTACTGTATTCTTTGTTTATGAAACTGGAGTTATTAAAGTTGAATACATTTAACTCAAAATTAAACAGCAGTATTTCTTTCATTTTTGAACATTACCATAACTTTGATACACCTGAGCACATAAAGTGCATTTGTAACACAATTCATCTGCCATTCTTTTCCTGAATGCTTTTTTATGCAGAGGGAAAGAAGCACACCATGACATCTCTTGACTCACTGTATTTTTCTGAATAAAAGAAATCAATACACAGTGCATCAGTAATAACATTTTGGTAACTTCTTTCCTGGAATCCAAATAAGGAGTCATAATAAATTTTCAGTACTTGAAAAAACATCAAACCTCTGCTGCATGAGGTCTCAGAGTTTTGGGATTCTGATTCAACGTCATAAATTCAACTTATTTATAGAGATTATCAGAAGTCCTGATTTTCACCCAGCTCACTCACAGAGAAATCTTTCCAAAGCCCATGTTAGTGATAGAGTGGATGGAAATACAACACATATTTGGTGCTTTTGGGGAGGAGTTTAGAACTAACACAAAATGTCTGACGGCTCCACCTAACTTCAGTGGATCTTGCTTAATTTTCACATTTATCCGTCCATGGCAAAAAATACACTGACATTTCAACAAAATAAATAACATTTCAACAAGAACTTTTCTGAAGCTGCAATAAGTCCCACCTTCTCCACTGGTACTGGAGAAGATCCTTTTTTTGAGGGAAATAATGAGGTCTGGATGCACTTGGGCTGCAGAGAGGGGACAGATTGCACACGGCTTGTCTCAGCCACTTGAGGGATTGTCTCGCCCTCCTTTGGCTTATCAAACAGAAAATCTGTGGGGATCTCATCAGGTAAACACCAAGGGCTTGTCTTGGCATTCTTGCAAATTCTCTTTCCACCCATGCAAACTTTATAGAAGAAAAAGTTATTCTGCAACTCAAAAAGGCTTTCAGACCTCAAAAGACTTACTGTAATATATTATACCATTTCATTGTGACCTTTATCTACTACTTGGGTTTGTATTGCAAACTCTTGGAGTGAAGCAGAATCTTTCTCTTCTGTATTTTTAATATGCAGAGAGGGGTCCTGGTTGCTATTGGAGCTCCTGGGCATGACAAGAATTAAAACCATGAAATTCTGTGTTCATCACTGTTTTAATAGGAAATTGTATAGTATCTGAAATAACTAATCTGTATATTGGATCTAAGTTTAGTTTTGGAACTTAGGTTTATATATAAGTATTTGATCTTCATGGATATTTGTGAATTCTTAATTTTTAAAAATGTTACTTACAGTGTCTCTCACTTCTCTAAACACTCCCCAAATCAGACACTTTACCAAACTGAGTCTAACTTTTTTCCTCTTTTGGGCACAGTTATTTCTTAAGCACTGAAGAGTCCCCAAGAGGAAGACAGCTCCACAGGTAAGAAGTACATGGGGCTGTGTTATTAGTTCTTCATCCTGAGCCATAAGTGCTGTGGTGCTCGGCTAATTATTTATATTGTGTAAAAATTAGTATGCTTGAGCTGTAACAAGGAAAGAATCACAACTTTTCAAAATTAAAATTGCCAGTATTTTCCATTTTCTAAAACATGGGAAAGTGTGTAACACAAAATGTTTTTAGTGCTTACGTCTTCACTAGCCCTTCATAAGCATCCAAAAATACAAGCCTTTAACATGACTGTGTTTTAAAACTAGTCAAAGTTTTCTAAATAAAAATATTTTAGGGTTTAATCATAACTTAAAGTGTGTGGGAAAAGCAGAAATTAAATCTGAATTTGGTGAGGCTTTTCATGGTGTTCTACTGATGCTGTTACCCCCAGCACTAGGAGTTACTGCAGTCCCAGAGGTGTTTTGGGCAGCTTTTGGATCCTAAAACAAATTCTGTCACTCTGATGAGCTGATTCTGGGTTTATTGTATTTTTTTCCAATGTAAAGTGTTTCTGATCATTTTTCTCCCCAGCGTGTCAACAGTAGGGTCATTGAACCGTCAGTGTCTCTCGTGTAACTTCTTGAAAGATCAGTGCACATACTTCAGCGCCAAGTTCAGCCCCATGAACAGGCATTTCCTCCTGCACTGCAAAGGTAAGTCAAATGCACAGGGTGCAATGCTGTTTGCTTCTGAATTGATGCATTTATTCCCTTGAGAAGGGCGTTAGGCTGGAGTCTAACTTTGAGCTCAGTAGTGGATTACTCAAAGTTCTATTCCAAGACTGCAAGTAAAGTTGTTCTGTGTGATAGCTAAATAATGAGTGATGTCAGAAAGCTGCTCCAGTCCTGACCCTTCTGTCCAAGAAAAGCACATCAACTTAAATTCACCCCAAATAGAAATCCTTCCCCAAAAAATTCAGAATTTATGGTGATGGTACCGTGGCTTGTAACAGCTTCATTATGTATTGGGACTGATCTTGTGCAACTATACCTGATTAGAAAATGAGGGCTGGTGTTCTGTAGCAGCGTTTGCACACATGGATGTGCAGTGTATCTGTACAGCCCCACCCCATTTGTGTGTGTGGGGATGTATCTCCCAAAAACCTGCTGGGGTTTAATCCCCAGGGATGGATCCTCCACATCAGTGCAATTGCAATAAAGAACTCACAGTTTTACTGTTAGCTGCATTCCAGTAGCACTAAACGGCCCCAATTGGCTTCAGAATTTCTGTATAAACAAAAGCCTAAAATCATCCCACACAGAGAATTTTATAACCTACACACAGGAAATAAACACTGATACATAAGTGATGGAAAAGGTTTGAAAAAACATGAGGTAATCAATAGAATACATAGGGAGACCAGTTGTCCTTGAAACTTTCAAAATTTTACAGACACCATCCCCCCAGTATTTTTTTGTAGCTAGGATCAGAGTGAAAAGAGTATAGCACAATTCATCTGAAATACATATGAATAGCTCATTTTATATTCATGCATTTTTTTCTATTTCTTTGCAACTCTACTTTTTTTTTCTTTTTTTCCCCACAAAAATAAAATACCTTCTGACTTGAGCATTGAATGTATCCAAACAAAGAAGCTATGAATATATATTGGCTAAAATAAGGGGTTGGGGTTTGGTTTTGTTGTTTTGGTTTGGGTTTTTTTTTTTTTTTGTTTGTTTGTTTTTGGGGGTTTTTTTTTGTGGAAATGTACCTACAATATGTAGCTGATTAGAAGAAGAATATACAGAGTGTATGGTTTATCCATGGTTAAATCTGCAGCAGAAGTGATGGAGCTAGTCTTGAGGACCTTTGAGTAATGAGCTCCGTGTGCTTTAAGCAGAGTTTTCCCTTGTGTTTGACATAATCCCTGTGGGGTGAGTCTCAGATTCCTGCAGGAGGGAGGGTTGATAAACTGGGAAGAGTTTTTTGCCCTGAATCAGCAACATGCTGGGGTCCAAAAGCACCTCGTTATTATTTTAGCAATGTTGAGCCTGTAATTTTTAACATGTTCCTCTGATATAAGAATGTGGATGCCAGCAGGGGCTTGTGCATGTGATTGCTCCCAAGCTCATGACTTTCAGTGCCCTTGGAGAGGGCAGTTCTGTGAGCTGGGGAGGCTCATCATCCTCCCAGGATGAAACCCACCCTCCGCTGAGTGTGACCAGCAGACTCCCCTGAGCTGGAGATGTTGGGCAGGGTTGATAACTTAATTAACTATCTGTCATTAATTTCTCCTCCCTCTCCCATGAATGTTCAATTGCTGGCTGGAGGTTATCCAGGGGTGCTCCTGCTGTGTCCCACAGAGCTGGGCAGGGACAGCAGTGGCTCCCATGTGGTGCCAGGGCTCTGGGCTGGTTTGGGCGTTTGACAACATCAGAGCTGGTGGCAATGTCACCACAGAACAGCACCAAAACTCTGCTGCTTGTGAGAGTCTGAGGCAAACTGCTTCAGGAGACAAATGGCACATCTGCTGGGTGCACACACACTCATTTTCCCACAGCAAAAGGCCTTTACCAAATTGTTACAAAAGCAATTTGCCCAGAAAAACCCCTGGGGGGCTCTGGACTGGTTTGATCTGTACAAATTTCAATTCTTCAACCTCCTGTTTACCCACGAGCACCTTTATTAGGATAGTTTTTCCTTCTTAGTTTCCCTCAGCCAGGAGATCTCTCTCACTTTACCAGCTGTATCCATCTCCAGAGACTCTCCTGGAGTGAGGAGTTATTTCTTGCCTGGTGGATGCAGGAGTGACTCCTCAGCCTCTCAGTTTTGTCAAGCACATCCTTTGCTCTCATTTTCCATGCTGCTTGTGGATTTTCCCTCTAGCACTTCATAAACACTAGCAAGCAAGATATTATTGTCTTCACTCAAATAAGATAGTTCACGGAGGGAGTAATTGTTTCTCTCCTTTTATACAACAGGAAAGAAGCTGTGGGTCTAGGGTTAGTGATAGGAGGTCAATGGGAAATCCAAGTGCTGTGCTTAGTTCTGATGCTCTGTAGCACAATGACTGTAACACAAATTTGTTTTATTTTTTTTTTCTCTGATCGGCTTTTTAATCTACTGCAATCTCCCTTTTTTCAAAATCTGTCATCATCCTTCCATCTTTTAGTATGACAAATAGAGCTGGGCTGGAAGACGCTGGTGCTTTCCCCCTCAGAGATGGTCTTTCTTAAATAAGAATTTAAAGCCAAATGACAAATTCAGAAGAAATAGAAAGAGCTGGAAATAAAACCAAACCAAAGCAAAAGAGACATCTGAAGAAATTATCTTCTTAGAGAGCTAAGGCAGAAAGCTGTGATTTGTCAACAATCTACCTGTAAGATTTTTGTCACTCATCCCCCTTGAGGCAGAGAATGAAACTGATAAAAATCTTCAGTGAAGGCTATGAATGTCATCATGCTATTTATTTCAGGTATTTACATTTCCCTAGGCTCATGCCATAATTAATTGAGAGAGACAACCTCTCAAAACACATAAATTAAGCTCTGTCTCTGCACTCTCTAAGGGAATTGTTTTTTTCTCAAAAAGAGAATTGTAACTCCTAATTTCAAAGGGTCCTTGCCTTCATCTCCCATGAGGTCCTCAGGGACTTCAGCTTTTCTGCATTGTTCTTCCTCTCCCGGCAGTGACTGAATGCTTGTAATTTAAACTCTGAGGTGAAACTGAGCTTCTCACGTGTAAATCCATGTTGGGGATGGGGACACAAGATTTTCTTTTGCAAGTTCACATGGCTGGGGATCTTCAGAGCAGGGGCAGCAGCCTCAGCTCTGCATCTGAGTATGGCAAATGCTTGGCTATCTCACTTTCACATGCCATCTTGTGCATCTGCACGGTAGCTGTTGACATGAAGAATTATTCCCAATGCTTTTAGTTTCTTTGTACAGTAAAAATAAAGCATGTGAAATAGGATTAGACTTACATCACATCTAGGTTTAACTGTGATGCTGTTGGTTTTGCAGAGTTGGCACACCAAGGGAGCTTCTCAGACAGATAATTAAGTGAAATACAATTTTTCAACACCTCTATAGCTTTTTCATAGAAAACAGAAATGAATATAATCATCAATTCACCTCCCAGTCAAACTAAAGTTTCTGAACGTCAAACTGCTATATTTTAAACCACGCCATTCAGTGCCTCTATAATTTTTCCAGGATCCCATCCTGTGTGATAACTGCTGCTTTCATTCTTTGGTACTGAACTGCTAAGGACTAACTGCCCCACCTTTCCTCTGTTTTCCTTCTCTCCTCTAAACAGGACCAGGTGTTCCCGTCGTAAGTGTGCACAGGACCAGTAATACTGCAAGTGAGTAAACCTTATGAAATAAGTGCATTTTCTTACCATCCTTGATGGTTTTGTGGGGGGTGGGAGAGGGAAAGGCCATTGCAAGTACCTGAAAACCAATGATGGCTTACTCATATAAAGTTCTCTTAGTTACCTTTTAGCAACATCCACATCAGCAAATGATAAGGAAAGAGTGAATCAAATGACTAGAACTTTCCCAGATTTTTCAGATATGTTTTGCACTAAATGCATGTGACTCATCTTCTGTTTATACTTGAGTAAATTAGATGGCAGGCTGGTCTTCATCCTTCTCCCTTTCTTTGTAGATCATGCTGCCATTTACTGCAGTACAGTTCTGTATTTTTAGAGATGTTTCTAAACTCACAATCCAATTATGTTGGAGTCAGGTACAGTCCTTGGATGATTGATCATAAAAGCTGACCTACATGTGGTGATTTAGTCCTTCTCCTATATTTCTCAAATCAGAACAGACGTTTTCAATGAAGACAAATGCAATAATATAGGCTTTTCCGGGGGGTATTCTATACCTCTGTTTGTCAAGTTTTCCTCATTATTTTCTTGTATATTGACACCAACTCTGTTGCTGTTTTCTGGCTGCTGAGGTACTTTATAATGGAATATTGACCTTCAGCAGCTGAATTTTCCTGGTGGTGCAGTAGAGATACAACTCTGCGACCTCCAGCTCCACTGTGACTCCACGAGCATGGGGGTGTGGATTACAGCAATGGGGGACAGCTTTTCATTCAAAGGCACTAAACCAATTCTTACATATCCTCATTTCATGAATTGGATTATCCCCAGGATTTTTCCCAGAATCCAGAAGTCCTGAACTGTGTCCATTTGCATGGGCCAGTCATTATTCAGCCATAACAGTGGAAATAAATGCATTTTAGACTTCTGTGGAGCTCCTCAATTCTGTGAAGGCAGACTTTTGCTCTTTTTCACCTGCATCTAAAGTACTGTTGAGAGTGAATTACTGAAATAGAGATTTATGTGCAGCACCCTCGAGTAAAATAAAGCAAGTCAGGATAGAGGGACATTGTTTGTTGTAACAACAAAAAGCTAAATAATAAGAGAGATAATTTACCATTAGTGTTTCACTGCAAGATTAGATTATCCTCTTCAATTCATAAAGGAATGATTAAGGATTACTTCAATTATTTTATCCTCAGACTATAATTATAGCATTTTGGTTGGCTGCCCAGAACAAGCATTCTCCTCAGATTATCTGTTTTGGCCCTAAGTGGAGAGTTTATTATTTAATTTAAAAAATCTAAATTTTGGAAGCAAGGTCAGTAATTTGAGTTAAAAAAAAAAAAAAAAAAGAAAGGAACAAATTAGTCATTCTTTCCTCTCTAAAAGGGTTGCTTCAAATTAGTCTGCAGCTTTAAACTAAACTGATGTCTTGGTCTTGGTTGAAGTGCAGAAGACAAATAAGGACATGCAGTGATCACATTTAGCTGTGCTGGCTAAATATTGCCTTGGGATAGGTAATATTGGGGAAAAGGATGCCTGAATGAGGCTTAGGATATTGCCCTATATATATATATATATATATATATATATATATATGTGCTAGAACAGCTGCTGTTAGGATTTGTCGGAGGCTGATGTTCCTCTTGGTCCTCAGAGATTCCGTTGGTTGTGCTTAATGAAAACAAAGCCTGCCAAAGCCAAAAGAATGGACTGGATGTGGATCTTTTTGAATTGAAAGGTGGTTGTGTTATAAAAAATGTATTCACAGAAGGAATTAATTTGCAAGATTAATTTACAAGATCATTGCACATTAGTCTCTCTAACTTTTTGAATCTTGGTGTATCTCTGCTGTCATGATCCTCCATGCCTTTCAACATGGTTTTTCTTCCTGTTTTCTAGAGTTTTATATTTTGGAAAATAACCCCGTGTTGAAAGAAGTTGTTTCTAAGAAAAAGAATTACAAGACTGAAATCAAAATGCTTCACATTGAGGATTACGGTAAATCTGGCAAAATGTTATTTTAGCAAGCCAAAAGTTTTTTTACAGTGTTACTGTTTTTCATCTGTATAACTACCAGCCTTTAATGTTTTGCTCTTTTCTTAAAAGAATTCCCTTTACAGTTGTCACTGCCAAAAGATTTCACGGATCGAAACCAGTATGCCCTTCTATTAATAATGTAAGTATCTGTGTAGAATCACTCAAAATAATAAAAAAGTACTTCATAGAAAAATTTCACTCTTAAATTGCAATTTAATTTTTTATTTACTTCTTGTAGGAAAAATGTCTCACGGATTTGAATTGATAAATCAAAAGACTTGTTCTTGGGAAGGTTTTGTGATAAGTGCTGTCTGGTGGAGGTGCCTGGGGTTTTTTTTGAGCTAACTGTGCTTTGCTGTGCTTTACGTATGGGAGGCACTGCCGTTTCTGGTGGAGTAACTTCGAGTAGTCCTGAGGTCTTTCCTGGACCCATCCTGATCCTGCCCACAGAGCATCCCCTTAGATCGTGTGCTCCTTTTCATCCCTGAGAGGGATGAGCAGAGTTTCCAGGAGGGGCTCAGTTCAGATGCATAAAGCAAAACTGCTTTTAGGAACGCCAGAATGAAGAAAAAAACTGGTTTTGATCATTGGGGTTGAAGGCATGATCCAAAGTCTGTTGATTTTTGTAGAAAACCTTCATGGGGGAAAGATGACGTTCCCTGGTAACTTGTGGTGTTCTTTTGAAAAGAAATGGGGACTGTTTCTGGCAGGGAGAGTCAGCCTTTGAGTTGTGTATTTGTAAAGATCAGTATCTGACCTAAAAGAATTAAAGTCTTCATACTATAAATATAGATACAACAATCTGTATTCATAAATTGATGAATTTCCTTTTTATCCCACATGCCTATCAGGAAAAAAAAAAAAAGCAAAAACAGAGTCCCTGTGTCGCAGAGGGAAAGAACAGGGATATGTCTGTGCTTGCCGGAAAGGTGGTGATGGCCAGCTCAGGGCATCACTCCTTCCTCCAGCCCAACTCAGCGTGGGTGGAGAGGACTTTCCTGGACCTACAGAGCTTCTTCCAGTCCCAGCTGGGAAGAACTGATGTGAATTTCAGTAACAGAAGAGTAGGAGTGCACTGCTAAATTCATGACAATGCCACATTACTGAGCTGTGTCCCCTGGAGCAGGTGATCCCTTAGTGACAGCACAGATCCTTATTGTTGGATGTGAGGTGTTTACAGGTTTGAGCTGCTGAAATGATCCCAAATTCCTCTACTCAGATCAGATAACAGGGCAGAAAGGCACAAACCTGCTCATTTCTAAGCCCAAGTTTGTGTCTAAGTTTATGTTTTAAACCTCAGAGTATTCAGTTATAATTATCTGCAGTTGTGGAAACTCTCATTAACATATTTTCCTTTTCTCGTGGAGAAACAGGACACGTGGATTTTATTTCATCTTTGCAGCACTTCCTAGCACAATCTTGGAGGCATGATTATATTTTGAGCAGCTCTTACACAAGTGCCAAAGGCAAAGTGACTCTGTGAATTGACCCCAGCAGCACTGCAGGGACTTGCAAACACTTGTGCTTATTCCTTTTACTGAGAGCAAGGAAACACGGAGGTGTTAGCAGTGTAACGCTTCCCTTTTCAAGTATCCCAGTAAATACAGAATCTGGGAATACAAAAATGAAAAATACAGGGTTATATACTCACGTAGAACCTAGAGGAGATAGAAGGGAAAGATCAGAAACCTGAGAAGTCCAATGCCAGAAATCACAGGAAAAGGAAAAGAAAAAAAATATTATTTTGAAATGTTTTTAGATATCAAGAGTTGAAAGAAATGAGAACAGTATTGAGGCAAGGCCTGAATTTAAATTTACCAAAGTTGTTGGTACCCAGTGAGCAAATAATGTGCCTAAGTCACAATGTATGGATATGTTTTATAATTGTTTTATTTTTTTTCTGATAGTCATGTTGGATAAAAAGGAAATTCATCAACTTATGAATACAAATTATTGTATCTATATTTATAGTATAAAGACTCTAGTTCTTTTAGATCAGATACTTATCTTTGCAATACTGAATTCCCAATGTTAGCTTTAGCAGGGGTAATTTTTAGAAAACCCTGTACACTAATGAAAGTATGAAACTGAAAATTTTAAATCTGTCCTGGCTCATGTAATTCAGCATGTTTTGTGTCTTCCTCTTCCCTAGAAGAAAAAGAAGTTATATTAGGCTGTATTTCTTCAGCAGCTTTTTACAGACTTAAAACTAAGGTTGCCAGCAATCCCTTTTTTCTATTAAAGATGTCCCCAAATGAAATATAAAACTGCAAACTGTCACTGAAGTTATGGGAGGTTCCCTTGTGGGATGATTATTTGAGCCTAATAAATTCTGCCTAGCTCTTGAGGAAGAGCGATTGGATATCTGTGGGCGCATAGGGGGTAATTTCTTGACCCACACAGCCCCAAATTGACTTCCTAAGGTTTATTTCATGATCCAAAGTACTACTTTCAGAAAAAAAAAAAAGTTTTCAGGTCTAAGGAGAACATGTAGCTTTTATAGGGAGCACTGATTAGTTGTGTAGATGATCTCATTTCCCAGATACTTGACTTTTCTGAGTGGTACTGCTGGGGCTGATTGAGAAACACCCTGTTCCTCCTGCCAGCAGTGTTAGAGCAGAATTAGTGGCTGATAACAAGTGCTGTCTTTCAGGCTGTTCACTGCTCCTGCTTTCTTTCTTACATTCTCAGCCATGATATGGTTATCATCATACTCCAGCTATTGAGAGAAAAAGCTTTCAAAATGAATGCTTACCAATGTCCTTGGTGAGAGTGTTGGTTTAATTATAAGTCCATTTTTCTGGGGAGGAGATTCTATAAAATGTCTTGATCCAGGCAACATGCACTTAGCTATATAAAAAACCAAAGATATAAGAACAGAAAAGTGGAGTATTAGCAGAGAAGTGGGGTTTGCTTTCCATCTCAGTAGCACTGCACTTAGAAGAGAGAAAAGGGAAAAGAGAAAAAAGGGAAGGAGGGGTTGTTTGGGTTTTTTTTCTCAAATCACTGAAAGCCAGCAGACATTTCAAAGGTGCACAACTTTGATAAGGCTTTTGTAGTCATGCAAGAATGTCTGCAGGTAAATTTGAACTTCCAGCACACGGCCCCCCAGAGCGTTCAGGCTGAATCCTGGAAGGAAGCTTGTGCCAGTGGAATTTCTCCTGGTGTGAACTGAGTACAGTTCCATGTAGACACAAGCTCAGCTCAGGGACCAGGACCTGATTATCCTGTAAGCTTCAGCATAAAGATTGTGTGAGCATTCATCCATCAGCAGCTGCAAGGCTCCAATAGTAGATTGTTGTATTGCTGTGTGAAAATGTGTGTCCATCTGGAAGGCTGGACTGTCTCACTGATCTCATGTAGGAATCAGTTACGTTGGCTGGCACTATTTTTCTTTCCAGAATTGTGATGAGTAGCCAATAAAATGCTAAAATTCCCTTTCTTGCATTTGTTCTCCTAAACCAGTATATGTTTCACAGTCAATTTCCTTCTCATGTAATACATACAGTGGAGCTATACATTAGAGAGCTGCACAGTAATTGCCTGAAAAAGTGATTACCATCTCTTTTCTATATAATTAAGATCAAAGTTTAAATTTCAGATCTTTGATTTCCTCGTTATGGTTCACCTTACTCATTAAAAAAGTTGGAAGATGCACTTCTTGGTAACACACAGGAAATTATTAAGTAAAGACTCTGGCATTTAATCTGGGTAATAAAATCAGAGTTGATAACCGTTCTTTATTTTGCTTTGATCTTAATTAACCCCATCCCTTCAAATGTGTAGATAGTGTATCTTAAATATCAGTATCTATTATTTAAGGCCATTTAAAGTTGTCCAATATGTAACTGAATATTGTAAAACTGAATCAATGGAAAGGTTGTCCTGATATTTGAAGGGGAAAAAAAACAGCAGATATTCCTCAAAGAAACAGTGAATTTTCTCCAAGAGGTTTCTGTTTGTTTATTTGTTTACTTGTTTTCTTATATTTTGGTCATAAACAGGAGTTGGTTTGCCTGGTTTGGAACTGATGAAAGTTTTAAGCTTTTCATAGGCAACCAAACCTGTTTTTGCCTCCAGAGAATACACTCCCAGGACTGATAGCAAGACAGGACTGTAGGGTTGGAAAGGGAAGGTTTTTTGCATCTTCGAGAACAAGTCATTAAAAGACAAAAAGAAATATAGAGAGGCATAATGCAAACCATGGGAAATATTCAAGATCTGAGGTATGGTACCACTGCCAATCAACAGCTGTCTTGTGTACTTTCCACTTGTAAAGCATATTACTCATTTTAACTGGCAAGAGAAGAAAGTGTGAAAATATCTGGTAGATTCCGTTATTTGATTGCAATATGCTTGTAAGGGGGATGTCCCTGAAGTCCCTAGTTTCTCCTCTGTAAAACAGCTGAAAAGTTTACTTTTTAGGGGATCCCCAAGTCACGTGAAGGATTCATGGAATGCTTTGCCAGCCATGCAGCTCGTGCCTGTATTCATCCTGCCTCTGCAGAGTGCGCCAGGATTTCACTGATCCTTTGTGTTTCTGCTACATCAAGTGTTTGGTGGAGAATCTTTCCTTTTTTTCTCTTTCAGATTTTCTCCCCCATTCTTTGAACTTTGTAATGTTTCTCAAGCCTAGAGGGAGGATTCATTTAGCTTAGTCTAAAAGAGGAGCAGACTGGAGGCTCATTCATTGGCAGTAGCAGTCCCGGTGCAGGGATGGATCTGCTCTCTCCCTTCAATCTTGTCCACACAAAAGTCTCGGGGAATCATTGAGATCCACCCTCTTTCAGCTTCCCCTGCTCCCACTTCCCCCCAGCAATACATATCTTACTCTGTGAATAAAGTGCTCATTTAATCTTCTGTAGAAAAACAAGAGGAGATTCTAAACTTCACCTCCTTTTCTTATGGGACAGGACAGAGTTGCATCGCTTATTCTCAAAATTGTGTTTTTAAAGTCTTCAGCCCCAATGGTTTCAGAAAGATATTTTAACACTAAGTTTTATTTTTCATGCTATGCTGTGTGCTTCGGTCCTGCCTATCTCATGTTTTCTGCCCTCATAATGGAATCTCTTCTGGTCGTGTGTTTTAATTTGCATGGCCATATTGCAGGGAGGAGTTGTAAACACGCAATCTGGCTTTAGTTGCAGTCTGATATATCTGAACAGGGCATATGAGCAGAGAGAAAAACCTTGGGATTTTTTGTTCTCAATGTTTAAGGCTATTCAGGGTCTCTGATTTTTAACCAGTAATCATAGGTGTGCTTGGAAGCTGATGCGCATGAAGTCTGAAAATGAAGTGGATTTTACTATTGCACCAGTTTTGCAAAATGATCTTTCCCCACTCAGTTTCAGCATAAACAAAATATGATGTTTATTTTTGAAGATTTTATTCTTTGATTTGCAGTCTTTCTCACATATTTGCTGTCAAGTTATCTTTTCCATATGCTGCATTAAATCCACTCTTTTGCATAAATAGATATATATTGGAAAATAAGCACTGATAAAAAGCAGAGTGTATCAGCTTTGATTTAAGACACTTTTTGTTTTTAAGCACTTTTTGGATTAGAGAAAGGCTTACAAATGCAATGGTTCTTCCTCTATTCTTATCTAGAAATATATATATATATATATGTATATGTATATATATATATACACACACACACCAGATGCATATATAACCTAGATAATAGAACGTGTATAAATCAAATGTGAACACTGTGTTAGATTTGTTCTCATATTTGATGGGAGGGAGGAAGAAGGCTGAATCATGATATTTTGGCTTGTGTGGAATATGTTAATTTGTTGGAAAGTTACCTAGTCAAACATGGGTATTTCTGACATATCTTCTTGTGGAAAGTTGGAAGAACTTCCAAATAATTATAACTGGTCTAAGGCTCCTATTATTGGAAGGATAAATACTTGGTGAAAGCATCTGTGTCAATGTGTAGTGCTTCTGAAAACCTTGCTCTGTGCAATGAGCAGAAATTGAAAGTATTGTTCTGCTCCATATTGCAAATAATAATGATTATATACTTCCCAAATCATGTGTTTTCTGCAGAGCTCGCTTGACAGTATTTCCAAACTCATTGCTTTGCACTGTTAGCAATCAGTGTAATCACAACTGAATTGGTTTGGCACACCAAAAAAAAGCCCTTCCCTTCTTTTTTAAAGCCAAGTATGAACCTGATGCACAAGATAATGGTAAATCAAACATAACCTCTTGTGACTGAGTCTATAACCAAGTAATCCTGGTTTCAGTACATGATATAGCAACTAAATAGATAGGACTGAATTTGAGAACATGTATTCATCATATGCTTGCTAATTAACTGATTACCTTGAAGATGGTGTGTGTTATCCACAGCCAAAAGCAGGTACTGAATCAGCACATTATTGTATATATAAAACAGTAGTTATTGTAGGATATTTTATCTCTCTTTCCTTCCCAAGCTTTACATAACTCTGTTTGGCAAAATAATAATTCCTGTCTTCATCTTTCTTTCACCTTAGACAGGATATTCCCACAGACCGTCCAATTTAATTTCCATACAGCCAGCACAGACACTTCTACATTTTAATTTGCATTCAACTGGCAGATGCAGCCTGCATAGAACTGTTTTGCATTTTGTACAACTCCATGGTAGCCTGCTCTTTTATTCCATGTTCATCTTGGGGGAAAATAATGACAAACTTCCCTTTTAAAACTGACATTTTATTTTCTTTGTAAGGAAAATAGTGTATTTGGCTTCAATGGAAAATCTTATTGTTCTCCTAGAAACTGCATTCTCCCATTCTATTTCACCTTTTGTGCTGTAAACCACCTTTTTTTTTTTTTGGTCATAAAATAGACTTATCACTCCTGCCTGCATCTATTTCTTGCTATGAATTTGGATGGAGAAAATATAATTTTCTCCAGTGTATACTTTAGTCTTCTTTGTACTCTATTTCAAAAAATCCATTCAAGGGTACAATAACGCAATTATTTTTGTTTTCTAAGATGACATCCTTCTTAATAGTATTATATATCCTACAAAATGGTAATCAGAGCGCTGAATGAATTTACCTTTTGTGTGTTTAGGGAGACTTTACAAATTCTGCATGAGCCTTCTCAGAACCGAGCTAGCCATTGGTGATTACGGTTTGGGTTTTTTCTTCCCTTTATAATAAGCAGCACTACCTGCTTTAATTTTCCGTGTCCTTCAACAAAGTACATTCAGGAATTGGCACCACGGCAGCAGAGTGGTTATAAAAGTAAAGAAATTATTTTGCTGCGGGGCCAGCAGCACTAATGGGATGGTATTGATGGAAGTGACAGTAGCTCAGCAGGATTGCATAACCGCCTGAACTCTGGCACGCAGGTTAAATAAAATATCCGAGCTCGGCACAGCGCATCACATTGTCAATAGTCTTCGTTTGTGTCTGGTGTGTTGGTATTTGCAGTGATGAAGCTCCAGGCAGCCAGTTGGTTACAGATAAGTTTCACATTGACTGGGACTCAGTGCTTGTCAACTCTGATAATGTCATCGTAGCTCGATTTGATGGCAGAGGGAGTGGATTTCAAGGCCTCAAGATCCTACAGGAGGTGCACCGATGCTTAGGATCAGTGGAAGTGAAGGACCAAATAGCAGCCGTAGAGTACGTATGTGCAAACTTTCAAACTTTTCTCCTCTTCCGCCCTGGATGAATGAGCATTTTGAACTGAAACTGCCCAGAATGTTTTCTCTGCATAGTTAATGTTTATTTTTAAAAGCAGTTGCAAATTTTGAAACAATCATCCTTTCATTACAAACAGCAAATAAAATATCTAAGAGGTTTTTTTTTTGGGGGGGGGGGTGGGGGTTGGTTTTTTGGGGGGTTTTTGGGTTTGTTTTTTTTTTTTTTTTTTTGTGATGGCGCTTCTCTTTTCTAAAGCTGTCCTGCTCTGTGCAATCTAAAAATGCCACCTGAGATAATTAATATTTGTTTGTACTCTTTAGCTAAATTTCTTGATGTATACATTGATGTTTAAATGCATTTGTGTTACAATATTTTAGGTCTATACCATAGGATAATGCTCTCATTTTCACCACAGACTTCTGGAGTAATCACACAAAGCAAATGAAGTTCTAATGGTGTAAATAAGAGCAAAATTTGGGCAAATGCCTGTTATTTCACATTTGTATTATCATTGTTAGACTGATTTGAGTCCACCAGCTGCAGAAAAGAGTAATTTCCATCTGTGAAGTCCTCACGTGTAGCTTTGACAGCACTCCTTACTCAGGGTGCACATGTCAGAATGGCTCATACCAGGGTCTGGATGGACTTTTTCTGGGGTTTCCCAGGGAAAGACAGATTTAAAGCCAGATATCTTGTCTTCTTCTTTTGAAAGGGGGTTGATGTTTCAACATGAACAGGCAGCTGTGCCTGAGATACTTCCCCACAGGTTATTCTGTCCTTTTCTGTATAAAATTCACCATCGATGATTAATGGCCTTGCGGAGAGAATTAATTATTTGTATAATTATCTGGGCTCAAGAAGTTCCATTCATCTTCTCTTCCTGTAGCTGGTGCTAGGCACTGGGTCAAAGGCAGTCCTTTAAGCTCTAGTCAGTGGAAAGTCCTGGAATTTCTGAAGGATGATCCTCCCCAGACTGAGAGAAGTTTCCGATGTGTAGGAAT
The DNA here is from genome assembly GCA_036785705.1 of Acanthornis magna. Classification (NCBI taxonomy): domain Eukaryota; kingdom Metazoa; phylum Chordata; class Aves; order Passeriformes; family Acanthizidae; genus Acanthornis; species Acanthornis magna. The sequence continues at coordinate 42,223 of JAWUZG010000716.1, read as the reverse complement.
GCTAAAGGATATCTCTCTTCTCTCCATTAGCTGAGAGGCAGATGTAAATGGATAATTTAAACGAGATGCTTAAGTTCAGATATCTAAATTAGGTGAGATGGGCCAAACACCAACTGTTTGCCATATAAAGAAGGAATTACGAAGCAAATCACATTTCCCAGTGCAGTACTGCTTGTATGGATGTAATTTCTTCTTCTACCTGATCTGCATGTATGATGATTCCTTAATGCACAAATAATGTTCTTTACATGCTATATTAAGAAAGTAAAAGCCACCATTTTACTTTGCCAAAGTTAAAGAAGAAACTTTTTTTTCCTTTCAGATCACTTTTAAAACAGCCCTTCATTGATCCTAAGAGACTGGGTATATTTGGAAAGGTAATGTGCAAAAATAGAAGGATATATCATCATGATTCTTTAAGTACTGTCAGTTCATAAACAAACATATTTCTCTATTTTCCAGTGACAATTTCAGTCATTAAAAGAAAAAAAACTTTGATAATTTATTGTCTGTTCTGTATAGTATTTTTTCCTCAGATTGGATATTTAAGTCGATAAGATCAGTTTTATGCTACAGCACTATTTGTGTTTCACAATCTGAAGGAGAAAGTATTTCTTAAAAATTCTGCTTTCTTTAGAAATTTTTAATATGGGCTTAGTTTTTGTGAAAGCTTCTTTCTTACAGTTTTATATTTGGGCCACAGTTAAACCGACGGTGCTGTCCTAAGTCAGGTTTTATATCTGAATATTTTACTGACCCTTGAGCCTCGCTGAGTGCCAGCCCTGTGGTACTGTCAGCAGGTTCCTTGCTGCACCAGTGAGAACTCTTGCCTTGGCTTTTTGATCAGCTGTGTGCTTGTCATTGCCCCTGGCATGAGACACAACGAGGCCAAGGCTCCACTTTCAGCAGCAAATAAACAGCATTTTATTGATGTCTATTACAAAGCAGAAATCAGAAACACTGCACAGCTGCTGCTTCGTCTATGAACTAGCATGTGCAACCTTTTAATTTTTTTTATTTTGTTAAAAATGAAGCTGTTTCTGCCTTTGAGCTCAAAGCAATAACAAACCATGATGAAGTACCCCCAAATCATCAGTTTTAAGAGCAGCATGTGTTTCACCACGCAGTGCCCTAGTTGCCATCCCCACTCTGCCGCTGAGTTGCTGCACAGCCTCGGGCAAGTCATTTAACCTGCCTGTCTCAGTCTGCCTGGATCGGGGTGGGGAGATTGACATTTACCTCCTGCATGGCAGCGTTTTGAGAGCTGGCTGATGTTTGTGACTGTTATTAGCATTTCACGTGAACATGACCTTCCTCAAAGACCTGAGCTCCTGCCGCACTCCTCGAGCTAAAGAAACTGTCACTGCAAGGATTGCAGAAGGGTCAAAAGGTGTATTTAGGTTGTGGAGGAGCAGCCAGAGATTTTTTAGCTGAGGATGTACAAGCAGGGCCAATTTCATCCCCCAGGTAGTCATGGCACACATTTCTATTTAGGTTTTAATGCCTGTTACCAATGTATATGAAAGTACACATGCATAGAAGCATCGACATTTCTCCATGAGCTCTTCCCGAATGATTGAAAATACTGTTTCTGGAATGAAGTCCCTAAGCATCCAGAATTGCTTGTTTTTGGCTTCAGAAATTCTTTTCGTTGCTGCTTGAAAATTCCCACTAGTTTTCTGACAGACATTCGTCAGTATCTTGTTTCTTAAGAGTGATGTGATGAGGCAGTTATTGTAGAGCATGCATGGAACCATGGCTGTACACACCTGCCAAGGCCTACCGCCAATTTGCTTTTCTTTCACAATATGTTATTGATTATCACGTTCCTGCATTTATTTTCTGAAGTGTTGAGGAGTGAAGAGTGGGAAATTCAATAAGCTTTCAACACTGCTTTGAATTCGGAGAAATTTCCCCTTTCCAAGTTAACCTTTCAGAGTTATTTTCTACTGTCAAAAGAAAAAAAAAAGCATAAAATTTAAAAGTCAGTTTTATAATTAATAATAAAAAAAGTCTATTTAACAGCTTCTTAGGGTTAATTGTATTTTCCTCCACTTTGCTTGTTTTAGAGCCAATTAAAAATCTACTTTAAAACTCATTTCTTTTTTATCACGTACAAGAACATGATAGGGAAACATTTTTTTTTTTCTTTCTGTGCATTAAATTTGCCTTACTGATGGAAACAGAGTATGCACTTTGCTTGAAAATAAGATGACTTTGGGATGGCTTAATGCTGATCTCATAAAGCTGAACTTTCAAGAAGCTCTTTAAGACGTTTCAGAACTACGCAGAAATAAAATTCTTGTCACAATTGGTGATGTCAGCGAGGCGCAAGAGTAACAAGACTGTCCAGAAGGGCACAGTGTGGAAAATTGCCAGGCAATCTGCCAAAGTGCCCCTTTGCTTATCTGTGTGAGGGGTGCAAGCCCAAGTGAGGCATGACCCAAGGGCCTTTCTGAGCTGTCAGACAGGTGGGGCTCTGTGCACTTTGTGGTTTTATTCATGGAAGTGAAAAGAGAGTTTAAAAACGAGTTGCAGTTCTGCAGCCAACTTCTTTCTTGAGAATACGGCAATGAGGCTGTAAGCACAGGAACCCAGCGGATGCGTACGGCACCGCATGCTCTTGCATCAGGACATATGGAATGGCATTGTCACTGGGAAATGCTTCTAAGAATTGCAAAAAAATTCACTCTGTAGTGTTTTTGTCCTGGAAAGCCTGGCTGGAGGCAAGGGCACAAGCACAAAGGGAAGAAACTCCCAGGAGAGCTAAACAAGCTCTTAATGAAAACATGGAATAAATAATAAATAACCTGGCAATACCTATCCTTGGATTAAAATTGTGCTGTGGAGCTACTGGGCAAGACACAAACAGAATGTTAAACTAAAGCAAAAGCAGGGAAAACCCAGAGGCAGAGGAAGGTTGCTATTCTCTTAAACTCTTTGAATTATACAAGTTACAGGTGCCCACTCAGAAATTCTTTCTTAGGTGAAATCTACTCCTGCACATGAGCAGATCTGGATGGCTCTTGGCCTCCTTGACTGAAATTTCTGTGGGAAAGGAATAATTCAGTTCTGCACACTCCTTTGAAAATCCAACCCTTATTTTGTATTTTCTTCAGTGTGTCCATCCACACTTACTATAGATTGGTTCCAAAGAACTATCCTCTTTGCTCACATTTCTTAAAGTATTTTCAAATATTACCATTCTTCCACAGAAATCATCTGTTTATTAAATATTTAGACATGAAGAACAGGAGCAGGCAACATTCATAAAAGCCCAGGAGGAAACTGTGACCATTTGATGCACAACCTTTTTTTTTGGATGAGCTGGTATTTTGCATTATGTTTTCCCTGTCATGGGATAATTTCATCTTCCTGAAGTGTGTTGCGCCAAACAGAAAACAACAACAACAAAAAATACCTGAAGAAATACCAATTTTTCAGTACTGATGAAGGGAAAACAAAGATGGCAAGTAGAGAAATTTGAGGAGCCCATAATAGAGGAGAAAATCATCACTCCCAGGTGCCACAATTCAAAATTTCATTTTCTGTGGGTCTAGAGTGATTACAGGAGTTCAGAAATGGATTGCCAGTGTCATTTCAAGGAAATCTGTGGTCTCAAGTTAAAGCTTTCACAAAGGTTTCGTGACTCTTGTGTCAACTCTTCCAGGGGAGATGTGTTAGGCTTTGGAGATGGTGAAGAAATGTGCCACACTCATTATTATTAACTGCACAGATTAAAGATCCTGACCAGGTCATTGAGATCTCTATGCACTGTAAAATGATACCACTGCATTAGCACTAGGGCTTTATTCTTGCTATTTAACTCTATTTAGCTTGCTATTTAACTTTAGCTCTATATTGCTAGAACGAAAGAAACTAACAAAAATCTCCCTCCCATTGTTAGGGATACGGTGGCTACATCACCTCGATGATCCTGAAATCCAGTGAGAGGCTCTTCAAGTGCGGAGCTGTGGTGGCACCAATCACAGACATGAAGTTATATGGTGAGTGTTCCCTGCCCTGCAGCTGGCGGATAATTCATTCAAAATACCTTTTATTCATGGAGATACTGTTTTTTTTAAAGCAATAGCAGGCAAGGTAACAATATTAATGTGATTTCACCTCACTGTCTTGGTCTCTTATTTAAATGAAAGTAAAGCTAACACTGGGACAGTTCACCAAAACCCCCAACAGACACAGTATTTTTGACAGCACTGATTTTGCAGTTACCTCATTTCCTAAGAACCCTTTAGGTGTATCAGCATGAATCAAGAATTATATTAGGAATGAATCTTTGAAGGTTAGCAGTGAATTCCTTACAGTGTCAGCCTCATTTTCATTCAATCAGAGGTTATTTGGTTCTGTATGTGAAGTTTTGGAGCTGTGATACACAGGAAAACAGAGCAGATTACTTTGATCATCTGTTAGACTTTTCTTTAGGTTTTAGCTTGTGTGTTGGTTTGGGTTTTCTTCTTGTTGGTTGGGTTGTTTTTTTTTTTTTTTTTTTTTTTTTTTTTGAGGGGATTTGGTTGGTTTTTGGTTGGTTTCTTTTTTTAACCATTTCAAAGTGGGTTTAAATGGTGCATCAAAATGGTACGTTCTGTGTCTCTAAATGAACATCTCTGCTGACTTCATGACATTCCAGGTCAGGAATGATGAATTTTAAAACAGAAACAACTTGGAATTCACAAAGTTTGTTTTTTTAATTTTTTTTCTTTATTTTTACAGCATCAGCTTTTTCAGAAAGATACCTTGGGATTCCATCAAAAGAGGAAATTACCTATCAGGTAAATTAGCATAAACAAGTAACTTAAAATGACCATTTTACTCTTAAAATGCAATTCAATTCCACCTTTGTGTGTGTGTTTGTTCACCAGGCATCCAGTGTATTACACAATCTTCATGGTCTAAAAGAAGTGGATTTGCTAATAGTTCATGGGACAGCCGATGGTAAGTATTTACAGATGCAATTAATTTGGAGGCAGAGCTTCTAATGGGTAGGTGTTGAAAGGCTGGTGAGGCACACACCCAGCAAGGACATTTTCAGTTTCATTTTCCCTCTGATAGGATTTTTTCTTTTGTTTCAACTGTTACTTCTAACTTTGAACTGGTGACGCTTTTCTTTGCCGAGGATTTGCACCGTTTAGGTGCTGAATGTTCTAATTTGTTTAAATCTTCTGGGCCACCGTCTTGCTAGTGAAAGGTATTACATGAATTATTAATAGAACAACATACATTTTTAATGTTGTTTTAAATTCATAAAAATTCTGCAGAATTCAGTACAGCTGGTGAAGTACATCACTAAATGGGAAGCTATTATTTCCAGCTCCTTCTCCAAAACCTCTGCTCTAGCAGAGCTCAGATCTATTAATTACAGAGCCTGGAAACGTTTTCAGCCAAAGCTGTGTAACAGATTAGTATTTCATGTTAGTGTAGCTGTTTCTAATAATATCAAATGTTTTCTTGCAGCTAAAGTTCACTTCCAGCATTCAGCAGAACTAATTAAGCATCTAATAAAAGCTGGGGCCAATTACACTATGCAGGTATGTGCACCTGTGACTTTTCCTGTAACCATAGCTGAACGTTTAACCTCCTGTTGCTATTTCTTCACTGCAAAGGACCCTCTGTGCCACAACAGTGGTGTTACCTCAATTTGCAGTCAGAACTCTGTTCAATCCCATTTTCCTCACTGTTAGTGTGGGTGTCAGGAGCTATATCATCTTGTCGTTCTCTTGGCCTCTTTCTTCTCTCTCATCTTTCTTTTTCCACCTGTTTATCCTACAACGCTATACAAAGTGCTCTGGAATCCATAGGCATTTTTTGTAAAATGGAGATGTCACTACTTTACTCCCTTTTTACCTAAAAAGGTACTGGGTCACATGAGAGTAATTTCCCCTTATTTTCAACCTTTAAATTTAATGAAGGAGCAGGACAGAGCCTCTGCCAGGGCACAGGCTTGCACGAGACCCACCTGGAGCATGTGGCTGCCTCTGGCAGAGGGTTTTGATTGAATTAATGTCTCCAGATATCCCTGATGTTTGTTGGACATTGCAAACCTCGACCCTGCTGGGCTTTAGGTGATCTGTAGTCTCCCCTGGAGCGTGTGAGCTCATGGCAGGGAGGAGGTGGCAGAAAGGGCTTAGTGCCACTAAGGGAGGGAAAAGGACTTGAAATGGAGAATCTGTTGCTGCTGCCCTCCTGATCTCAGCTGAGGTGATGAGAAGGCTGTGGAGAGAGGAAGAAGCAGGAATGGCAGAGCTCTCCCAGAGAGCCCTGTGGAGCTGTTCTCGTGCAGCCTTGTGATAACCTGAGCTTGGGGAAGCAGCTGAAGCTTTTTCTTAAGGCCTCCTTAGTTCTCTTGTCCTGTGGCCTGGATTTCTCCATTCAGCCTGCAGATGTTTGCTCAGCCTCACCTGGGAGAAGTTCCCAGTGGAATTTGTTTTAAGAGATAAAAATGCCCACATCTGCCCTAGGAGAGAGAGAAGATGGGCTTTAGACAAGATGGGCAGATTGTTAAAAATAGGAATAACAAGGGGTTTTGCCAAACACTTAGAAGCTGAGATATTGAGAGGTCCCTAAAAGCATGAGGTAATTAATCCTCATGGATGTTAATGCGATTTGGATGCCTAGGCACTGTTGAAAATGCCAGCTAAGTAAACTGTTGTAAGCACAATGGCTGAGAATATAAATTTTTTCACTTCTGCGGATCCCACTGCAGTGGTTGTTTTATGGAAGTTCAAATTCCAAGAGAATGAGTTTTGCTTTGGGTTTTATTAGCTTTCCTCGATGCCATAAAACTAATGTTATCATCCTGTTGTCACCTAAAACATTTTGAAGATCAGAGAAAGAAAATTAGAGCCCTAAATATTTGAAAAGCCTTTAAAAACTATTTACTTTTTTTTCCTTTCTCCTCTACCAGATCTACCCGGATGAAGGTCATAACATTGCTTCTGAGAAAAGCAAATATCACCTTTACAGCACAATCCTTGGGTTTTTTAGTGCTTGTTTAAAGGAGGAGACACCAATTCTACCACAGGAACCTGAAGAGGATGAATAAGGCAGCCTATTTGTGTAGTACTGAAGGGGACTTACTTTGCGGCTCAATAAAACCTTAAATAAAAGTGACTGTAAGATTGCAGATTCTGCAGAAGCTCAAGGGCAGCTAAAGGATATCACAGTGGAACAGCACATTTACAGACAATGAGCTAATAAACTGGAATTCGACTACAGAGTCCAAACATTATTACCGAGGGACAAAACCTTTACCTTTGTGGAAGGTCAACAGTTGGGTACAGTTTCCTGGAAGAACTTAGTTTTGCATAAGTGTAGGGTTAGTGCATGTTTGTTATGTTAAGCCTCACTGTTGGTTCTGTAAGTGGTTGCTTGTTTTTTGTTTTTGTTTTTGTTTTTTAATTTAAATGCACATCTTTATTCATCTTCGCATAAGGCACAACCTATCATAAGTATTACTGCCACTAATACTCTAAAAGGTGAACTGCAATCTAACACTGTAATGTTACAATAAGTGCAATTCTTCTGCTGTCTATTACACGTAAGAAATCACAAAGATAATAAAGGGCACGATATTTTCTCTAGTTTCTGCTCGAAGGGGATATTGTCTAGTGCATCGTATAACATGGATATTGAAAATTATTTCCCCCACACAATTTCAGCATTTACAATTATTACTGTACCTAATAGTAACCAATAGGGGACTTTTTGGTGGTGTGCTCTTGGTCTTTCTGTATATACCCAGGACTCCCTAAGCAGAAAATCTTTCTGAGCTTGAAGAAGGTTTTTGAAGATGTAATTGACAGCTGTATTTAAAACAATATCTACAATTGAAATCATTCCCCAGTCCAAAATGTATCTATTGTTTCCTTAAAATATGTTTGAGTTGTGTTTTGGTATTGTTTATAGTAGCTAATAGTTTGCTGGTTACACTCTAATTTTAGAATATGCTACTTTGTCACATGTAAATTAGATACATAAATATTAAATTATAGTTTCAGATAAAGAAAGTTTATTAACAATGTATAATGCCACTAAGTAATACTTTACTCCTCAAATGAAGACGTATTTTGTATAGTGCATTTTCCTTTCCTCCCATCTGGTCTCAGATGTAATTCTGCTGTTCATCAAGGTGGTGACGTAGCTCAAACACACCATTAGTTTTTATTCCAAGGCTGCTCATTAAGTCTCTTGCAACAAGATTTAGCTTCAACAGCATTGCAAAGGAATGAAATGTTTTTCATTTGAGGCAAAGGAAGATCTGACAAGTTAGATTTTATTATTTATTCAGGGGGCGAGCCCCTCATGCATCCATTAGTTTGCCAGGGTGAAGTACAGCAATGGAAATTGAAACTATGAAATAAACAAGGCAGCCAGGTTGGGTTTGCAGAATATTAACTCTGATCATGGAAATCAAGTGCAGTGTTGGCTTAATTTGAGATATCTTCCTGAAGGTATATGAAAACTCCTGACAGATGCTGTGCCACTTATAGGAGAATAGCTGTAGTTTTTTTATTTCTGGAAATATTCCAAATACTTTCCTACCCAATTAAGGTTTAATTTCTTGCAAGATTAAAAAGAAAGTAATTTTTGAAGGTAAATATACTATTTAAGATGTAAAGTTCTGCATATTTTATGAGAATGGGAATTGTTTTTAATGTAATGAAAAAATCACCTGAAGCTTTTTTACTCATCACTTCCTTCTGGAATATTTTCTTTCACTGTTAGGATTTTTTTTATGATGCAAATAATTAATTTGTCTGAAAGGCGTGGTTTTATGGAACACTGAAAAGTCTCTTGTCTTTTAATGTTTAATATTTCTCTTGTTTTGTTAGCAATGTTCAACTATTTTTCGATTAGTTTAATACAATTTTAATGTGCAATGATATCTTGTTTGGGTCCCAGTGTCACCACGCAGTCTGGCTTTGCTTTGTGGTATTTATAGGACATATGGAGTACATATGTACAGTAGAGGTAGGGTATATATTTATGGGGGCTGCTGTGTGCACTGCAGTAAGATCACACGAAGCAACAAAGAAAGTAAGAGCAGAATTCAAGCAAGGTTTTGCAAATCGTGTTTTCTATGGAGGAGCGGCGTTTTCAAGCCTTCTGTTGGCTGGGACTGCTGGTTTGTGATTTTATAAATTACACCCGTCACTTAATAAACGCTCACCTGCCAGTGCTGATGCCTTTCCTAACCAGACACGGTAAATGAGGTCCTCATCCAGATGGATTCAATGAGAGGTTTTTCCCCAATTTGAGCCAAATGCACGTGGAGGAAACACAAGCTGTGTGTGCACACTGAGCACGCACTTGGCGTGTGGAGGATACGAGAAAAGGCCAATTCTCCCAAAACGTGCTCATGTTTCTCTGCAAAAGAGCCACTCCATGCTCATATTTACTGTGTGTCACATTTAGCAGTGTTTAGTTACCTGCAAAAGGAAGTAAACAAGGCTTTTGTCTCAGCAGCAGCAAGTGCTCAGGAAATTCATTATCCCAGACCTTTGGATCCCACACCGTTTCCTCCTTTCCCTGTAGCTCTGTTTCAGGCCCCCATTCCCTGTTCATTCTACCCCAACATCCCACCTCCAGTTTATCAGACTCTGAACGTGTCATAGCACATGGCCTTCTGTAGGAATGCCTTTGGCAAGTCTGTTTAAAAAATGTGTTACCTGAAATCTGGGTGGAAATATGGTGTGCTTTTGATGTTTTCATTATTTCTCACACTGTCCTACAAATACAGGTATTTTTATATAACTGTGTACACAAGGGTGAGCATCAGACACAGATTAATTGCTCTTACTGGTATTTTTATGTGTGACTTGAATTCAGATTTGCAAAAGGGTTTGCCAGGTGCAGGCTCTGCTAGAGAGACTCAAGAATTTGGTGTAAAATGTCCCTTTACTTTTGCTGATCTGTTCAAATAATCCTTCCACTTACAGCACAACTGAGCAGTGTTACCTGTCAGATTCTACATGCATAACTGATGGCAATCATTAATTAGGTGATCTATAGTAGTGATCAAAAATTAGCACACATTGCACTGTGATGACATTTTAAATCTGAAAAATTACCGTTTGATTCAGCTGTCCTTAAAATATGACACTTACTAGACTAAACCTATTAATTTATGGAAAGCTAGGGAATCAGCATATCCATTTACTGCTTGCCAGAGCTTATCTTTACCTTTTTGATTCCCTCTCTCCTTCTTCTGCTACTACAACTTGCAAAATCTATGAAACCTGTAGGTCATATTGAAATTTCAATTGTATTACAAAATCGGGCATAACTGCGTCAAGTGGAATACTTTCCCCAGATTGTTGAGTACAAAGAAAGGCTGATTATTTTTTAAAATTAATTCATTTAATCTTTTGGCAGCGAGGACGGAATTATTTATGACCTGGTTTTATCAACACCTGCTGTGATTTGCTATAACCAACTGCTCCTTGTTCCTCAGTTTTTGGCATATGTAGATCTCCCTGTGTCTGAAAGTGAAGATGATTGTTCTCTCAGCTCTGGCACTTTGAACATGGAGTCAGTTAGGCTCATTTAGTTGAGAAATTGCGCCTTTTAAGACAGAAGAGCTTTTGTTTGATCTGAAGCCAAAGATTCTCCTTGGAAACTTGGAATATTGAGTGTTGGCTCCTTTAATAAATGCAGAGGATAGAGGGTGTGACCTCGTATCCCTCCTCACAGGTTTGTCACACCTTACTGAAGAAACAAGCAAGAGGAAGATGTCCCAAAGGTCCTGAGCACCATTTCCTTCTGCACAGCTTCAAATTACACAGGCGAGGTGCAGTGGTCCTGGAGTTTTGTATTTACTGCACATAACTCCTCCTGGCAAGTCAGGTGCCTCCAGGGAAGGAAGAACCTCACTGGTATTGATTATCTCCTGCAAAACATCTTCAGTGGCGTTAAGATTCCTCCTCTTTATCCTCTGGATGATTTCAAGAGTGCTGCAGAGCATGGGGAGCTCCTGGGACGTGGCTGAGGAGAGTCACAACTTCCAAGGCTCCTGGAGCTTTGAAAGGAAAGAAAGAATTTAGTTAAACTTCTGTCTGTTGAATTTCAGACATGAAAGTGGAGAAGGAGTTCGGCTTCAAGGAGGTAGGTGCGTGACAAGTGTTAGTGATTCACTCCCCAGGGAGGTAGAACAAAAGGCATCTTACAAACATAGCACCTAAATGGGCAGTGGTGAGTAAAATAAATGCTTGTTTTCCAATGGCTGCTAATTGCAGTGGTGTTAGATTAAGCTGATCGGGTATTTGGATAGAATTAAGGAAATTAAACCACCTGAGTGTGTGCAGTCCAAAGTTTCCATTAAACTTGGGACTAGACTTCTTTCCTGTATAATTAGTATGGAAATCCAATATCCTACTTTTACCTAAGTGGAACTTAACAACAACAAAATTGATTTAATAATGCCTATACCCCATGAGTACACAAATGATATATAAATATACACAATTCTTTATAATTAAAATATCCCATAAAGTGCTAACAGCCTTTTTTTTTTAGATTTCATGACCAAAGGAAAAAAAAAAAAAGCTTCTGATTGATAAAACCATCAGAGGGAATATAATTGGTAGGGAGATGCTTAGGAAATATTTCCCTAAGGAAAGTGATGTTTTCTGCTATAATGTATTTTGTGTCCTAAGTGAGCTGAGAGTGCATTTGTCAGGGGTGCTTTAGGGGAATTTAGATGTTGACACCCAGCTGATGTCCTGAGGCTCCTGTGGGGAGCAGGTACCTGGCCAGGCAGGTGTTCCCATCCTGCAGAAAGGGCAGAACCTTCACAGCTCTCTGTGGAGCAGGGTTATAATCCCAGAGTTTAGTCCCTCAAAGAGCACAGTTGATAGGAAAAGGTGTGAAATTATTGCCTTGGGAATAAGAATTTTGTTTAAAAATGGCTGAGCAATTGGGGCATCTCCAGTTTGTGTGAGGTGAGGGTGGGAGCTTGGCCAGGGCACTCGGTGACCAACTCCACAGCCCCGGCTGACACAGCAGCTGGCAGCAATCGCAGCTCCGGCAGGGCCTGAAAATGCTCCAGCTTCACTGGGGAGAAAAAAGGAAAAGGGCACATGGTGTGTGGGCAGAATATCTTGTGTCTGATAATGCTGCAGCAGAGCTCCTTTAATGAAATGATGCCTCCAAAATCCTAACGGAGAGCTGCACACGCCTGAAGAAGTGTTCTGGTTTGCTCCACATCCAGCTGGCAAATAAAATACGGTGTAGAATCCAGCCTTCAGAAGGTTTGCAGCACCAGTAGGAAAGAGGTAAGAAAGCAAAGTGTTCTGGGAGGACAAGCAAAGACATTTTCTTTGCAATATGTTGCTCTATACAGTGCTGTGGCTCCAAAATGAAGTGGTGCATTGGTAACCTTAGAGACAAGTGTAGCCGGTGCTTGATTCAATAAAGTTTCAGCTAAGGCAGGAAAGCCAGATCATTCTGTTGTGTCCACAAAGAAATGATGAATTACATGGTTTCCTAGGGATCTTCAGTCCTGTGTTTAATTTATATCCTACATTTCAGATAGTTCTTATAAGACAAGAATTTTTAAATATAATTCCATATTTCAAATAAGCAGTTACAGTAAAATCTTTCATTTTTCGAAAGAGTGTAAATTGTTACATTTAACGGTCTTTACATTGCCGAGTTAACTGTTCTTCCTTTTGGGTTATAGTAGATCATAAATGTATTGGGCTCACAGGTTTTTTAATTGGAATGGCAATTGCACTGAACTTGAACAGGGGAGCTTGTCTTTTTTTGGTAGGAATTGCCTATGGAAATATGGTGAATCTGAATACCAGTGAAATATTTGAAGGAGATTTATAGAAAATCATATGTAAAATGTAGAATGTAACGCGAAAAATATGCTTATCTAGGAAGGTGAGGACCACAAATGAAGGAACAAGTACAGTAATTTAATCAGAATTAAGCAAGACAAAAGAAAAGGCAGTGTGGAAAATTGATGCAAGCAGAACTTTTAGGCTTAAAGGGAGCACTGTGAGAGAGCATATCAAATTCTGCTTTATCCTATTCTTTTTCGTTCAAGAACTTCTTTGTGAGATGAGGCTAGAAACAAGCTGTGGGCAGATTTTTCCAATAGGTTCTTGAGTCCCTATCAGTCATTTTCTTATAAAAAAAACAACAATTATAAAATCAAAGCCCAGACTGTGAGCTAGGAGCTTAGCAATAACAAACTGGAAGAGCAGGGGTTCAGCTGATTTTGAGGAGCAGGTAAGGACCTGTCTGTGTCAGCTGCTCCATCCTGGGGAGGATGAACCCCTCCTCACCTCTGCCGAGGGGATGGATGAAGGGTATCTGACATACCTTGCCCCTTCAGTCCATGAAAGAGGGAAAATAAAAAGCAAACCTAACCTCTTCTGGTAGTTCAGTTTAGGGTTATGGCTTGGATGAAAAAAATAATGCAGTAAACCTGAACATGTAAAAGATTGATTCAGTGATAAGCACCCACTTTTTTTTACAAATCAGTCTCTTTTACAGTTTAATCAATCTGCAGAGCAAACTTTGACTCTCAATTAATGTTTCTCAGCATATCTTGGCTCCTCTGTAACTGTCATGGTGTGACCACAGCACCCTGGGAGGGGAGGAGAACATATCTCAGAAATACTGATACACAAATTGCAACATGAAATATGGCTGTTGATCAGTCTGAAAGATTTAAGAGCACTTTTCCAGCATCCTAGCTGAAGCTTGTAATTTCTACAGATAAATATTGATGTTGTTCTCATAGAAGGCTTCAATCCTTCATCAGCTCCTGATTTGGGTTTTGCTCTGTGACAGGCTTTGGGATGAGGGGAAATGCATGAGGATGTGTGAACAGGAACCCAAGGAGCATTGTGTGACACACACTTAATTAGTGTTGCCCCTCCAGTACTGCTTCTGGTTTAAATTTTAGTTTAAACTGGTAATTTTAGTAAACTGGTTAGTTTACATTTTCCTGCAACCAACTACTGAATCCACAAAAGCCACATCTGCACTTCATCCAGCAGGTCCAATGGGACTCTGGAGGTACAAACATTTTTTTTGTAGATGAAGAAAAACATCCTGATGCCTGTAGAGATCCTTGTGTATTCTCATATAAATGTATAAAAACATATCGGTGCTAATTCAGGATCCCTGTGTATTCTGAATATTACTTTGAGAGGGTGTGTCCAGAAGGAGTGGGAGCAGTTTTCCAGTTCTTTTTCCCTTGTTTGTCTCACTGGCCCTGGCTGCTTATTTTGGATGCTGTTCAGCATTTGGGTTCTGTCCCAATTAACCTGCCACCTTCCCTAAACGAAGCTTGTACAAATCTTGCTGTGCATGGCCACCAAATGTCACTGCTCCTCAGCGCACTCGACAGAGAGTTGGCTGGTTTATGTTTCCTTTATTAGAGCATTAAATTGATTATTTATACATTGATTATTAGAGCGAGTTCATCAGTTTAATGCTGTAATAAACCTGCCGTTGAGTGTAGTTTTAAACACGGCAAAGTGTAAAAATGTGCATATGGCTGGACCTTTCTAAACTGCAGGATTGTGAAATGGACAGAGAGCAAAATCTGAAAGCTATGTGTGACATTTAATGGCCATATTAAAATCCCTAATAATAAATGACAAGGTAATTAAGGTGGAAAAAATACCCCAACAAAAGTGGTTTAAGCAATTACAGTAATGTCATGGAAGTAAAAGAACACATCCAATTTGCAGAGGGGGGATATCAGATTGTCCAAGTAAATTGATTATTCAGATTATTAGATTGGTATTATTCAGATCATTTAGGTATCTCCAGCTGTATAATATAACGTATGAACTGGCACGTATGACCATTTTAAGAGCTGCAGAGAATTATAAACTCCAGTGGGTGATGCAGAAATGTATCTTCAGGTGATGCAGGGACCACAGGTACAGAATAGATTAACATGGATGAGAAAAAGGGGAATGAGGTTTTATACAGTTGCTGCTTTGTGGAAAATCTCTGCCAGGCCCAGATTACTGGAGAATCTAAACCCAGACCTAAGGGGTTTACATAGAGATAGAAAGGTTATATTAGATGTAATTTTATATTTATAAGATTAAAAAAAAAAAAAATAGGGGTTGTTTATCCTACTCACCTCCTTTGTTTCCTTCTGTATTTTAACTATTCTGTTATTTGGCATTCACGCTCCTTATCATGCACCATAAACCTCTCAGACAGACAAGCTGTACTGTCCATCTTTATAGGTGAAAGCATTTGCACAAACCTTTTCAGAACACAGCTAAACCAAACTTCTAACTCTCTCCAGGTGAGTGCAGTAACACTTTATTGCACATCTCAAAAAGCCCACAACAGGAAACTAAAATTCTGCTGGAGATCATAAACGTTAAAACCCCTACTTTTATGATGAACTACAGTGCCCAAAGGAAAATATCCAGAGAATTTACCTGCTCTCTTCCTCCTCCCGCCCTGTCCAATCTATTTGTCCTTCAGAAGCAAAGGGCTCAGACGTGATCTCCTCAGCCTGTTAAATGCAAGAGATTCACAGCACAAAGGTTTTGATGGATAGCTCAGGAAAGAGATAATCTGGCAACTTAATTTGTTTCTGTAGCAATTAGTTTTCAAAAATGCATAAACCATTAAGGCTGAATTTTTCTCAATATAATTGTTGTTAAAACATGTTCAGGCAAATAATTATCCTGCCTAGCTGATTGTCTTGCCAATAAATAGTGATAGACGCAGTATTGTCCTTTCTGCAGGTGCCTGAGGTGAGGCAGAAATTCCTGGCACGGCTAATTCTGCCCTGCAAAGGGAGATCTGTGCCTGCTCCTTCTGCCAGGATCAAAGTATTCCATGTGGGACTCCAAGCCCTGCTCACCCATCTGTAAACAGCCCCCAAGGAGGAGTGATAAGGACTACTGATGTTTCAGCCAATTTATTCTGACTTGTTCACAGCCTGCCTAATCCATTTCCAACCACAGCTCTTCCAACCTGAAAGACCAAGCTACTGTGTCTGGTGAAATTGCAAAGATAACTGTTCTCCCAAGCTAGGCTTGCATCATAAATTTCAAAATGTATCACACATTTACTTTTCATTTTTTAGGTTATGACATAATAAGAACACAGCCTAACTCCTAGGACTCCAGGTTCCCCATGTGTGAGGCAGAGGAATAAGCACATGGTGATGTGAAAATGTGCAGAAAAGGAGTGATGTGTGTACCTCAAGCACTTCAATATATTGGCATATTGCCTGATTTTGCTGTAGCAACAGTTTTTGTGAGGGTAAGGGCAAAGGGAGTAAGCAAAATAAACTGTTTGCATTATACATATGGTTAAATAATTATTTATATTGATTCTCAGTGCATTTATGTTCAGTAGAAGTGGAGGATATCACCATTGTGGATTTCATTCTGATTTATCAGAAGGTAGGAATAAAAAGCAGGACAAACCTTCCCACTCCCGGCTGAGTATCTCCTGGGAGACTGGTGAGACACTTCTTCAGAATGAGAGCAAAAAACTTTTCTGGATTCATTGGGTAAATGAATCCACCAGTGTTTAATCTCCAAATGCAAGTAAAGCCCTGTCCTTGGTGTTTATATAGACACTCCCAACTGTATGAGAGATTGAAATGCTGCCTCTTCAGGAGATTGAAGGTCTCTGGGAGCAGCAATCAGTGGTATAAAAAATGAAGGGTGGTTTTCAAAACTCATCCATCCCTAAGCTTCCCTCAGTGACATCCCTGCTCTCCCTTTAGGAAGCATCTCTTGATGAACACATTTTTTCTCCTGCTGTTGACAGCTCTGTTTTCTGCCAGACTTTTACTTTCAGGAAACTTAGTTGTATATTATTTTGAGCTCTTAATCCTGATGAAAACCAACGAGATAAACTGATGCTCCCTTATTTGATGGACATTCAAAATGTGTAGCCTCCTTCTTTATTCATGTCTAATCCTCCCAGCAATCAATACCATGAGCCAAATTCCCTGGGAATTACGACCACCTGCTGCTGTGCTTCTCCCATGATCTTTTCCCAGAATCTGCTCAAATTCAGTGGATTGACTGCACTGATTTGCTGGAGCCACAGGGCCTTGGGATATGGTCTTCTCCTGATGCTGGTCAGTTCAGGAAAGCAAAACAGGCAGAATATCAGTGGGATGATAGGGATTTATCAGTGGGGTGACAGGGATTTATCAGTGGGGTGACAGGGATAGATCAGTGGGGTGACAGGGATTTATCAGTGGGGTGACAGGGATTTTTCAGTGGGGTGACAGGGATTTATCAGTGGGGTGACAGGGATAGATCAGTGGGGTGACAGGGATTTATCAGTGGGGTGACAGGGATTTATCTGTGGGGTGACAGGGATAGATCAGTGGGGTGACAGGGATTTATCAGTGGGGTGACAGGGATATATCAATGGGGTGACAGGGATTTATCTGTGGGATGATAGGGATTTATCAGTGGGGTGACAGGGATTTATCAGTGGGGTGACAGGGATAGATCAGTGGGGTGACAGGGATTTATCAGTGGGGTGACAGGGATATATCAGTGGGGTGACAGGGATAGATCAGTGGGGTGACAGGGATAGATCCGTGGGGTGACAGGGATTCTCAGACGTGCTGAGAGCCCCCATAAGTCTCTGTGTCCTGCTGCCTCAGAGAGGTGATGGAGGGAGGGCAGTAACAGGATTTGTTTGTGTCTGGAACAGCTTTGAGAGGAGATCCTTGCAGACATCCTATTTTGCTTGTTAATCCATTTCGGCCTGTCATTTTAATGGCTTAGGTTTGTATTGACAGGTGTTCACAGGTGAGTGAAGTGCTATGTACAACAGATTGGCAATGTGCAGTAAAATGCAGTATTTATTTTTTAAAAATTGGGGCAAATTCCCCTACTTGTGTTTGAATGGCCTTTTTGTCAGCTTTTGATATCTTATCCGCTCACATTTCCAGTGCACAGTACCATTTTCTGTGATACCATTTCTGTTACCACTGCAAATCCCTGCTTGGGAAAGCAGTGGAAAGAGTGGAAAGAAAGTCTTGCTCCAAAGATGCACACCCAGAGTTTACCTGTGCAAAATTATTGTCCTTGGCAGGTCAGCTCCTGGATTTCCTGAACACAGATTTCATCTTAGGCCATATAGCTCTCCATTTCATTCCAGCAGCGAGAAGGAAAATGTCTCGGTGTACATTTGAGGTTTTGCTGAGGTTTTGCTTTGCTGAGTACGTCCTCAAGGGCACTGACACTTCAGGAAGCAGCAGAGATTCTCAAGGTCTAATGTAGGAGGAACCATTACTCTGTCCTTCTCATTTGAATTCAAATAGACTGGGGTTATTTAAAAGATAAGATTAGAATCTGGAGATGTTTAGAGAATATGCTGCTGAGGGCAGGAGCTACTTTTTTGTTCCAATACCATATAGGATTTGGTGGAGAGGTGACATACTTAGAGATGCTAATACTTCTTTCTCAGATCGAGCAATCGGTAAAGCTGGAGGAGGAAAAATCAACTAGAGGTTGAGTTGTGAGTAGTTCATTGACCCTTGCATATGATTTAGCTCTATCAATGAACATAAAACTTCTCTGTGCAGCATCCCCAAGGTGGAAGGCACACACCAAACACTCAATATAGTAGCTTTTATGTTGGAGAGCAGCATAAAATTGAGAAAAACGGTTAAAGTAGCAGCTTAAAGGGCATAAAAATTGTTTAAAATGCTCGAATAGATGCCTGGAGTAAGTAACTTGTTTAAAAAAAAAGAAAGGAAAAAAAAAGTTCTGGTCGCTGAAATGTGAAGCACAGCAGATGGATCAGAAGAAATTCCAAGGAAATTCCAAGACACCGTTTCCTGAAGGCCTAAAAGCTGATGATGGAAAGCTTCCCAAATGCTGGTGAGGCAGAGAGCCTGCAGGATGCCCATGGGAATGGGGCAGGGGTGTGAGGGACCATCACGGGCTGGTGCAATGAATCTCCTCCACACGAGAGTTCATGGCAGGGATGGGACCACGCTGAGACCTCAGCAGAAACGTTTTTAAAGCAAATCAATAAAATTTACAGTTACAAATTGCTGGGCTCAGATGCTCGTGCCCTAAAGCTCTCGGAGGATCTGAAGTGTAAAACTGATGAACTATTTCTGGCAGTGTGGAGTGTTTAAATACATCTTAGCAGCAGAGAGGAGAGAGGCAAACGATGCCAATCTTTAAAAGCCTGTAAGGAAGGGCGTGGAAGCCTGAATTCTGCATCCAATATGGAAAGAGGAGCTGTGGAAAGAAAGGGATGGAAAGGGCCATGGTTTGGGGTGAGACAGTGTGAAAGAGGTGCCATGGATTTTGCAGAAACCCCTTCTACCCTAAGAGCCAAGGTGTGTGCACAGGACTGTCCTGCCATACCTCACATGAGGATTTTTCAGCAAGGCTCTTCACCAAATTCTCTTTCTGACTTGAACTTTTATGTCATAGAAGCGTTAAAACTAATAAAACTGCATAAAAGACGGGAAGCAAAAGTGGGAGCTAATTACTTAGTTATTGCGGGAAAAGCTGGGTGGGAATCTGTTCTACTCAAGTTGTTCATAGAAGAAAAAAGACAAAAAAACAAAGCCAAGAAAACACCTCTGCTGCTGGTGGAAAGTTGCTTTGTTCTGACAAGCCCAAAGCTCACTGCCAACAGATACAGAAGGATCCTGCAATCCTGGATGACTGGGCAATAAAACTGCAGATGAAATTCAGGAGAAATAATGCAAATTAATGCGTAGAGGGGAGGAATTGTTCTATTTTTGTGCATGGTAGGCTCTAAGTGCACTATTACTATGCAAGGGAGACATCAAGAAATCATTCTGGATTGTTCTCTGGGTACAGCATGAAGTTCAAAAGCAAGAAGGCCAAGTAAAGCATTAGGGGTTATAGAGGACACATAAAGAATAAGAAAGAAAACATTATTATGCACTTGTAGAAATCAGATTTTAGAAAGCTATCCAAAATTCTTGAATACCATGTGCATTTCTGTGCTTCCTCAAAAAAGGTGAGATAGAGCTAGAAACAGTGGTGGACAGAAATTATAAATATTTATGTTATAAATATGATGCACAAAGCATGTAAATATCTCTTTTCTCAACGTCTAAATCTTGAGACCTGTGTCACTAAAGCTTTGCTTGAAATGTTTCCCAGAGGATAAATTCATCGGAATTGGCCAACACCATGAGTAAAAAACATTCAGTTTTAGTAAATTAAGTGAAAATTCAGGGAAATTTGCTCTAAAAACACTGAATATTGTTCCAGAGAAAGATCATGCACTTTTAGCCAAAACACATTTTTAGGTTTGTGCATTTTTGACCAAAATGCTCCACCAAAGGCAGGAAGGATCTGCTGTGAGAGGTGACACATCCCAGGTAGGTGAGGAGAGCCAGCACAGCTGGCACTGCACAAAGATCGTTGTTAAAGATGAAAGGCTCAGTTTGAGAGGTGGTGTAACCTCAATTGTGGCCTTTTCCCTTCACCTTCTAAAGGTCTAGCACCATTTCCTCGCTGGTTTTCCCCCAAACACTTTCTTTCAGCTCCTGTCTGTCAGGCACATGCCAGGTGCTACAGGGATTCTGCTCCCTGGAGTGTCGCTGCTAGAGGCTCTAATCCCTTGTGTAACATCACAGGAAATGTCAAACCACTGCACTGACATCCAAGGATGTTCCCAGTGTAATTCCCACACCTTTCAGCACCGTTCTGTGCTAAAGTCTGATTTTTATATCAAAATAAAATAGGAACGCAAAAGCAGCGGGGTAGCCATTGCTCCATACAGTGGCAGATAAGCCTACAGAAATTAATTAAACTTAGGTTTAATTAAAGTTTATACAAGCCAATAAAAATCTAGGTTATGAAACATTGTTTAATACCAGGGGTTTTTTTTGTAGTTTCATTTTATTGATTTGCATGGTATGACTTAGAAGGAATCCCCAGTTCTGGCATGGAATTATATGATAAACTACAGATAGATGAGGCAAATTAGAAGCTAATACAGCATTAAATAATATGAAATGTTTTCCATTCCATAAAAATAGAACAGAAAAATGCTAAAGCATGCTCTAAACTGCCTCTTTCATCATGCTGTTAATACATTATTAGAGAAAAGTGGCAATTTTTCAAGTACTTTACTGAATAGTACCTCTCCATTATGGAACAATAAATGAATGGAGGAAAACAAGATATAGAACCACAGACTTCTCAAATTAACAATAAGCGGTTGGTTTATAAAGAAAGTAAAAGTAAAATAGACATGGTCTGTGACATTTGGACAAAATACACACACTCAGAAATGTGAAGTGTCGCTAATTTGCCAGGACTCTTGAACTGAAGCCCTGCTGGAAGAGAAGTTAGAAAGAATTGCTGTTCAACATCATCCAGGGGATGTTGGGTGCCTAAAACCCCGGGGGAGATGTCTCAGACCAGGCGATCTGAGAGCTAAAACAGCTTGGGAATCACACATCCAACCTCAGCAGCTCAGCAAGTCCTCACCACAAAGTGGTCATTTCTGTTCTGCAGTTTAGGGTCAGAGTATCTTAAACATATTTTAATACTTATTTACCTCTCAAAGTATTGGGGAGCCTGATGTTTTCTAGATGAAACACATATTTCCATCATCCCAGTTCAGTTTGTGCTGATGCAGTGTGCAGGAATTGGAGTGTCTGCTTTAATAGTTGTGTCTCTGACACGTGGCTTGCAGAGTCATGGGGAGTTGACTTGGAAGTGCCACATGGGTGAGAATTCAGCTTCTCAATTTAGAAAACAGCTTTTTGGGTGACTGGGCATGTCTGTCCAGCTGAAAATATAAATAATTTTAAAAGATTTGGGGTAAAAAATAGTATATGATATAATTTATTTCTTTCTGCTGGCAAAATGAGGGGGAAGTGCCCAGTTTACCCTTAACATGAATCCCAAGAATGAAAATTGAAAAATTACTGAAGATGCAGGACAAAAAGAAGGCAACTGAAGAGTTTTATTATTACACGTGTGGAAAAAGAGCCAACCAGTCGAAAGGCTTTGCTCTTAAAACCAAACATCTTTTATTTCATACCTCTTTTTGCTGAGAGCTCCACCATGCTTACTTAATTAAAGAAAATGCCAAGTTAAAGCCTTGGAGGAAATGCATCTTGGATGTGTGTTCTCCTTCTGGTTTGCACCCAAGGGCAGGGCAGGACTGGAAGCCACACTGGAGCACAGCAAGAGTTCTGCAGGTGAGTGAGAGGGAGACCTAACCTCTCTGCACTGAAGGGAGATGATGCTGTGGAATTGCTGCATTTATATAAAAATGTATATATTGATACATGTCAAAAAAGAGAGGAGTGCATTTCATGAGAGGTACTTCACGGAGAATGCATTTTGGTATTGTAAGATTATTTGAATTTTTTTATTGCAAGATGTTATTATTGTAAGATGGAAGATGCCTGTAAGATGGAAGCATTCTGGGTAGTGTTATTGCTTCTGGATACATCACAGCAAATCAAGGATTTTCACTATTGCATCAAAAGTGAAAAAACCCCACCCCAGACACCTTAGATTAAGCTATTTTAAAAAATCATTAAAAGTCTGATGTATTTCTTAACAATGGGAGAAGGGTTATAACTTCTTCACGTCTGTGCCCTGAGGACATTCTGCAGCTTCTTACAGAAATTCAAAGCATGATTACGAAACTCTTGGCTTTTGTCCTCTCCTCAGTTTCTGGCTATAAAAGCAGTGAAAATCACCAAGCTGCATTGTTGCCTTCCTATCTGAGGGGAGTTTGGAGGCTGAAATTAGGCTGTCTGAAGATACTGCCCCAGCTCATAAGTTGAAAGATATCTCATTGAAAGATATCTCCTTTTTATTTTTTTTCTCCACAAATGGGATAGAATTCTCTGATTCTGTAAAAATTCTAGGATGATTTTAATAGTGCAAGGCTGTAATCTGTCCTTCAAACATGCCCTGTCTCCCAAAAAGGAGCTGAGGGAGCTGCATGAGCCTGATCTCTCTGTGTTCAACTGGGGAACACCCAGCTAAATTAAGTTAAATTAAATGTACTGCCTTTGCAAGTGTAACTTAGGGATGAAGACAAAAATCTGAAATTGCCTAACGAAACTAGAAAGTGAGAGCACGAGAGGGAACTGAACCTCAAAAAGATCACGTGGATGCAACAAATTGTTTAAACCTCTGGTTTTCTGTATAGAACCATCCTCACAAATCTGCCTCCCAACCTGCATCTATCACAAGTAACAAAACTAAATAATTAAATTGCATATTTAAAAGGTTTTAGACACCCTTAGAACTCTTTGAAGAATAATAGTTTGTGAGTGAAAACCTAAATGCAGTCCCCAGCAATAGGTTCCCTACTGCATCCAGTTCATGCTCATTTTTTTCACGTACAACCTTAGGGAGACTTTAAGGGCAGAAACTGCAAGCACTTGTGAATTACGAATCTTTTCTTTATTCTCCTGTTCATTTAAAATATTCTCTCAAGCAGTTCATAATGTTTATTTGGTTTTGTTTTGATTATTAAAGTTCCTAACATTTGAATACATTAGAGATTGGGTAAAGCTGTTTTCTCAGTGCAGTGAGACAGCATAAATTAAATGAGATGTGGAAAGTTTATCTTTTGCTTTGTGAATCTGTTCATTTGCAAAGGCTGGATTAGTTCATTTTGCATGTTGATAGAATGTCTTGTTCAATCTTGGAAACCACACACAGCATTTTATTTTTTTTAATTTATAGAATGTGGCTTGTGCTGTGCACACCATTAGTTTGAGAGGAAGATGGTATTGTCACAGGGAAGGGGACAGGGACAGATACTCATTTGGCTTGGCTTTGGATTGCACATTTGTATACCTCTGCCTGAGGAATTGCTCTGGATTTTTACTGTAATTCATAAAGTAAGACTGCAGTGAATCTATTTCCAATTTCATATCATTTTCTGAATAATTTACCTCTCTGAATTATTCTTACATATATAAATTCTGCAGGTCACTCTCTGACCCTCCTTGACTGACTTTTATTTTGCATCAAATTCGACTCTTATTACTTATATTCCTACCCAGGATTTTTCAGAAATATCCACATTTCCTTCAAGTTTGATTGAGTCAGTCATTACCAAAATACACAGTATTTCCAGTTTGGGGTGCTTGGAGGATTTCTGAGAAAAGTGATGTGCAAAATATAGTTAGAAGGAGAAAACCAAAATTACTTAAGTTTGACCTAGTTGTGTTATTATCCTTTTTGTTTAATATCTTTATATATCTGTATCTCTTCACAGAGATATATCTCCTCTGTATAAATATTTTCTGTTGGTCTGTCTATTTATCTATCTCCTGGTTATTTGATCTAGTCAGTGTTGTTATCTATGTCAAATATGGGCAATTGTATTTGCTGTTGCAAAGAAAGTATTTTACAGTTCTCCTGATGCCCTTTGCCTTTGTTTTTTGCTTCATTTGTCCTTCGGAGCTGAGAACTGCATCATCCTCTCTGACCTGCTGACACAAGATTTATTGACAGCCTACCTGAAGGAAAGGGTGATGGATCACAGCAACAGGAGGAGGTGTAGGTTTGATGGATGGCTTGGGTCTCAAAAGCCTGTGATCACTGCAGCAATTGCCTTTGTCCATTTGAGTTATTCGGGAATCATGTTGGTCCTTTCCTCTCCTCAAAACTAATAAACCTGTAATAATAAATCTAATATGTTTGGATTGTGACAAATGCGCCTCCAGGACGTGTCCTGGAAGGTGGGGCTGGGCAGGGCTGGGTCACAGAAAGAAAGAGGAGACTTCTGCAGCTTTTGATCTCTGGTCCTGTGCTCCCCTTCATGTGCTTTTGGAGTTGTCAGAGGAGTTTTACACAGGCATTGAAGACAAATCACATTTTCCACAACTCTTTCTAGAAGACAGTTCTGATGGAGACTTGTGCCAGTCCTAACAGGAATACTCATTAAACCTTTTTTTCTTTTCGACACAATTTAATTCCAATTTGCCAGCTTAAATATCTGAAACAATCACTAGCTAATTTAAAGAACACAGTATGAGGGACCAAACCCTCTGATTTCTGTCTTTCTGAGCCATCTCTCCTCACCAGGATGTCTAAACTCTCACTTCTTATTCACATTTCTTTACCACTGACTCTTGAACTACTTTTAATTTGTTATTGTAACTTCATGGCAATACCTGGAATTTGCTCATACAGCTGCCCGCTGGTCATGCAGGGCTCTGGGAGGGAGCCAGGGAGTGTAGAGGAGCATCTCAGGCTGCCTTAGGTATTTCTGCATGGGCTCATGGGGCTCAGGGTGTGAGAGTGGGTACAGATTCCCAGATTTGCTTCAGAATTGGAGTTTGCTGGGGAGTTCCTGTCCAGCTTCTTGTAGACTCACAAGTGAAAACATCGGAAAAGCTTCTTTCCGCTTTTCCCTTTCTCAGCCTCCCTCCCTTGTGTGTAGTACCCATCATCTCCAGGAAAAAGGGTAATTCCAAGGTGAATTCTGCGTGCCAAGGTCAGGCTGGAAGCCGTGGGGAGGCCAGGGGGGAGGTCCCTGGCCATGACAGTGCCAGCGCAGGAGAGGGAAATGGCATAAACCTGGGCTGGAGGGGCAAAGGGACGATCCACAGCCCTTCCCAAGGCTGCGTGGCAGAGCTGAACTAGCAAAGGCAAGGATGTGCTGCACAGATGGAGCCTTTCTCCTGAGCCTGTGTGCAGCCACTGCTGAGTCTGGGAAGTGCTAAGGGAATTCAGAGCCCCATCCATCACACGAGAGCAGGAGCGCAGGGCTCTGTGCTGAGCTGTCTGTGCTCGGAGCTGCATGCACAGAAATCCAGCCTTTACCCTTGGACAGCTCTTTCCCTGTCTTCCCTTCATCCCACCTGTAATTTCTGTGCTCAGACTAAAATTCTCACTCTCAAAAATGTAAGAAAGTCATCGTTATTCCTATGCACCCAAAGGCAGATAATTTATGCAATGATGAAAATGAGTCTAAGTTATGAATCTGACTTCTTCTCTGCTGCATCACACTGTGCTTGGGAGTGGAGGATGGGAGTGCTACCCATGAGCCCTTCTCAAATCAAACGGTGAGTCAGGAATTGAACTCTGACAATTTTTATTTTGTTAGATTTTTGGGGGTTTTTTTGCCTTATTTTCGGTGGTTCAAAATGAATCATCTCCTGACACTGTGTCATTTATGACAATGGCACAGGATCCCAGAAAATTACTTTCTGCTATTAAACTGAAACAAGAAATTTATTAGATAAAGGGGAAGAGTATTAGCCCTACATATTTTTCTCTTTCTCTTAATTTCTTCTGAACAATAACAAAAAAAAAAAATCTTGGTGTTTTTCTCTGCCTCACTTCACTTCAGTTTCTTGTTGAGGTTTACAGAAGCAGCCCCACTCAGAATCTGATTTAATTAGGCTGATTGCAGAAACCAGCCCTGTAAGCAGAAATGGTGCTTCTGATCAGCCAGTCGAGGACTAGCCTTCCAAAGATACCGTTTACATATTTGGCCCTTCTCACATTTTTGGAAAAGGAAATTTTAGAAGTGAGTAGATGAAGCCTTTCTCAACACAGCCAGTCAATAGAGGTGAAGAAACAGAGCCTGTGGCCACTTTGGGGCTGCAGGAAGAAGTGCAGCTCACCAGTGTGTTCAATAGGAAAAAAAACAAATAGCAGTGTGATGATGACATGATCATTAGTATTTGCCTATCTTGGGGGATTTCAGAAGTGTTTTCTATCTTTAATAGTGCCGTACTGTCAGATGTAAGACCTCAGTGCCTCTCCAGGGTGTCACAGTGCACATTGTGGCTTCTGCTCCTCTCAAGGCTGATTAGCTGAGGGCTGATAAACACTGATAGGCACTGCAGCTGTGGTGTAAATATTCAAATCTGTTGAGATGGCACAATTCAGCCTTCTGATAAGCCACAAACTGAAATCCTTTGCATGCAGAGCCAGGTTACTGCACACAATGACTGATAAGGATCAACTTTCTCACTCAGTACTCTGCGAAAAAAATTTCTGTGGGATAAAGGGTTGAGATACTGCAAAGAGAGATTCAGGGAGCTCTGACACATCCTCGGAGGGGTCATTGTGATGGTTCTTGTCTCTCCCACACTCTGCCAATGGCCTTGCAATGTGGCTCTGTTGGCATTGGTGGTGACCTGGGTCACTTCTGACACTGGAAGTTAGATTTTCTACTGTGAAATAATTTTCTGGTGTGAAATGGGATGGATAATACCCTACATCCATCTGTAAAGCATGCTGGTGTCTGGAAGACAAACAAAAAAATAAAGACCAGTCAAATAAAGAAAATGTATGTGATCAATACAGCGTCATCAGCTGCTCGGCAGGGAAAAACAGGCAATCTATGTTCTTTTGCAGAAATACAGAAATTAACTCAGATTGCACAGGTTTTGGATGGAGGCTTCTTCAGCGAGTGCTCTGTTTGACTGACAGGTGTAATTTAAAAGAAGAAAGGATGCTATAAATATTTTTAAAGCCAACATAACTCCATCTCTGAGTCTAGAGGTCTTTCTGCCTCACAAACTGCATATAAAGATGCATGTCCTTAGGAGACAGTAAGTAAAGTAGTAGTGAAGCTTTTATCTCTCCAAACCATTAAACACAATGACAAAAATAAGGGTTGTTCACATAATATCTTACAAATGGAAAATGGAAAAACACTTCAAATGGTGCTCTGTGATATATACACCCTGTATGCTAAACCCACGACATTAAATTTGCCACCTTTGTGATTGCTAATTTAATCAATCAGATGTAATCAGTTTAATTTTCAGGAATTCCTCAAATGTTTTGGTGTTTTTTGTTGATTGATGTGAGGGATGACATTTTCAAACGTTGGCTCGTTAACATTAAAGATGCTCTCAGTGAGCGTCTCTGGCTGAGCTCGTTGCTTTGTGATGCTGTGGTGACTCTGCCCCCAAAGGCTCCATCCCCCTGGAGATTCTGAATTAGGCAATAGATCCTCGTGATGAAAAGCAGAGCTCTCCGAGGAAAAGACATTATAATTTACCAAGCGAACAACCAAGTTCATCCACAGGGCGCTTGCTGACAGATTCTGGAGGAAAACCCGCTCAGTAGTTTTGGGCTAAAACACAACTTGTTTGAAAAGCTCAGTCCAAGGAACGAGATCACAGGAATGTAAGCTCGACTTTCCTAAGCAGAGCTGACAGCTGCTGGGCAATATTAGGTGGTTTGTTACGAGCCCTGAAAGCTCACAGTGACTGACCCTCTGCTCACCACCAGATGGTCTGTGTGTGCTCCAGTCCCCCCTGACCAAAGGCTCAGGAACACCAGTAGCTTTCACCAATTGAAATTTAATGAGGAGTGCAAAGAACTAGGTACAGATTTGAAAGATGCTTGCCTGATTTTTTCCCATCTTCAAAACGACCTTGCATTTTTAATGGCTGCAGATTAACACCAGTAATGAATCCCAAGTGTCTAATGCACATCAAGGCAGGGCTCAGGAAACGTTAAGGGATACCTAGGAAGAGTCATAGATTTTACACAGAGTGTAGTAATGATCTTGCAGACAAAAAGTTAATGATTGAAGAAAAAGCAGAAATGTTCTCATTCCCAAGGTTAGGGGAAATAAATCAGAAGTGATTGCTTTCCCCAATCGCTTGTTTTGGGATAAGACACTCGACATAGCTGTAATGATAAAACATGGAAGGATTTGGGACCTGCATCAACCCCAATGAAATTCAGTGACTGCTGGCTCACTCCAGCAGGGTGCCCGGGCTACATTTTAGAGCCAGCTCCTGTTGGAGGGCTCACATCCTTAGAGAGGCATTGGGAATGTTGAATTATTAATATGGAAACACAGATGTGTCTGCTGTGATGAAACACTACTCTTCAAGCTCCACTGAGCTAAATACTTCAATTTCAGAGGAGGAAGAGGTAAATAAGGGAGAAGGACCATCCATCGGTGCGTTTGAATGGGCTCAGAGGTTGGTGCCAGCTGATACGGGTGGGAGTTATCACCAAACTGCTCAAAAGGAGCTTAATTTGAAGGTGCTGACACCCAACAAATTGAGGTGGAAGGATGCTCATTAGTACTAACGACCTTAATGGGAAACCCAGTCAAAGCCAAATGAAGACAGAGGTGGTAACTGAGAGGAAAGTGACCCAAAAGCATCTTTAGAAACACTGGGAGGTGTGGCTCAAAGAATATTTTTTCAAAGTTAGAGGAAAGATTGCTTAGAAGCCTCAAAAGAAGATTTGTTTAGAACAAACAATTTAAAATAAAAATAATTTTTTAGAAATTCATTTTGATGTGAAAATTACAGATATATCATAAGAAATCTGGTGAGGAAGATAATAGAGCAATGAACAATATGATCATATTGGACCAGCAAATGCTTAAGGTCCTATCCTGTGGGCTTTATCAAATTGTTAAAAGTAAAACATTTTAGGAAATGCTACAATTTCAAATGAAATTACATATTCTATATATGATTGCAATTAAAATCATGCCCTTTGGGCAAATTTTGAAGAATGTGAATATCAATTAATAGGTCTGATCCCATCCACACCTGCTAGAGTGTCCTGTTTCTAAACCAGCAGAAGTTGCTTTCTTTGCAGCACTGAAAAAATGTGCTGTAGGAAATCTGGGAGCAGATACAAAACACTTCCTGAAGCAGCACAAAACCAGGATGTTGTACAGAAAGTGTGATCCTTTCTCCAGCTTCAGTTGGATCTGCCAGTGGGGCTGGAGTGCTGAGAGCAGCAGTCGAGCTGTGATGAAAGATGACTGAAAGGGCCTCTGCTCCTAAAGGGATTGCTCTGCTTGCCTCAAAGCCATCGTGATCTGGATTTTCTCTTTTTCCCTGTGATAGCTCTGGCTTATCTCTGCTGTGGAAGAGAGGGGATTTCCTTGGAAAGTCTCCCAGCTCTTTGTGGTGTAGGAAGCCATAAGTGCACGTCCTAAGAGGTGTCTAGGTTGTGCATCGCAGTTTTTGTGATGTGAAGGAGGGGAGCTGAGCAAAGGAGTGGGGCCAGGCCCCACAGCAACCCAGGCAAGTAACCTTTGCCTTCTTTAGCATTGTGGTCTGCTATAACAAACTGTTTTTAGTGTTTAAACTCTTCTTCCACTTCTCAATTTTCCCACTGATGCACCCTTCCACAGCAGTGTAGTTATGGTTGGCATTTTTCATAACAACCCTTAAGCATAAAGTGAATTTCCAGGAGCTTCAAGTAGGTGATAAACTTAATTCGAATTCTTTTGTGTCCACTAACCAAGTATGTGTGAAAAGGCATTTCTCAGCCACAGGATACTGAACTATGTGATTTTCTGGTCTGGCCCAGGAGGAACATTCTTACATATCAGCAATGTGAAGAGGGATGCAGGTGCCCAATCCTAACCTGCATTCATGAAAATCTCACTTTAGTTATTTAGTCTGATCAAGATGGTATGGATCTCTTGAAAATTCCTTGCACATAATTTAATGTCAGTCAAAAGGACACTAAAATGTGTGTTTGCAGCTGGTGGAGTATGTTGGATCAAAAACTTTTAGACACTTTTTGGATTTTTTTGTTAGCACCAATTTGCACTTTACTCATCAGTGCCATAACTGAGAAAATGTTAATTCAGATTGTAAAACCACTACTTGATACTGTCCTCATTCCTTCTCATGATCCGTTCCCCAATGACTTGACATTACATTTTTTATATGAGGCATTGAATGAATAATAATTAAAAAAAAATCCTAGGAAGGGTGCAGTTAAAAGATTAGGAAGTGCTAGATTTTTACATAGATGAAAATAAGTTATTGAGGCTGATGTATAATCACATAGGAAAAGACTAATTTTCTGCCAATTTAATGTAATAATAACAGAAAATAATACATCTTCAGGTTCTCAGGAGGGCAGGAGGGTGTTTACTCTTTTGTGGCAGCTGGTGGAATGCCCAGGCCTGGGTATATTGCATAAATGTTGTTAGCATCAAACATATCTCAGAGAAGCAGCCAGATGATGAATCATCCACGTGGAGAAGTCCCAAGCCACCATTTATCTTTATTTACCTACATTTTTTACAGACATTTGGTGGTTTTGCCTCTGCTGAGAAAACTTTATTATGTGTAATCTGTCTTCTTTTTTTTTTTTTTCCCCTTATTCATTTTTAATATGTTAACAGGAAAAAATCTTGGCAGGGAACTAGACACCTCCAAGATGGAAATTCTGTTCCACAGCCAGTTAGAGAAATTACATTAAAAAAAAAAAAAAAAAAGAAAAAAAAAAGGATTTTTAAATATTATTTTAAAGCATGAGAGATAATAATTTAGAATCTAGTTTTCTAATTTGTGTTATTTCCGTACTCAGACCCCAAGAGAGTTTTGGAGAGTAATTGGACTCAATAACTGTATGAAGCCACATATACTTTTCTAAATTTATAGCAGCCTGGATGGTTTGATATCAGCATTGGGAATCACTCCGGGTGGCAAGGGATGCAATAAGTTGCCTAATAGCTTGAAGCATCAAACTAGTCAGGGAAAGACATTTTAAAACCATCTAAAACCCCAGTAATCCCAAATAAGTCATCATGGACATGTGAATGGCAGAGGAAGCAGGAGGTGCTCAGTATGGAGAAGGTGGAATTGCCTTTGCTTCCCCTGAGGATCTGGAGGAGCCTCATGGTCCCCAGGGAGCTGCTGGTGACAAGAGGTGCAGCTCATCAGGGATGAAAACACTGCCATGAGCCCCAGAATTCAGCTTAGCAGAGTTTCAGAGCTGGGTCACAAAGCTGTTTCTGAGGAAAGAGCCTTCCTTGGACTGCTGTTATGGAAAAAGCCTCTTGAATGTCAGTCGGGAGAGCAAACAATAACTTACGCTCTTCTCAGTGCTTAATTCTAAATTTAATCAGGTGTCACTGAATGATGAAAGACCTGAAGCACAGCTAAGAGCATGATACTGTAGCTTACACTTAAGAAAGATGCAAGAGAATCCAGGGTTGTCTCTCCTTTTGTGGGAGCAAAAGTGATTCCTTGAGAAAATAACCATTTTTTCTCCTTACAATTATACCTACCTTAGACTGTGACCTGGGGGTATCTTTTATATTATTCTCTGCCACCTTCTTTCTGGAAACAACTCAAGATACAGGAGGTGGAGACATTTCCACCTGCTCAGACATGCAAAGATGGAATCAGATATAAAGCAGAAAAAGGTCAGTTGTGTGTCAGAGGACAAAATCCGATCCAACCAGAACTCCTGGATCCCTTATGGCATTTCTAGAGTGAAAATATCTCATTGTACAGCTCATGGACCTCTTGCAGTAACACCACCATGAACGCAGAGCACCTCTTTGAAGATCAATTCAGTTATTCTGAGAGCAGAATTAATCCCCCTAAGAACAATTGTAATAAATCTGAAATCTTTTTTTTTTTTCCTTTTTAACTGACAGTGCTTCATTCCCTTAAGGTACAAGTGAAGTCAAGAAAGATTCTTGTTCCTAACCCTCAAACTCCAGGAGATTATCATTAAAATGCAGCACATCTTCCTCCAAATCTGTAACTGAAAGGACTTCTCATGCACTGAAAATGAGGTTCAGGTAGATGAAGAAATCTGGGGGGAACTGGCAGTGCAATCCTCCAAAATGCAGAAAGGCTGATCTGTTTTCTGACTGTTGCTTGAACCTGAATTAATTAATGACAGTATGAGGTGTGTGCCCTAAAGATCTGTCAGTTCAGTCTGGGCCTGGGCTGTGCTTGAGATTGGCCACGGGCAGGTAGAGGTGAGCCAAGAAATGCTGGGCATTTCTTGATTCCTGATGAAATCAAGTTCCACAACTCAGCACCAGCAGCTTGTGTCCCTTTTCGGGTCAGGTGTTCCACGGCAGAGATAAGTCACTCACTCAGTGGCTGTGCAGGGACTCAGCTCTGTCTTTAAATATGTGCTTCGGTGCTGTGAATGAAAGCAAGCACTTCACAGAATGTGTTTGTAACACTGCTGAGCTTATTTTATCTCAAAAATTATCTAGAGAAGAGACTGTTCTTGTGCTGGCACACTTTTTAGTTTTAGAAGTTGATATGATTTCCTCAGCTTTTTTTACCATTTGATGAGCCAAGCCATACTTACTGATTGACTTTTTTGTGCAGAAAAACCACATATACCAGGATTTAAAGTTTGTTTTCTGCTTTTGCTAAACGACAGATTACTTTCTGTCACTGCATTTAGCTCCACATCCCCAACAGATTTCCTCACTGGTGCAGTGACTGCTGCAAATAAATTTGGTTATTTATCTCACAGAGCTGAAACTAGT
The DNA here is from genome assembly GCA_036785705.1 of Acanthornis magna. Lineage (NCBI taxonomy): Eukaryota > Metazoa > Chordata > Aves > Passeriformes > Acanthizidae > Acanthornis > Acanthornis magna. The sequence goes on along the minus strand of JAWUZG010000716.1, from coordinate 8,977 downwards.
TTTAAGTAGCTGTATACTCTGGACAGTGCACAGGAGGAACTAAACTCTCTGGTGTGGGATCCAGAGCCCCCAGGGTGAATGAGCCATGATGAAATATTCAGGATGAGAGAAGATCCTTGCCTTTCTCCTGCCCTTAGGAAAGATGAAACTCCATCTCCCATGCCCTGGCGGGGGTGTTCAGAGCTCTGACCTTCTCCCTAAGCCATGGCTTTTCAGAATGCTGTGGTCAGAGCTGTGCTCTGTGTCATCCATGCTGGGCATGCAGAGGGAAGGTCTGACAGATCAATTCCTTAAGGAAAACAGGAGCAGGAATTTAATTCCAGATTATTTGGATGATGAACATGTCAACCATGAGCTAAAAAAAAAAAGTAGCACTTCCAGGATTCATGGCCTGATTTCCAGAACTCATGGGACATATGTGCAATAATTTTTGTGTCTCTGTAATGCCATGAGGGTGTGTCTCCGAGCTGCCCTCCTGCTCCTGAGGAGCCCTGCTGGCTTTGCACGGGGGAAGATGAGTTTTTAAAGGCAGCCAGGAGACTGCAGTGAATCAGGGCAGCTGACAGCTGGCCTGGTCACAGCCTTGTTGTCTAAAGCAGTTCCATTTTCAGGATAAACTGCACACACTTCTGCATTTTTTGAACACTGCTGAAAAATGGGGAGGTGGCACAGAGGAGCCACAGAGATATTATTTGCAATGTCTGGCAGCAAAAGACAAGCACCCAGCCTGTTGGGTTGTACTGACTGCCCTTAACGTGGTAGCAAAAGGCAGAAAAAGAACTTACATTTATCGTGGAAACATAAATTATACATTTTGGAAGGATGGAAACCTCTAAATTAGACAAAAGGGGTGCGGGGAGGGGTGGGGTTGAGTGTTTGCAGAGGTGGAGGGTGAGAAGAGGGAAATAATTGAAAGAGTGTGGAGGGGATTAACCATCAGCAGAGCTGTCCCCAGGTGCTGGTGGGTACCAGAGCCTCCCATCTCCTCAGGTGACAGCTGGATAACTCCAAGAATGGATAATAACCGAGAAAGGGTAACATTTTGACCAAAAGGGGGTTATTGTGCTCAGTACACAGCTGGTATGGAGTATTTCATCTCCCAGAGGTCATCTTTGGTGATTTTATGGTCCTATCAAGCCTTAAATTCCTTAGATATTCCTGTGAGAGGCTCTGCCCTCCCAGTACTTCCTTGGCAGAAGCAGCCCCTGCCTTCTGCCAGCGCAGGCTCCTCTTGTGGTGGAGTTCCTGCCATGAAGGATGGGTGCCAGGGCTTCTTCCAGTGAAAACAAGCACAAGACAAAGCCAAAGCCAATTTTATCTGAGGCTGTTTAAAGAAAAAAAAGCAGTGAATTAACAAATCATGTATTAAAGGCTTATCACTACGTATCAGTAGTAGGCACAGGAGTATCTGAGTACAGTTCCTGAAATTAAAGAGGAGGTACTGCTTCCAAAATCCATGAGGAATGTAGCCCTCGTTCTGCCAGCAGAAATATCTCCAGCAAGAAAACTCTGCAGCTGCAATGAGGCTCCACACAGGTCTGAGAGGAGGGAGACAAGTGGAAGGGAATGCAGAGATTTCCAGCTTCCTCCCTCACTTTCCTCTTATTTTTCACATGTATAAAGCATATTCAGCCTCCCTCCATATCTGTCCAAGAGCTTCAGGCTTTTGCCTTTTTACCATAACCATGAAGAAATCAGTAATTTTTCCTCTGCTTTATCACTATATTAAATATAAAAGAACTGATGTCAGCCAGCCCAGTATCATCAAACCTCAATCTCAAAGTAAACCTAGAGAGAGCCACCCTTTATTATGCTGCAGCATAGAAACCTCTGGGCCTGATCTATGGCCAGGGAGGTCAGAAGAAATATTCCTGTGGTGTCCTGGGGCTAGGAGACTATTCAGGTTTATCCTGACAATGGAGCCAGCAAGGTCGAATCCTCTCCCCTGTATCTGGCAGAACACAAATGAAATGGTACCAAAGATGTTACATGAGCCTCAAGCAGAATAAATATTATATATATCAAATCTGTCACTTGGTGTTTCTATAGAAGATAATTCATACATTAGAATCTGCCAGACTGTATTATCTCTGTTTGAGTTGGTCTCTGCAAACCCTTAAGCTAAATATTGACTTTTTGCATAAAGAATGTGATGATATACGCAGGGGATGGGTCAACAGGCCGAGGAGGAAATGCAGTCTGGGCAGCAAATCAATGGTGAGCTTCAGTTCTTCAGGGCATAGGGTGAAGCCAGGCATTTTGTTTGTGAAATTATTTTCTTTGCAGTTTAGAAATGTACAGAAATTCACAATTTCTCCTAATGTGGTCATCCCATCCAAGTGCTGTTGGTTCAAAATTTTTTATGCCCATTATCCTGGACTGCTGAAACCAATGCATTTTCATATCAAGGAAAGAAAGATTAAGGCTTTAGATTAAAACTATTCGTCCACTTTTTTTTGCTTCTCCTCCTCAACAGTACATGTACTTCAAAGCAGCTAAATTTTTGGGGTACATTTCCCCTCACATTCTGGGATCCTTCTCATATTCCCTTCCAATCTCTGCTTGGAAAATAATGTCATCATAACTCACTGTGAAACAGTCTTTATTCAGCTATGGGCATGTGTGCGCACATACATGTGCATGTATATTATATCTATTTCTATTTCTACAAAAAATTCTTTATGCTCTAAAATAATGTCTCATATTAAAAACCCACTCTGGGCATTTGCCTAATGTGCTATAACAATACAAATAGATAAATAGACATAGATAATAGACAGTACTGCTAAAGGGCAATTACTGGCCTTTATCATGAGAATAGCAAACTGAAGAATTTTCCTTTGATGTGCCCTTGATTTTGGCAGAACCACACAAAATGTATATTGTCAATCTGTGGGAGTCAGAGCTCTTTGCTAGAGTCTAGCACAGATTCTTCAATTTCTCATTACATATTTCTCTTTTATCTACCCCAAAAGCTGTGCCACTTGCTTCCAGCTAGCGAGGAATTTGAGCAAATCTTTTCTCCATTGTCCTTTTCCATTTTTGATGCTCAGATAGAAAAGTCACCCTTTGGCCTCATGCATTTTGCTTCATCCTACTTAAAAACTCTAAGGTAATTGCAGAAGTGAATCCAATTTGTTTTCCCAATGCACTAATGGGGAAGTAATAAGTTAATGGCTTTTTCACAAAACAAAATGTAACTCCAATAGTTTGGATTTTATAACCTGATTTCGATTGGTTGTACATGAGAATGCACAGCACTTTCAAGAGCAGATTTAAACAGTTGCTCTCCCCGGAGCTCCAAACACTACATTTTTCTCCAGGGACCTCTGGGAAACAGAAGGGCTGAAGGAAAAAAGGCAAGACTTGATCTTTTTGCAGAGTTCAGTCCTGCAGCAGCCCCAGAGCACAGCAAACTCTCCTGGGCAGAGGCTTTGAGTGCCGTGGGCTTGGAAATGAGAAATTCCTCCTCTGGCAGGGGCAGGGGAGAGACAGGGATACCTGATTTTTAAACAAAGCGTCCATGCCTTTCCTGCAGCTATCTGCACAAATTTTAGAATAAATTACCAGATTTTGGTGCTCTGGTCATACACAGAGGAGGAGTCTGAGCCTGAGCAGGAGCTGCCAAGTGGTGGGGCTGGGCAGGCAGCCTGCAGCCAGGCACGGAGCCTGAAGCACTCATTTCATTTCCTCCTGTGCCCCAAAGATCCTCAGCGTTCAGGCTTTGTGAATCTGCTGCTGCTTTCCGCTCAGAAATGGGGAAAGGAATTTTCACAGATATGCACAGCCCAGGGAAGTAATCAAGCACCAGTCATTTCAATCAATGTGCTTAAGGAGCTTTCTGAATCAAAATCATCATAACCATGCACATATGCAAACTAAGCATTACTTCCATTTTTGCAGAGTAGTTATAAGTTCAGGAATTGTTATTAGACCCTTTTTTCCTAACCATGTTTATTTTATCTTGAATCAGTTGTTACCTTGTGTCCCACTAATTTTGAGTCACTCAACTGTAAATACATAGGAATAATACTGCAACTGCAAAGTAAATCCACTGTGATTATCCCTCTTGATAATTAATTAAACAAAAAAAATTCTTAACATGGTTTCATATTTTATAAGTATTATTTTTAGGAGTGGGATTCATTATCTGTATTTTATTTAAGCTGTGATAATTTTCACACAGTAGTTAACATTCCAATTACCTGATTTATTTAAAATTATAACCATCAAAAAGCATATGTGGTATAATTAGAGCCATTTTAAAGTCATTGCAAAGATAGGGTGATAAATTATCCTCCATGTCTGCTTAGAACAGCATAAGAAATAACAGGATTAATTTTCAGCAAGTGAGATTTAGGTTATGCTTTAAAAAGAGCTTTGTAATACTGAGCATGGTTAGCAGTAAAAAAAAAAATCTCTTTACTTTCCATTGCACCTTACACCACCAGCAATCCCTCTCACCCCATGCTCAGTGCTTTTCTGTTTTGCTTTGAATTTTCAGCACAGTTTTCACCTTTTTTACAGTTGCTTTGCAAAGTTTTTTTTAGGGAGTTTCACTGTGCTTTTTCTTTATTAAGCATTTTCTCGAAACATGTATTTATGATTACCAACAGGTTTTTGAGAACAGGACAGTGATGTTTGAGTTTCATTTATGCAGAAATATCGAGAATAGAAATTTTCAGTGGTGTTCCTGCTTAGTGAGAGATATTTCCTAGAATGTTACAGGATGTCAGGACAGTCCTACTGAGAGCTTAATTCAGAGTGAAAGCAGTTAAAGAGTCAGTCAGTAACCAAAATATACACTCATTATTATTAAACCCACTCATATGTCCAGAGCATCACTTTCCAGGTTATTTCTTATTTTCCTCAGGCAGTATTTTTCATAAGAAAAGTATTGTCTTATCATTTCTCTTCTCTCTTTTCTCTCTCTTCTCTCTCTTCTCTCTCTCTTCTCTCTTCTCTCTTCTCTCTCTCTCTCTTCTCTCTTCTCTCTTCTCTCTTCTCTCTTCTCTCTTCTCTCTTCTCTCTTCTCTCTTCTCTCTTCTCTCTTCTCTCTTCTCTCTTCTCTCTTCTCTCTTCTCTCTTCTCTCTTCTCTCTTCTCTCTTCTCTCTTCCTATTGCATTAAGAATGTTAAACCTATTGTAGTTAAGAATGTAACTGCAGACCAGAAGGAACAGAGAAGAAAAGAAAGCTGAATTTCCATTTAGGTAAATTGTGATTCTTTGGCAGTTTTCTGAAAGATTTTCAGGTTTTGCACCATGTAAGTAATTCAGATAAAACCAGGACTTGATAATCTTTCTTTTGTGTGGTGCTGACAGTGCATCTATTTGCTGCAGCTACCAACCTGTGCCAAAACTGGCTGCAAAAAACAGCTGCCTCCTCATAAGACAAAAAGTAAGAATAAGATTGTATTAGTATGCAAATGCTTTTCATTTATTCATTATAGTCTTTCTGAGATTTGTGCCTCTAGAGACACTTTTGTGTTTAGGCCAGAAAAAACTCAGATACTTAAAAGATATGCAAATCCTTTATGATGTGGACTCAAAACACCAAATGACTTCGGAAATAGCTTGTAGTCTATTTGAAGCCTGCAAGAATGGGATTATACTGCATCTATTAGAGGAAGTAAAGTAGACTTCAAAAAACCTTGTGTACTTTTAAAATAAATAAATAAACAAGGATCTCAAAATACTTCCCTATAAATAAATTATTTATGATTAAATCTAAAATCTTCCAGGACTTGTGGTGTACCAGGTTAATCAAGATGGCTTTAAGTGCACAGAAATATTCAAAGCTTGATAGTGTCAGGTTTTCCTAACGCTGGCAAGCAAAAGGTATAATAAAAAGAAACATTATGAGCTTTTGTAATTATGATTAGAGCATAACTGGATATTTTAAGATAATAAGAATTTAAATGCAAGGTAAAAAAAACCCAAACCCGACAGAAGAATATTTTTCCTTAGCTGACCTTTACCATAAGATATGTTTTCGGTAGGACTCCCTCAAATTTGCAAGTTGGCCTCTCATTTTCATGAGTGAGGGAAGGCTGAAAAGCAAATTTATTTCTTCATGTAGCTGATGGAAAAATAGAATGATTAAAAAAATCACACCTAAATTAGGCTGAATAAATCTCTTCGAGGCCCAACTGTGTCTGAGACACAAATTTTCAAGGATCTCAAGCAGCATCTGTTGCACAAGTTTTGGATTCAGTGCAGAGAAGTACATGGAGATCTGGCCCACTGCATCATTTGCCCGGTATTTTTTTGCTTTTTGGCTGGGTTTTTCTGGGTTTCAGCTCTCCAATTCCTCTTTAACATAATTGCACTTAAATTCCTTTTGATCTTGAAAGAGTCTCAGCTACAAAGAAAACAAAATAACGTTGTTAAGGAACATTCGGTTCATAAGAAAATGGGTGTAATTGCATTGCCTGAGTGATATGAAAGGAGACTTTTCAAAGCAATGTAGATTGCAGTAGGGGAAACAGATATCTCATGGCCAATCTGCACATATATTTTATTATGGGTTTTTGGTTTTTTTTTCAATTGTGAGTGCACAGGCAAGATCACGAGAGGCCAGGAAAATAACACCACTTGTTTGATTTTCCATACAAATAGTGGAGATCTTCTTCCTCAGTCCCACGTGAGCTGCTGGGGAAGCCACGGGGGAGTGTGAGCAGCCAGGGCCACAGTGCTGGTGGGAGCAGTCCTTGAGCAGAGGGTGACATCCTGGCACTGTCCTCCCACAGCCTGCTGCTTTCTGATCAGCCCTGCCCCTGCGTCTTCATCATTTCATGCTGGGGAGCAAAAATAAATGAATGAAAATAGAGAAAAATGGATGATGATGATGATGATGATGATGATGATGATGATGATGATGATGATGATAAGACAACTTTTTGAGGATTGTACGAGCACAGCCGGCAGAAATATATTTGTGTTTCAGCTCAGAGTCAGAGAAAGGCCGTGGATGAGCAGGGTCGGGTTGGATGGGGCTTTGAGGAACATGATCCAGTGCAAGATGTCCCTGCCCATGGCAGGGGGTTTGGGACTAGATGACTTTTGACATTCCCTTCCAACCCAAACCATTATGTGATTCTGAAATTCTACGAGTGGGGCTCAGAAGAGCACGGCTCTGTCCCAGTGTGTCCCAGCATTTATCCTTCCCACACAGACATTGCCTTGCCCTTTTCTTGCAGACTTTTAACAGTGCTCCCATCTTTGCCCTTTTCCTAAAGAAAAGTTTATCGGTTTTTTTCCCCCTTTGAATGATGTGACTTTGTCATTTTCTCCTTCCCTGTCTGCCTGGCTCAGCTCACAGCAGCACAGCTCTGTCTGGAGGTTCTTCCTCACTGAAGCTCTGCAAGAGCTGCTCTTTCCCTGAATGAAACTTCACTAAATCTGGCAAACTGCTGCAGAGTGTTTCTGTTTATGAACTGACATTTGCTGCTCAGGAAATACTTCACTGTAAAATCTTCACCCAGCTATAGATACCACAGCGCTTTATATTTTGTTTTGAAGCTCCAACCCCACTTCCAGGTCTTTGTCTGAGCCGGCAGAGGGAGGAAAAGAAAAATTGACAAAGTTATCTTTGTTGTTTATTTTTTTGCTAGCAGAGAAAAATCTAACAAAGGCAAAAGAAACCCTGCTGAGACCATTTTAACAGCTGTGTACCACTGAAGGGCAATGCATCCCTGGTGCATTGGTGGAAATATAGGAGGAAAATGTGAATCAATCAGTATTTAGTGCTTCCAGTTTAACACAACTTCTGCAGCATTAACAAAAATTATTTCTAGGTGTTGTATGAAGATCATCCCATGCAAGGTTTGTCTTTTATAAGACTAAGCCCAACAACGAAAGGGTTTGTCACGGTGATATTGGATGGGCTTTAGTGTTTGCTGTCCTGCTTCAAATGCTGCGTGGTGTGAAAAAGTAAAACCTTGCCATCACCTGCAGTAAACTGTGCTCCTTGAGATGAGCTGAGTAACTGTAAAATCATGAAGATAATCTCACTTGACATGCAAATTTTGCAGCCTAACCAGGGAAAAAGCTGGTTCGTCATTCAATCTTGGAAAATGCAATTTGGGCTGCTGTAACTGGAGCTTTCCAAGAGATAAATTTCTCAAAATGATTAATATCTCTGGCAGAAAATTATATCAGTAATATGTGTAGAGCACAAAGGAGGCTTGGAGTAATGTAATTCTGTTCAAATTTTTATTTTTTTTTCATAAAAGAGAAGGGTAGATTATGCCATCTAGTTAAGCTTTTACATATTCTAAAGTGAAGCAGTATATTCAAATTCTAAACTCTGTTTAAAAAGGGATAAATTTGTGTCTGCAAGTTTGCAGGCCCTCAAGGTGGTGGTTTAAAATGAAAAAGTGACATTTTGGAATGGGGTGAAATTTTAAAACCCCAGCAAAAAGAAGATTCTGAGTTCTTAAAATCGCATTTTGTCCTGTAAAAGCTGTCAGTACTGCTGAAAGCCTAGAGGAAAGGCATTGATGGTTCCTTTTTATTTTATTTTTTTTCCAAAGAACAGACTTTCCTAATCTAAAATTTTAATGCTGAGGTAAAGGCTTAGAGGAAATTGCAGAAATTATGTTTTTGTAAATAACATGACCAATTCAAAATGAATTCCCCTGAAATTGCAGCTAGAACTACTTCAGCACTTATTTGGAGCACAGCTTCAGAATCCAGACAGAGGACCTGGACCTTCGGAGTTTTCACAGATTTTTTAAATGAACAAAAGGATTATTGCATTAGACATGTGAGGTTGAAGGCCAGGTGTCTGTGGGATGCTCTCTATTGTACCTGAGTTAATTATAGCACCTATTTGTCAAAGAGCAGGTAGGTACTCTTATTTTTTAATTATTTATTTGACACCATTAACAAATGATGAGATGATAGGTCTGTATCACTTTCTCCCAGGTTATTGGTTTAGCTTAATAATTAATTATAGAAATGTAAATTTAAAAGA